>CM053559.1:92601359-92801586 GCA_028646485.1 Cryptoprocta ferox | reverse complement strand
AGCTCCAATGACCTGAACTAGCTGTTAGTCCTTCCCACTGGGGCTCTTCGACGTTCAGCTTCTTTAAGGTTATCTAACGTCATTTGACCCCGGACAAGGCCCAACCTGACTGCTGGAGAAACAAGCTGAATGACAGCATGTCAATTAGTGACCAGTTTTATGAACACGGGCTCTAGAGGCAGCCTTCCTGAGTTCAAATCCAGACTCTGCCACTTACCAGCTGTTGACCCTGGGCTAGTAATTTAATCTGTCTCTGTTCTATCATCTGGTGATAATAATTGTACCTACCTCACAGAGTAATCACGTAGACTGAGTTAATTTTTGTAAATGCATAGGACATGCATAATACATAAGCAAGAACTTTCTAAATGATTGATAGAGACAGAATAAAAACATCTACCAAGAGCTTGGTATTGTGATTGGTATTGGAATCTGAGAATAAAAAATTTTATCTTATACATAATATCTTATATTACCTTTCCCCTTAATTTTTTTTTTAAAGAGAGAGAGCATGAACAGGGAGGGGGCAGAGGGACACAGAGAATCTAAACAGGCTCCACACCCATTGTAGAGACCGATGCGGGGCTTGATCCTACAACCGTGGGATCATGACCTGAGCCTAAATCAAGAGTCACCGGACTAAGCCTCCCAGGTGCCCCATTACCTTTCCCTTTTAATGCATAATGTTGATTAGCCAGTCACAGATCTTAGAAGACTCCAAAGAGATCATTTTTTCCTAGACTTATTCTTTCATTTGGGTTAGAAATTATTTTCCCTACTTAAGAGAGGAAACAATTGAGATTCAGAAAGTTTACATTACTTGTGAAAAGTGAAAAAGGAAAAAAAAAGGAACTTAGTGAGAAAGGATGAAATAAGAAACTGAGAAAACAGTTGTTCCAAATGAGACAGAACATTTTTTCCAAGAGGCTACTCACAGCCCACCCTGAAAAATCATTAGGGTCCCTGATAAGCCTCCGAGCAGTTTTCTAACCAATTTTTATGGTATTTCGAGAGCCTTTCTGGGAATGTAGGGCACCCACTCAGCTGACTGTCAGTTTTGGAACGTGCCTCCACCCTTAATCCATTTTACGGCTAGCCTAAGAATCTTTATTGTATTGCTCTCTTTTTTACCTCCAAAATGTTGTCACATTACATTCGGTTTACTCAGCAACCTCTCCTTAAGCAGCTTGTTTGAAATAAAATTGTGATGTGGGTTCATAATCGTTTTATCTGAGAAGTTGTCTCTAAGTTTTCCCAAAACGATATAGCACTCCTTCCTAGATTTCTAATCGTTCTTACTCCCCGCTGCTTTGTATTAATCCTAAGACTCCCAGATCTGCTGGAGCTGGAGGAATCCTAGGAACCAGCGAGGCTGACTTTTTTAATTGAAAACATCTGCGTCCTCTCAGCAGTACCTATGCAGACTCCAAGAGACCTTTTGTTCTCTGAATGTTTCCTGAACAAGCCCTTAATTATCCTTTCTATGCGCTAAAATTTGTAGAGTTTGTTTATAGGCAGAAATGTTTTTCTGATTTGCAGAAAGTTTATTTATTGCTTTTCACCTTACCCTCTAGGCTCCAGACACAAGTAAAAGTAATAGAAAAACTTTTTTCCTTCCTTCCTTCCTTCCTCCCTTCCTTCCTTAACAAAGTAACCCAAGGTTGGAAGGGGAGAAGCCCAGAGAAAACTTGAGACACTCCATGGTTCTCAAACCTTAGCTTAGACCAGAATCTCCTGGAGGGTTTGTTAAAAGATTGCTGGGCTCCCCTCCTGGAGTGTCTGATCCTGTAAATTTAGACTGAGGTCTGAAAATTTGCATTGCTAATAAGGTTCCTGGCAGAGCAGATGGTGACAAGCAAGGAATCACATATGAAAAAAACTACCTCAACGGAAAACCTTTTTGATCATGACCTTCAGACCTGAGACACCTTTTCTTTCCTTCTCCAAACCCCAAAGAGGGGGATGGACTCAGACAGACTGATAATCCTAACCCACAAGGTTGGGAGACAACCCCATTGGAGGGGAGGATGCTGAGTGAATAATGTTAAAGGGATATCAGGGAGGGTACAGGGGAAGTTTCCTGGAGCATTTCAGTGGGAAATTCCCTGGGAGAATCAGGTTCTCACCCTGAGAAGCCACTTCTGAATCTTCACCAACTGGTGCTTTTGTGCAGGTTGGATTGTATCCATTTAAACTGGAGAAACTGGAGAAAAGGATGGGTTGAGCATTCTTCGTGACTCTCAGGAAAAGGTCGAGGCACTTGACACTATTTGAGCTGCAGCACTTTTCTCCCGGGGAAGGGGGGAAGGGCTGAGGAGCCCGAGAGATCTATGCATGGCCCCAAATTCCCACTGGTGTTCCCCAACATCCAGACCCCCTGCCCCCACCTCCCCACAGCCCTGCTCCATAGATGCAGGGGGAGGGAAAGGAGTGCAGTCTGACTGTGATGAGCATCCCTTCTTCCCATTTTTTAATTCCTTTAGGTGGAATATATCCAAAACTATCCTCCCAAAGTTTCTCTTGCTTACAGATTATTTGGGAAACAAGTTTACACACACCTCATTCTCCAACCCAATACTGCAACATCTATTAACATCTTGGAGTTGTTTTTATCAGGGCTCCCAGCCTCAGCTGATGGTCATAAGGCTCACATGGGGAGTTTTTACAAACCACAAGGTCAGGACCCAGCCTTGGACCCCATCAGAATCCGGAGGCTCTGGTCTCTCAGAATTGCTGACGTCCCCAGGTGATTCCAGTGGGCCATCTAAGGGTGGAAAACATCCCAGTTTCAATCAAAGAGCCAGTTACATCTCCGTGAGGGCTGAGCTCCTTGGATTAGGGCAGTGCGGAAATGTCTGGTATAGGAGCTGGGAAGCTGTGCGAGGGGGCTGCGTGCACAGGGAAAGAAAGACTGGCGAGTGTGGGAACTCTCAAGAAAAGGAGTCACCGGCACAGGTCAGGGAACTTCCATAAGAAACATCCGGTGTCCAAAGTCACCAGTGGCCTCAATCGTGATCTGTTGAGTAGAGTAATGACTGAAAACCCCAGCTTTCCCAAGTTGGCTGCATTTCCAGTCCAGCTCTGACTCTGCGGCGGGGTGAGGGAGAGACTGAAGGTAAGCGCTTGAAACTCACCTCCAAAGTCTTCCTTTCTTATAGGGAAGAGTGTATGCTATTCAAAAGGCCACCCTAAGTATGGCTTTATTGTAATTAGAAGACTGTCCTTGGGGGTTCAAAGGCATCAGCACTTAGAGGATGCCCACCAGGGAAGACAGTGGTTATATCACACAAGATGAGGGTTTGTTTTTTTTTTCTTTAACTTTACTAAGAGAGTTGTTGTTTGACTTTCTCCTGGAGGGGAACAGAAAACATTGATGGTAATGTTGATCAGGTGTGATTTTCACATGGTGACTAGAACACAAAATTGAAATATTTAGTTAAAAATCTTGGCTTATGCGTGGACATAAGAAAATAAAACTCAGTGACCCACATGGGGAATAAGCCCTACGTCTGTAGGCATAAAAGAAGTGATTTCTAAAGACATTCTCCTGTTTAGCTGCTTTTTAGCTAGTTGACCCAAAGAGTCTCCCCAAAATTTCTAGAATAAATGGCCTCCTAGGGTGAGCATGTAATGCCAAAGTATTTTTCTTAGTCTGTACAAACTCTTCATTCACAGAATTGGCTTTGTGTTTTCAAGTAATTAAGTTGGGCAGAATTCTTCATAGCTCTCTGGTATTTGGAAAGTGTATATGCACGTGTGAGTGTGTGTATTTTTCTCAAGTTCTTAAGTACAAAGTGTTTATTTCTTTCCCCCAAAGAACACGCAGATTATCAAGGTCAGGATTATTTCAAAGTAACCTCCCTGTGCTGAGTCATGACTTACTTATAAGCCACTTGGTCCCTTTATATTAGCGAGGTGCTTTCAGAACTTTCTTTAAATTCCTGCTTTCTTTGTGCCTGTTTTCAAGATGGGTGAAGGGTGTTAAAAAGTCTGAACTCTAAGCTATACAATAAGTCATGGGGATGTAGATACAATATGAGGACCACATTTGATATGGAATAGAATTTTTAATATCCCTTTGTTATTAGGTGAAACGTCCATATTTCAAATAATTCTTGGTCTCTAAGGTCTTAGAAAATGTTTATGAATGAATGCATGAAAAATGGCTGAAGGAAGGAAAGAAGGAATACCCATAGAATATGTTTTAAGTGAGTAAAATCACTTAGGAAAGTACAGGAGTTTGGGAAAAAAGAATAAAAGTAGAAATTGAATAGCGATCAAGGCCAATATGGCGCCACAGGTGTGCTATTCTCACTAACTCTTTTGATGGCCATTATAGTTCATCCTTGTCAACTGCCAAGGAGACGAGTTGATTCTGTTCCTTAGAAATCCTCCTGCCAACAACAAAGCGTATCTAGTGTCCTGTGGAAAGCAACTTTATTCATTTAAATTACTAAGAATTCTGACAAGAGAGGAGACAAAATTCAAAGAACAAGACCTTATATTTTAATGTAAAAAATAAATCTAGAAAATATTCCTAGCTAGATTATCCATTTCTCATGGGTATTGCTACAACTCTTGTGTATTTGGAACAGGGCCCACGAGACCTGTTCCAAATACACAAGACAAAACGGACACAGAGGAAGAATAGGGAAACAAAGGGGCACCTGGGTGGCTAACTCGGTTAAGCATCTGACTTCAGCTCAGCTCATGATCTCACGATTTGTGGGTTCAAGCCCTGCATCAGGCTCTGTGCTGAACGTTTGCTCAGAGCCTGGAGCCTGCTTCGGATTCTGTGTCACCTTCTCTCTCTCTGCCCCTCCTCTGCTCACACTCTGTCTGCTCACTCGGTCTCTCAAAAATAAATAAACATAAAACTTAAAACAAAAAGAATAGGGAAACATAGCAAATTTACTGGAGAGAATGTGTCATTCAGCTTAGCAGTGGTGGATAAACCTGGAAACGAAGACCAGGGCCAAAGGGTAAGGCTCTTGGGAGAGGCCAGTGGGTCAAGAATTTAGATTTATTAAATCAAAAGTGGAATCCCCACCACTAACAGTTGTGAATGGGAAAATAGGGTTGATAACATGTAGGGGAGAAATGGTCACAGAAATACACTGTGAATTTCTTCATCAATAGGACATACCTGTCTTTTTTTTTTTCATTTGAGGAAAATAAACTATAATTACAAATTATTACTTTGGTTGGTTCTTGGTGCTAATAGTCACACTGTTAAGTTTGTAAAAACCTTTGTCCGTGACATGGCCCTTTGAGCACTGGAGAACTTCTGATATTTTTATTTATAAATGTTAAGCAGATAATGATGCTATGAAATAAATGTACACAATTTCTTGGCATTGATTTATAGGCTATTAAGTTTCTCATAACATTAATATCTTTATCTACAAATTTCTCATTGGCAAGCAACCACCAGGGACACTGCTAAAAATCAGGAAATAAGCAATAAAAAGTCACCAAAAAGATTTAATAAAGTTGAGTCAGAAGTGAGCTCCTGAGCTATTCACCCACTCTCTGCATTTATTTTTCCTATATAAAATTATCTTTTTTTAAGCTTTTTTTTTTAAATTTGAGAGACAATGTGAGTGGGGGAGGGGCAGAGTCAGAGAGAGACAGACAGACAGACAGACAAAATCCAGAACAGGCTCTAGGCTCTGGGCTGTCAGCACAGAGCCAAACATGGGCTTGAACTTCTGAACCGTGAGATCATAACCTGAGCCGAAGTCGGACACTTGACTGGGCCACCCAGGCATCCCCAAAATTACCTTTTGTTTTTAAACCTAAAACCTCCACTTTTAGATGATAAGCATCAAGTTAGAAAATTAGTAGATCACGTGGTTGAGAACTGGTGATGATCCTGGAGTCAGGGTCAGGGGGACGAGGGGGATAGGGAGTGTAGGTTCACTTATCGTAGAACTCAATAGGGGGCTGGACAAACAGATCAGACCAAAAGAAGGGTGATCTGTGGCATTTAACAAGTGGAAAACAATGTATATGTATATAAATGTACATAATACTCACAGGTTCATGATAAAATGATAAACAGTCATCAGTGTGTTCTGCTTAAGGAGACCTAGAAGAATATACTGTTTCAGAAAACTTTCCATAAGATTTCTTCAAAATTTATTTTAAAACCTTTTGCTTTTAGAGGGATAAAAGTTACCTAGGAAAAGCATTTTTTTTTATAAAGCCAGGTAACTAATTATATTTCTCAAGACCCAATGATGTATCACATTTAAAAGGATAATACTAAGATATATAACCTCTTTCCTTACAATAATTGAATTTTTTAAATTAGGAAATAACTATGTGGGGAAACATTACCATCTTTTTAGTGCCAAAATCCACTTTACCACAGGATGGACTGATTGACGTAAGATGTTAAATTTATTATGTTTAGCAAGCCTGTTAGATAAGGATTATAATCCCAATTGTTAAAGATAATAAATCTGACACTTAGAAAGTCACACCATCTATCATCAGTGCAGCAGCCAGAACTTCATTCAGATGTATTCTCTTTTCACTGTATTATGATTACATAATCAAGAGTGTGTTAAGAGTTAAAATAGGAATGTAGCTTAAAGAATGGGTTGATCACAGAGAATATCCTATAAATTATGGGAGGGGGACTTAATGTGAAGGACGGGGAAGGGGTTGTCATTTTGTATTGCGGAGGAAGGCAGAGTGCATCAAATTAAGCGTTGGTTAGATAAATACACAGAGAAGAATTCCAGTTCTGTTTTTAATCTGGTGAAATGAACATGGAGGATACTGACAGAATAGAATAAGTCAAGGAAAAATTAATAAATGGAAACATCTGAAGTTTGTACCTAATCCAAAGCGAGCTAAAGGAAAATTCAGGGCCTAGGGAGCAACATGATCAAGGTGTCCATCTTTGAAAAACCGGGGTGCTTGGGTGGCTCAGTCCGTTAAATGTCTGACTCTTAATTTTGGCTCGGGTCAAAATCTCAGGATCTCATGGTTCGTGGGATTGAGCTCGGCATAGCGCTCTGTGATGATAGGGTAGAGCCTGCTTGGGATTCTCTCTCTCCCTCTCTGTTTCTCTGTTCCTCCCCTGCTCCACCTCTCCCTCAAAATATTAAAAAAAATTTTTTAATAACAAAAATAAAAATTTGACAGTAGTGTGCAAAATGACCTGGAATGGGTGAAACCTGGAAAATCTACAAGCCACATGAGGAGTAATCTTTCTATCACTGTGCCATAGACTTGAGGAAATATACAGCAGGATTTTACTTTAAACAAGAAGTCCATAATGGAAGTTAGAGAACTGAATGCATACAAAGAAGAAAAGAGGCACAGTATTTCTTCCAGAATTCTGGGTCTGTAGAATAGAGCAATAATAGTTTTCTTGAATAGTCTAAACTTGGCAAAGAGAATGTCTGTACGATGATGATCCTGTGTCTTTAAAATCCTGTTTGAGTATTCCTTAATAAACTTGTGTATTCAGGGAAGATACAATAGTAATGAAAACTTTGGAATCATTCCTTTTCACCGAAAAAGAATAATGGTAAAAGAAAAATGAAGTAGGAAAAGAAAAAGAACCAGGTGTTGAAAAATGATGCGAGTTGACTTGACTGCTTTATAAGAAGGAAGCAGATTCAACAAAGAAAAATAGTCATAAAGTAACTGATAAAACTAGGAAATTCAAATCAAGAGAATCGTTGGCATTTTTGCAGGTTACAAATAAAAGTAAACATCTAAGAACTCTGATTTTACATAAGTCTGTTCTGTTTTATAAAGTTGTGTCAATAATTAGAGCTGAGATTCAGCTTGCTAGGTAGAGCATGTAAAAATGCAGGAAACCAAGTTAAATTTGAATTGTATGTGACACACATAGACTAAGTGTACTAAGTATAGCAGTGCTGTTTATCTGAAATTCAAATCTAACTGGGCATCTTGTATTTTATCTGACAATTCTAAATCAGATTCACCAAGATTTTATTTCAGTGGTTTTCGTACTGTAACAAAAAGCTGCAAAGACAGAGGACAACCAAAAAAGTTCAGATACATAGGAATAAGAAAAAATATATATATAATCTTCTGTGAGAAATATAATTAGAGTTTGCATCTGGGATTGGACCAGAGGTGCCACTTATTTGACATAAAGAGCATAGGCAGAATGGTCCAGATTTCCAGTGATGAGAAAGTCAAGCTCACCCTTAAAGATCGAGGGTCTTGGGGCCCTGGGTGGCTCAGTCGGTTAGGCACCCACCTTCGGCTCAGGTCATGATCTCATGGTTCATGGGTTCCAGCCTTGCGTCGGGCTCTGTGCTGACAGCTCAGAGCCTGGAGCCTGCTTCGGATTCGGTGTCTCCCTCTCTCTCTCTCTGCCCCTACCCTGTTCACACTCTGTCTCTCTCAAAAATAAATAAACATTAAAAAAAAAATCAAGGGTCTGCCTCCAAAACAGAGGAGAATTTTATGTAAAGACTGAGTTGGTTCATCCTTCTCCTTTGAAGCAACATCTGCTTCTCATTCTTGAGCCAAATCCCAACAGCTCAGGACAACCCTGAAGGTCTTAGGTACAGATCTTACCCTACTTGAAAGGGTTGGGCATTCTCTCTGCATTACGATATTTACTCAACAAAACAAATGGACGGTGAGCCACTTAGGTGTGCAAAACTCAAGAAACAAAGTTTTTGCTGTCAAAACAGAGGTCTCACCTTTTTCCCACCCCCGGTCCCCACAAAAATAAGTGCATATAGGTGAACAAGCCTCAATTAGGTTTTCTGTTTGGCACCAAAAAGTCTGTTAAAATTAGATGAATCATAACGTGGGAATCATGCCCTTCTACATGTAATTTTAAGCAGTTTGTTTTTGTTTTCTTGTACAAATACATAATTATGGAGATGTTAGGACAGTAAACACGATGCCGATACGTCGCTGCTAGCCCAAGTGAACATCAGCTAAGAGCTATTGAAGGCTATTGCTCCGTAATTGCAGTCTCCGGCAGTGAAAATGCCTAACGTAATGAGAAAGGTGACCCGCTAAGGGAGCTCAAGCACCACCAAGGAAGCTCAGTGCTGAATCAAATGTAGGTAATATGAAATTACAGTAACTAATTAACTTAATTGTTTGCTCCAAAATTGGAAGGGAAAATGCCTGGGGCTTGAGAGGGAAGGCGAGCAAATCACCATATTTTCTTTAAGCAAAGGTACCGTGAGCGAATGGCCTTGTTCGTTGGCATCTTACCCTGTGACAGGTCTCCTTGTATTTATGCATTGACAAGATATTATAAAATAAGTACTATTATTGTCCTCCTTTCATAGATGAAAAAACCGAGGCACAAAATTTCTGAAGCCTTTCCAAAAATCTCGTAGCTAGGAAGTGGTGGGGGTGAAATAAAAATAAATCCAGACTTGGAGCTCACACCTGCCATTATAACACTTCACTCATATCGTGGAAAATGCTTTGAGTTACTGAAAAGAGAATGAGGGTATTTTTAAAAGTATGTAGTGTTGTCGTTTCATACATAATGACATCATATTAATGGTTTGGGGTTTTGCAACATATTTTGTTCTGTTTGCTTAACTTCTCAAAATAGCAATGAAAACCTTAAACATTTATTCAGCAAAATTCTTTCAAATATATTATACATTATAAACACAACCCTTTTTGTAGGCAGTTTCTACATCTACTGTGTTCAGTGGCTATTGACTAACTTCTATGCACACTCATGAATACCTACCGATTAGGTGGCCACGTTTTGAAATATAAACTCAACAGACCTAGAAAAACACTTTGGTGGTATTTTCATCAATGTAGAGTATCAATGCATAATGTCCCATCTACTAATTACTAGATTCTTTGATAAGCTCTTAAGAAGCTTTCTTTGTATCTATGAAATTACCAGCATTTTCACGTTTTTTTCCCCTTTGAATTGGATGGTAAATGGATTGTCCATTTCTTGTATATTAAACCGCACTAAATTATAACCACTCTTAAAGATAGCTGTCTAAATTTTGTGGTTCACCCTGAGGCAAAACTTAATAGTGACTATTGAAACAGTAATAAGTGCAAGGCTGAGAAGTTACTCTTCTAAAGCATAAACTTAGTAGACTGAATAACACTTTTACAGCACTTGTTATTAACTTGTGGAGAATTAATAGCTGAATTTCTATCTGGGAACAGAGGAAAGGGCTATACACGGTTAATAAAAGAAAACGTCTGAGAGGTTGAAGTTGCGTATGTTTACTAGAAAATAAATCCAAATGAAGAAATTATAGATAGTATTGAATTTCAAAGATCTAGTATGGCCATACACTCAGCTATATCGGGCACAGACAAGAGCTAAAGTGTATTCTCAATAGGAAAATTAAGCAGAGGACTTTAATATTTATTGAATATTCCCATGTATAATAAAAACACAATGAAAATTTTGATGGCATTCCATTCAAACCAACACTAAAGCTGCTTCCTGCTTCGTTGAGGATAAGATGACTATTAAGAAAGCATTAAAGCAATGAGAGAATATCAGGGCAGGAGGGTGTGTGTGTGTGTGTGTGTGTGTGTGTGTGTGTGTGTGAACTTTGACTTCCACATCCTGTGACAATCAAAATTGAGTGAGTACAATGCCTTCGTAAGCACTCCTCTATGGAGTTTAGATTTCTAGACTTGATACTAACTTTTTATTGATTTTTTTTAAAGTAAGTTGAGTGTTTACAACCATGTGAATGTGTGCTGGAGTGTTTTAATGAACAAGGATAATCATAACTCATAGTTATTTGGTGAAGTATTCCATAGTGTTTCTGTTTTAGGAATAGTTTATAGGAATGTTCTTGTACCACCATTATGTTCTTGTACAGATTTAGTTGCATAGCATTCTTTGCTTGTACAATGGTAGCAGTAGTTACATATATGTATGCCCATAATGAACTCCACCTGTATTCACAGGCTGTGTTCCACGCCAGTCTATAATAGGAACGGTAAATGTACAAGTGAATAGACCTAATCCTTGGCCTTAAGGAATCTGCATTCCGTTGGAAAGAAAGACACTCAAGTAAGTGTTTATAATACAAAGTGAAATGAGCTGCAGTGGAGTTGTATATATGATATGTTTGAGAGGACTGGGGATGGAAAGCCCAGATCCAGCCAGGGAAGACAAGGCATCCTTTGGTGGAGCTAGTACTTGAACTAGTTAGAGAAGACCGGGATCTCTGAGCATGTGTAGACACTTGGAAATCTAGAGTCTGTTAGGCCAGGATATAATTGAAGAGGTGAAGACTAGGGTAAGTGACCTAGGAGGAGGCTAGGGAGGCAGACAGGAAAAGATCAAAGTATCCAAATGGTGTGGATTGTACCTGAAGCCTTTGAAGAATTTGGGGAGTGGTAATCACCAGGAGGGGTTTAGTTAAATCAGTCCTTCAGCAGTATGGAAGTTGGAAGAATTGATTTAGAACACTGACGGTGAAGATTTTAGGAAGTTGAGGTGGAAGAATTGAGTAATTGTTCAGATGTGGGGGATAAGGGAATATGAGAATTCAAACTTAAGTCCTATGTCTCTTGTATCTAGTGAAAGTGATACAGCCTCCTTTAGGCTGAAGTGTTGACAGGGTCTCCAACTCCAAGCAGAAGAAAATAAAAGTCCATTTCTAGAAAAAGCACTCTCAATTCAGAGAACCAAGATTCTCGCAAGTTAAAATAAAAGAAACAACTCAGAATCAAAAAGTCACCAAACAGAAGAATGCCACTGTGACTGGGAAGTCTGTAAAAACAACAAGAAAAATTTACAGATTCCAATGATAGTGGAATTATTAGATGTAGACTATTAAGTATATGAAATATTTAAAGGAACATTTTTAGCTCAAAATTAAGTTACTGAATCAAAAACTCAGTGGATGACAAAGACCTGATTAGAAACAATTACACAGAGAATCAGTTGGACATAGGGAATCCGGGCCAGTAGGATATGCATAGCACCAAAGAGGCGGGGCATCCACACCAGGGTATGAGTCTGAGCAGGTTGAAGACGTGCCTCCATGTGGGAATGCCTTGATCTAGAAAGTTGGCGACTGATCAAGGTGAAGAGTGTGTCCACGCAGACAGAGGAGCTGCCTGGTGCTGGGTA
Organism: Cryptoprocta ferox; assembly: GCA_028646485.1. Lineage (NCBI taxonomy): Eukaryota > Metazoa > Chordata > Mammalia > Carnivora > Eupleridae > Cryptoprocta > Cryptoprocta ferox. The sequence continues at coordinate 92,789,480 of CM053559.1, read as the reverse complement.
CCAGTCTGAGAGAAATGTGCAAGGACACAGCAGTACTGATGGGAAACTGGGGCTAAACATATTGAAGACAATGGCAGCCAGTGTTCTTCTACTTGGAGAAACGAAGTACAATCACGGAAAAGTAGAAAACTAGAAGGAAACCTATGGTATTTGGAGTATTGGTGTGACTTCATGGTCTTCCATGTATAAAAGCAGAGAACAAAAAGATACTGATGTGAAAGTGTCTCTATGTTAATCTGCTTACCTTCCACACAGAGATTCCTTCCCTCTGTCCACTGAGAAGACCTGGGGGGCAGAAACGCCACAGTAGTCATGGGGACATCTAGCATCCAGATCATGGCTTCTAAAAATACATATATATGTTTCTCCACTAAAACGAATAAAGACTTCGTGGAGAAAAGACTGAAAGAAAAAGAATCCAGTCTGGGGTAGGTAAAATACACAGTGATCTAGAAACACCTGTTTGTGGCAGAAAGCAGGGAACTACTCAAAAAAAAAAAAAAAAAAAAAAAAAAAGACGACACAGGCACCAGCTTGAAAGTGCCCCCCAGTGGCCAAATCTGGAACAAATGGAGCATCAACAGGGGGAAAAAAAAAGGTAATGCATTTTAACCCACTAAACAAAATAGGACACCATTAATCTATATGGACATAAGTAAATAAATGGAAGGTTTTATGAGGAGAGGACATTTATTGGTTTCAAAGACCCTCCACAAAATATTAATCATAAAGGACAAAAAAGTTAATTAAAAAGGAAAAAGCCTTTCCACATTAGAGAAGCCTGGGAGACACCACCTTAATCAGATGATCCAAATCCTGGGGTGGTGGGAGGGTGTGCATCACCAAACCTGCATAAGTTCTCTTGAGCGATATTCCTGCCAAAGATGCGTGAACTGGAACGAAATCAGGAGGAAACACTAGACAAACGCAAATTGCGGTAAATTCTACAAAATAAAGAGATGCTAATCTTGATAAAACATCAAAGCCCTGAAAGTCAAAGAAAGGCTGAGGAAATCTTCCAGACTGAAGCAAAATCAAATATAAATGAAACTCAAATGGGATCTGAGGAGTAGGGGGAGATAATGAAATAATGTTATTTCAAGGTGTTGATGGTGTATTGTGGTTATGTAGGAGACTGGCCTCCTTTGTGGAAAGCAGATGCTAAAGGGTTTGGGGATGATGGGAACCAAGTTGTCAACTTACTTTCAAATGACTCAGGAAAAAAAAAGTTCATTCTTGTGTATTTATAGCTTTTCGGTAAGCTTGAGATTATTTTAAAATGAAAATAACCAAAACATTAGTTTGATTTCTTACTATTATTTTTTACTGTGGGGATCTCATAGTATTTATCATGCTAATTTGTTTTGCATTTCTAAGACCCAAATATAATATGCAGTATTTCCTACAGATTTTTTAAAAACATATTCTGGAAAACATAAGTATTTAAAAATAATCTTTTCATTAAAAACTATAACCACCTGGGTGGCTCAGTCGGTTAAGCGTCCAACTTCAGCTCAGGTCATGATCTCATGGTTCCTGGGTTCAAGCCCTGTGTCGGGCTCTGTGCTGACAGCTCAGAGCCTGGAGCCTGCTTCAGATTCTGTGATCCCTCTCTCTCTGCCCCTCCCCTGCTCGTGCTCTGTCTCTATCTCAAAAATAAACATGAAAAACAAATTATAAGGAAATTATACTAAATCCTAAGTGAATTTAGCAACTAATTGCTATTATATAAACAGAAGTAAATGGGATGAGAACTGACAGCCATTTAATAAAAATGACTGATTAAAGAAAGGTTATTGATAATTATACTTAAATATTTTCTTGGACTTCAGACAAAAAATTTTCAATTTTTTTATATAAGACAATTTTTTAAAATAGGTCTCCTAATGGCATCTCTGTCTAATCTTTTATAAATAAGTTATATGTGTGTGTGAGTGTGGAACAATTCCTTCTGGGTGGAATAGAGGCTATCACCAGGTTGCTCCAAACTTTTTTCTATTTTTAAGCTTTTTCGGTCAATATTTCACAGTTGTCTGACTATAATTTGAAATAAATTTAAAGATTCCTCACTGGAATCTGATTACGCAATCATTCAAGCAAGTTTTCATAGAACAAGTTTTTTTCTCTGTAGATCATGTTTTGTAGGATTACCTAAGAGGTAGTTACATTATGGCTTTAAAATAGAAAGTCAAGATGGCATCAAATGTTAGGAGAAGAAATCCCAAGCAGTTCTGTTAGCGTAAGTGGCAGCTAGGCTGAGTTAGCAGGGAGCAGGCTGTCGTGGGCGCAGGCAGCCTGCTTCATGGAGGGGATCAGGGAGAGTCGTTAGCCCAGCCAACATGGTCATCAAAAGTTTTTCTCTAGAGTAGGACTGTGGATTGTTATTTCAAGTGTTTTTCTGTGTGTGTGTGTGTGTCTGTGTGTGTGTGTGTGTTTATAAAGATACCTCACTGACTTTATAATGGAATAGCTCTCTGAAAATGTTAACGAGTGTCTCGTGGAAGGACTATATAAATGTTCCTTAAACTGAGTTCATTTTCCTTGGTCAGCAATCTAAAAGGCCAAATATCCAGCCACAGATGGGATCACAACACGGCCTGATTTGTTCATCGATCTAGAACAATCAAACTGTTTTTCTTAATTCTGATTTTTTTTTTTTTTTTTTAGTAATCTTATAACTGAATCAGGCAGCCACATGGCCTGCTTTGGCTTACTTGCCAGTTACAGATCGCTTAACAGTCGAGTTGCTCTTCCAAGAAACAAAAACTTGAAGGCTTAAGTCCTGAAATCTTGAAGGCAAAATAAACTCCGTAAAGGCGAAGGGAAGAGGCATCAGATTTCTTCAAAAGTATGTTCTTCGTTTGTCATTTGGCAAATGTATAAAATAACAGAATCACTGCATGTTAATATTTTTAAAAAATTGTGAACATATTAGTAACTGTATTTTTACATAAAGCTTGGTGATTTGTATAGAGAAGCATTGCTCACTCTCCCTCACCTTTTAGGATAATGCATATTTAATATTTTGGAAGCTGTTTTAAAGTTCTAGAATATAAACCGTTAATAAGTCCAGGGAATGATATTCCACTATTTTCCTTCAAACCTGAATGGCATTTATTTTTACTTCATATTGAGGTTTTAATTCTAACCTGCATTCATTTACATCAGCAGAAAGGATAAAAAACAATCTGCCTTCACAAGTTTATAAGGTGCCTCTTTCTATCTAGACAAAAACATATTTTAAATGCAGTGGTGAGTGTGGAAGTATTGATCACTACCATGGACTTCCTGCTAAGCCTGAGTAAAACACTGTCCACAAACGAATGGCCTTTTCCACCAAGTTCATTTGAAACCTGTCACTGTGTTTGCGCTAATATTTGTGGACGCCAATTGAAACTCTCTATAAGTCAGAGTCTAGACGTTGTGTTTTGGTTTGTGTAAACACTTTATTTTTGTCAGGTCAGAGTTTTTATTGTGGCTCACGTAGAGATAGCAAAGCGTTTCCAAGTGGCCCACCCAGCTGCTCAACTGCCAACATCGTAAAATGCTCTCATCGATTCACAAGCAAAGACTTTTCAAACAGGGGCGCTTTTTTAATGTTTGTTTATTTTTGAGACAGACAGACAGCGAGTGGGGGAGGGGCAAAGAGAGAGAGGGAGACACAGAATCTGAAGCAGGCTCCAGGCTCTGAGCTGTCAGCACAGAGCCCACTGCGGGACTCAAACCCTTGAACTGCGATACTGTAACCTGAGCTGAAATCGGACGCTTAACCGACTGAGCCACCCAAGTGCCGCAGCGGCAGCTTTTTTAAGACCATTGAATTCAAGCTGTTTCTCGTACTTGAGCAAAGCTATGACTCCCAGTTCACAAATGAATGAGCTCATTTACAAACTGGAGCTGCTGCAGGCCCTGTCAGACATAAGGGAAAGAGTGAATTTTGTGTTCCTTAAATGGGCTACATTATCCAGAGACATATTTTTTCCAGGGTTATATGTGCATAGTAGAATTTAGGAGGCTCTAATTAGTCTCTTTTCCATCCGAGAAGAAAAATCTACTTGCAAACACTGGAAATTCTTCATTTTAAACTTACTAAAATTGTAGGAGTAGAGAATTATTTAGTTAAATAGTACCTTGTATCTGAAAGTAGATACTCCTGTGAAGGTTAAGAGACCTTCACACCTATCCGTTCTCTGACACTAGGCTTTCTCCTCTGTTAATACGACCAACTGTTTCTAAAGGCCAGCTTCTCTCTCCTTGAACCCTATCTCCCTCATTTGGTCACTGAAATTTCATCCCTTTATCCTGCATCATAAATCATCGTCCTCTTTGTTAATTCATGTCCATTATCATACAAACATGTTTGTATTTAAAAAGAAAAAAACTTAGGGCAACCTGGGTAGCTCAGGTTAAGTGTCAGACTTCAGCTCAGGTCATGATCTCATGCTTTGTGGGTTTGAGCCCTGCGTCGGGCTCTGTGCTGCCTGCTCAGAGCCTGGAGCCTGCTTCGGATTCTGTGCCTCCCTCTCTCTCTCTCTGCCCCTGCCCCACTCAGGCTCTGTCTATCTCTTTCTCAAAAGTAAATATTAAAAAAAAGTAAAAAAAGAAAAAACTTAAATCATGCCCCCTCCCCAGGTATATTGCCCCATTTTTCTACTCCCTTTTGCAGCAAAAATCAGTTTAAAAAAATCTGCGCTGATTTCAGTTGTTTTCCTTTCATTCTTTCTTGAAACTACTCTGAACAGGCACAGCAGGACATCTTTTATTACAGCCTTGTGGGACCTGCTGTTGCTAAATGTAGCGGGCACTTTTCAGTCCTCGTCTGTCAGGACCCATCAGCAGCATCTGACCTACTTGGTCACCTACAGTTCCTTGAAATCGTTCTGTCAGAGGCATCTAGAACACCAGCTCTTAGCCATTCCTTCATCTACTTCTCATCTCACCAACCACTTCATATCAGAGTATAAATAAAGAGCAGTCCTTGGACCTCATCCCTTTCTCTTTCTGCTCTCGGTAATCCTGTCCAGTCTCACAACTTGTCTGTGTTGAGGATTCTCCTAGTCTTGTATCTCTCATTCTGATGACTCTCCAACTCCACACCTGTAGCTTCAGTGTCTCCCCTGGGATAACTAAGACCTCTCCAACTCAGCATGCCTAAAATCGAATTCCTGATGCCGACCCAAAACTGGCTCTGCTTTAATAGGTTTTTTGCCATTTCAATTTGTAGCAACTCTTCCCTTTCAAATACTTTAATCAAAAACCTTTGCATCATACATGGCTGTCACTTTCCCTCATGACTATCATCCATCCGTTACCAAGTCCCTTTCAGAATCCAGCTGCTTCCAATTTGGCCCTACCAATGACATCACCTGGGCATTTATAGTAAGTTTCTAATTAGTTTGCCTGTTTCTACCCTCCTTCCCTGTAGTCTAATACAGCTGTTAGAGTGAATCTTTTAAAATCACTTTTAAAGTCCTAGGCAGCTCTTCCTGCCCACGGGTCCTGACCCTGTGCTTTAATAAAATCACCTTTTCGCATCAAAAATAAATAAATAAAATCACAAGCCCATATCATTTCTCCATTTAGAGCCCTCAAAGGTTCCCCGTGCTACTCAGAATAGAGGCCAACATGTCTTTTAGTAGGTAGCCCCCATCTGCCTCCACACCACCCCCGGTGGTGTGATATGATCTCTTGCAATCCAGTTAATTACACTGGCTTCCTTACTCACCTTAGACCTTCAAGGACATCTTCCTGCCTCGAGGCTTTTGCACTTACAATTACTCCTACCTAAATTGCTCTTCCTCTTTTATATCCTCCGGGTGATTTTACTCATCATCTCAGTGAAGCTGTTCCTGACAACTATTTAAAATTGCGCCTCTTACTTCTCAGTACTTTCTACTCCTCTTCCCCCTGCTTTGTTTATCCCCTGCTAATAATATACACAATAATTTATTCAATTAATTGCACCCTCCCACTAAAATATAAGCTCACTGAGGGCAGTGATTTTTTTTATTAGTTTTGTTCTCTGTTGGATATTCAACAGCTAGAATGATGGTAGGCACTCAATAAATATGTGTTAATGTATAAACCTTGAACAAATTCTGGGTTAAGTATATCACAGTATAATGAAGTAGGAATGAACAGGATAGTAGCAGGACAGGGGAAGACTAGTTTATCGGCGTGCGCTAAGTGGGGAGTCTTCTGAAGGTCATTAAAAGAGGCAACTTGTAAGGCTATATAATGGGATGGGGTTACAGACGGAGGCTGGAGTGTATGCAACAATGGTCTTTAAATTTCTCCTTTATCTTAATGGTACCTGCCAAAGGTATGTCGAAAATCAAAATGACTATGGACAAGACAAGGGAAGTTGGTTCTGGTGATGTTTTTTCTGCTTTTTTTTTTTTTTTTTTTTTTTTGCTCCCAACTCTCCTCACTGGTGTCCTAGCACCACTAGAAGATTCAGTGCCACATGCCCATGCTTCATTTCCCAAGCCATGGACTGAAGCTATACCCTGAGCTCCAACCGGTGGGATGAAGTCATGATGTGGATGACCGTTGTGAGATCATGTTCCCTAAACAAATCACTTTATTTTACTAAAGATCACGTAACATTTAGGTCCACACCAAGGAAAACAAAACTCATTTTCACTGTGTATTCTTTTAATTCCTAGCACATTCTGAGCGAGTGAGATAATATTTTAGGAAAACAAGTAATCCTGTTAAACTATTTAGAACCATAAAGCAAGAGGACCCCCAAACAAATAAACAGAAAACAAAACAAAAAAAACATTACCACTCAGTTACAAGGCAGTGCATTTGTAAAATTCTCTACATTCAGACTGCCAGTGAAAATTGAATTTGTAATTGACAGTAGTACTTTGCAGCAAGTGAACAATATGGCACCATACTTATTTCTGTAATTATTTTAGAACTTTTAAATTGTGGCTTCTCTTAGAAAGGCCTCAGGACATGGTAAACACAGCCAAGATTATTGAGGGTTCATTGTTTGAGATGTTTTACTTAACTCTAAGTAATTTAATTCAAGTCAATAAATCTCAGTGAAGATGTATCAAATAGCCTACCCTGTGCTTGCAACATATCAGGCAATGGTGGGAGATTAAAAAGCATGTAGGGTAGAGTTGTCTCCACATTTAAAATCATGCATTGATAAAGCCATTAGAGAGCTTAGCAAAGGAGACCAGAAAATAAGCCCTATTCACCAAAAAATTTTAAAAAGCAACAACTGACATTAAAAAGGAGTAGTTAATGCAGTATGAATATATTTGGCATATAGTCCTTTCTCTTACTGCTGATACATTTAATTGTAGATTAAACAAATTGTTGAATGTGTGTGTGCATGTGTATTTATGAATATGCATATATATTTTGAAAAATGTGATAAAGTTATGCAAATGCAAAATCCTTACTTCTGCCTTCACCTATTCTATACTTTCTAGAAATATCAAGGAGTCCTTTCTAATAAAAAAAAAAACCCTAAAAACTGAGTATTTCTTAATACTATAACCCTTGGTTTCTTGGAAAAAATGAAAGTTATTGATTCTACCAATTACTGTTAGATTCAGAAATGGAAGAAAGAATAATGCTATTATATTAAAATACTGCCTATAAGTCAGCCAAATTTTTCTGTAAAGGACGATAGTACGTATTTAGGCTTTGCGGCCATACTCAAATCTGGCGTGCGTTTCAACAAAACTTTATTTGCGGACACAGAAATAAATTTGAATTTCATGTAGTTTTCATGTGTTACAAAATATTTCTTTTTTCCCCCAATCATTTAAAAATATAAAAACCTCACTGAAAAAAATGGTATATGAAAGCAAGTGGCTATTTTCCTGATCCAAATCCAAAAGAGCTCTCACGTTTGTATACCTGAAATATTTGTCAGGGATATAATAACCACAGCTCATCATTCAGTGCTTCTATGTCAAACACTGTTTGGAATACTTACTTGTCTATGTAAACATGTTTAATCCTCATGTCAACCCTGTAACTTAGGAATATTATTATCTCCATTTTCCAAAGAAAGAAACCAAGGCAGAGAGGCTGAATAACTAGCTCAATGTCCCACACCTATTAAGAGACAGAGCTGGGGTCAAGCCTAGAGTCTGTTCTCTTAGCCACTGCTCTCTGCCGCCCACTGTATGATGATGGGCCGGGTTCCCAGCTACAGAACAGGAGATGGTGAAATATTTAAGTGCCTTTAAATTCATAAGAATGAGACTTTTATCTGAATGGGTAAAGACAAATGCAAATTGTTCAAAGTTAAATGTTTAATATGTTTTGGCAATTGGAATATTTGAGACATAGTTTAAAGGAAAGAGAATATTGGTGACAATGTATAGTGCTGATTTCTATCACAAAACTACTAACATGTTTTCTCCTTGGGTTATGACATTCTAAGGGTCTTAGAGAGTTTACTCATTTAACATCCTGATGCCAGAGAAACTTTCCCTAAAAACACATTAGCAAATTAAATACCTGTTTTAGTGTGAGTCATCTCTTAATAGTCACATTCTGTTTTTCCAGGTAAGAACTATTACTATTTAAGCACAGTCTGTTTTAATTATTTGTTTTTGATGCAACATGAGGTTTTATAGATAGATAACCATATATAGATCCATACAGAGTGTTTATCTAAGTACCATAAAATGGCTACATTTGTGATTTTCAAACCCGAACCAAAAATGTATATGGCTTCTTTAAGTTCGAATGCTCTGATTTAATCTCCCTTCATCTAGATCTTTCAGATAGTCACCAGGGAATGTAAGTAAAGCAATTCATAGTAATTTCTATATGGTCTTCCCTACTAGACTTGTACCTTTGCCTACAGATTCTCTCCTTTCCTAACCCAAACTGATTAAAACACTCCCTTGACCTTTAAATGTTCTTATCGATGTTGAAGTCAGAGAAAAGAGGGATAATAATTGAATTTTGAACAACAGCCAGTATGAAAACGTAGACTGGAATTCTACCTGGATATGAAATTGAACAAATAATGGCAATTTAAAAAATCATATACAAAGCAGAACTGACAAAAGGCAGAATAACTGAATAACATTAGCAGGGATAGAATGACCTGGAAAAACTCCTGGAGACTTGCACTCCCTTGGCAGACTCCCAGAGTGAGTCCCCAGGGTAAATAATTCCATTCCAATAAAACACTTTCTTTATCAGACAACTAAATATATGGGGTAATCATTCTGCAAAGGAGAGTAATATGCTCACATAATTTTTTTTAAAGAACTGATTGCTTGTTGAAGGTGTGTTCTCCCAACAATAGCCTGTGGCATCCATCTTGATAATAGACCAGATAACAGATGGTATTTCTTGAAGGACAGATTCAAATTAAAGCACTGTGTTCAGAGAAAAGCAACTTTATTCCTCTATTATTATGGACATTGAGAAAACATTTTTGATTTTATGGTTTTTAAGTTAATGAGATCTCTAGTGTAGTCACCTGGTTATTGGAAAAAACCAAGCCATGAAAATTCTTTCTGCTTTTCAGACTACAGCATTTATTTTAAAGTAACTACAACCAGTTACCATAGTATCTTTGGGCAATGTAATATTTTAGAGTGTTGACTGCTCACATGATATTAAGCCAAAAATCTTACAGAATTGTTCTCCAGGTTTTCTGCACGTTACCTTAACAAAGCCTCATTTTTTAAATGAGAGCTTCATTAAAAAATTCTTAACGTTTAGTTTTTGAGAGAGAGAAAGACAGAGCACGAGTGGGGAAAAGGGAGAAAGAGAGGGAGGTTCAGAATCCTAAGCAGCTTCCAGGCTGTGAGCCGTCAGCACGGAGCCCAACATGGGTCTCAAACTCATGGACCGCGGGATCACGACCTGGGCCAAAGTCAGACACTTAACTGACTGAGCCACCCAGGTGCCCCAATGAGAGCTTCATTTTTAAAATGAGATTTTAGAAAAATGTCTGTAATACTTAATTTTGCAGTTAGAAAACTTCGTATCACTAGAAAGTTGGAATTGCATAGAATTATATACCATGTTATAATACTGTCAGTTGATATTACATTGCTTTGCAAACGGATTTTTTTTTTCATTGAACGTAGCAAATATTTTTTTTCAGGTCACTGAAACATGAAACATGATTTCTCATGCATTGAAAAATAGGACATTTAACAGCTTCATAGAATCCCATCATTTGAATAATATTGGCATTTAGATTGTTGGCTTTTTGTTATTGCTGTTATATCAGGATTTCTTACAAAAGTATCCCATACAACAAACAACGTGCTATATCCATAGTTCCGATACAAGAATTTTCACTACATCTGTGTTCTCAAACTTGTTAAAGAGCTGAAAGACAAACTATGTTTCCTAGACCCCCTGACAACAGGTTTCCACATTAGACTATATCCCTATCAATAAGACATCTGGGCAGAATTTAGAAGGTAGAAAAAATAGGTCATTATTTCTTTTTTGTCTGCAGGGGACAGGTATTAGCCCACTTCTTTGATGCAGCGAGATTATCTGTAGCTGTTTTCTTTAACTTCCCAATTGGTTTTCTAAATCAAGCAGCCATTATTCTGACCTTTGTTCTGAGTCATTCCCAAGGGTTTTGTAAACCTCTGACTCTTTGTATTGTATCTCATTCTGTTTAAGACATTTAAAGGGACTTCTGGTCTTCTGTCAGAATCCTGACAAAAATAGTCATAAATAAAGTAATATATGTTTTGTTTTGTTCTTATGATTTTTTTCATGGGACACATTACAAAAATTCGGTCCAAAAGTATGGATCTTTCCAAGGTTTCTTTTACAAAATGGAGTAAAGAATCTAAATTTAGCTTCCCTTTCATGGTTAAAAAAACAAAAACAAAAACAACAAAAGCAACAACAAAAAAGCCCTCCAGAATTACATATTGAATCGTTAGGTTCATCCCCTTTGATTTAAAAGCAGCACTTATATATAGTTTTGGACTCTAAATTGCTCCATTGTCCCATTTTTTTTCAACTCCCACCATAATTTTTATTGCATATTTAAGTAGGTTTTAATGTATATTGGTACAAATTCCTTTTTTTTCTTGCAGAATAAATTTGATAATCTTGATTATTGTTCTTCCAGATTAACTCCTGAATCAATTTGGCTTCAAAAATCTTTTGAGGGGCACCTGGGTAGCTCAGTTGGTTAAACGTCCGACTTTTGGCTCAGGTCATGATCTCACATCGGGCTCTGTGCTGACAGCTCAGAGCCTGGAGCCTGCTTTGGATTCTGTGTCTCCCTCTCTCTCTGCCCCTCCCCACTCATGCTCTGTCTCTCTCTGTCTCAAAAATAAAACATTAAAGAAAAATTAAAAAAGAAAAAAAAACATTAAAAAAAATCTTTTGAATTATAATAAACATTTTTTATGGAAAGTTAAGAACTTTATAGTATACACTTCTACGACACCCACTTTTCTCTTTAGTTTTTTAAGCCACCGTTTATATCTTTTAGGAACACAAAGTCTTTCTTACTGATACAGTCTCACATTTCCTACTTATTGTATTTCTTCTCAGAATCAGTTTATAGTGTTGTGCTGTCATGAACAATCTTTTGTTGCTGTTTTTAAAAAAATGTTTATTTTGAAAGAGAGCGAGAGTGCTCACACACGAGCAAGTGGAGAGAGGGGCAGAGACGGAGGGAGAGAAACAATCACAAGCAGGCTCCACCCTGTCAGCCTCTGACATGGGTCTCGATCCCACAACCCTGGGATCATGACCTGAGCCACAATCAAAAGTCGGACGCTTAACTGACTAAGCCACCCAGAAGCCCCGTTCCTTTCTAATATATTTCATTGTATGCACTGTACTATGTTTTGATTTCATCATCTCTTTCCCTCTATAAAATAAGGCAAACAAAACAACATCTTTCAAAAATGACACTGTATCTATATCTTGAACTGTGACAGTGAAACAGACTTTGCATGTTCTGCCTGCATTGATCTGTCCCCCACACCCCATTTCTACAAATTAGGGGGGTAGTGACGTTCACCAAGTTTATCTTCCACTAGTTCCTGTGATAGTCTGTTGAGGATGTCAGAACGTGCTACAATCTGATCTGATTTTCCCTCACCCGGGCCTGTGTATTGGGGTATTGGGGTAGGTTTTTTCTGATCATGATCTACAGGGAATGTATTAAGGTCTCTTTAGAGAGTGTGAAAGCAGAAACAAAGTTTAAATGTTTGAGGAATATCTTATTTAATAGAATTTAAAAAAAAACTGGTCTTAAGAGTTAAAAAAAACTTTATCATATCATGTCATGAAGACCATTGTCTTCTTTGGGGTACAGCTTTTATGCCTGTAAAATACAGAAACTAACAGAATTGGTAACTGGGACAGGGCTAACTTATTTATGTGCTATGCTAATGATGAAAGCCCTGTAAAGGAACCCAGAGAAGTTGTTCAGGGAAGAGAAAACACCTGACCCTAAAAACACAGTCCCATATCTTGGCTGATGATGGAAATAATAGGAGTTTTAGGCTTTAATCTCTACTTAGCATAAGCATCTCATTGGAAAACCAGGCTTTACCCAGTGCTTGTCTATTTTTTTTTAAAGTCCATCTTGCCTTTCCAAATATGTAAATATAAAAACACTAATGGTAACCCTTAGTTGAGAATACTTCAATCATGCCATTGAATGCATTTACACCATTCAAAATTTTTTAGAGCTTGATATTTTATTTATTTACAAAAAACACAACACGAAAACCCTAAGAATTGATTCCCTTCCCCCTGCATATGTGCAATTATTTTATTGGATATGCTTTATTGACTTTGCATTCTGGTTTTACGCTCATGGATGCTTAAGACCCTCCACATACACAGCGCATGGGACATACACCATGAACCTGTTGTGTTTCTGCGCTTCCTAAAAGCAGAGCACTGACCACCTTTTGTTCTGGATTTTCTTTTCCAGATTGTAGAGTGAACGCCTTGGAAGACAGAGGTGGTGGCCTCTAGGCAGAGGACATGCATGCTTGCTGCCCTCTATAAGCAAGATTATGTTGCGGCAGATGTTGGGGAGGTTTGTAGTCCTTCATAAAGGACTGGGATTTCCCAAGTTCAGGACTCCTCTGACACAGCTGCCACTGGGTAGAAAACCATCCCCTGATCTTCATGGCTACCCTGAGCATTAAGGCTCAGGGAACCTTGCAAATGCTGACATTCTGGCCACTGCCATTGCTGTGGGTACCAGTCCTTTGTCTCTGACCCAGAAGCCACGTTTTGTGCCAGCATCCATGGGACTGGGGCAAGCCGACTTGTTAGCTTGTAAGCTGAGTACCGTCCCAGCCCCTTCACGGATCTTGGCACTGATCTATCTGTAGATCCAAGTTGTAAGATGTTTTGATTTAAATCTTGTTTTTCTTCTTCTTGAGAACTCATGCAACCAGGGGGAACAGGGGAAAGGAAGCAGGTGGTACAGAAAACATGGGGCGCCGGAGGGGAAGAAACACAGGCACAAGTGGTGAGAAAGGGCTCTCCAGAGAGGGAAGCCGGGGCTCCAAAAACAAACTCCATGCGCTTCATGTTGTGCCCCAGGCCCATCCTGCTGTCAGACCACAGTCTTTTTAGTACGGTTCTCCTGAGTGTGGTTGGGGCTGAGTAACTCACTCCTCATAAGCATAAGCCAATCCTGTTAGCATTTGTTGATATTAATTCTCACACAAATCCCTTCCTTCAAATTAAAAATGAGACAACCATCTGTAACTAATTCCACAATTCCTGGGATAATGAATCAGAATGTTTTTTTAAAAGAAAAGAAATGTGCCAACTAATTTTCTGACTCCTCAAAAATAGTCAGTTTTTCCTAGATCTTAGGATAAATTCTGCTCACCTCAAGGAAGCATGCCAGCAGAGTTGTTACAAACTTCATTTCTCTAAAGAGTCTCTGCATTCATCCATGATCTCCAAGGAACTCATTTAGCTATCAGTGGGGGGGAAAAAATTCTTGAAAAAAAAAACCCTATTCAATCAAAATTTAGAAATGGTCGTAACTGAAGCAAAAGCCCATAATGTGTAAAATAATCCATTTAAAAATCGGTAGGAGATTGTTATGTTTTTGAATAATTACTAAACCAGTTTGAAACAGAGTATACTATTTTAGCTTTCATAGGGTACTACCTGAAAATGATAGTTTTACATTTCTTAATGTCTACCCTTTGAGCCGATTTTTTCCCCCCATGGGGTTTCATGGTGTGGAATTTTAATACTCTGAAGAGTATTAAAGAGATTCATGGCCCTTATTCTGGTCTTTGACTTTCTCTCCTTGCATGATGCTAAAACCTTGATTAGTTAGCCAGAGTGTATTATTCCAGACCGCTGATCTTTCTCGTTAAATTCTGGCTCAGTTCTGGTTATCCAGGACCACCAATTTGTTTCTTCATCTCAACTTCTAAATCTTTCAAAACTGTATCATTGTCGTTTCTTATTATAATAAGGCCATTACAATGAATCTAAAGCATCTTTCCTAGATGACTAAGGACACCTCAGGGGCTTATTTAAGTTTATATCCAATTATCACTGGAAATTACCATAAATGTATTTAGTGTTGGTCTTGGGTGGCATCTGGGTCAGCTTCCAGAATATAAACTTACTTTTTGTTAATTAAATAACAAAATAGCAACAGTGGTGAAATCTACAAATTACAGTTTGTCTTTGTCTCTTAAAATCCAAAAAGAATAATAGAATCTATTATACTGGTATTTTGAGTTTGCCACATTTTACATACACCTTGTTTAACGTGGTGTTAAAGTATTGTATAATATTCTTATGAATAGTCTTTCAAACATATTTACATGTAAATAATAGATTATATAAAATATATTTTATGAATACGTTTAAAAAATAAAGGTTATCCATCTGTCTTTTAAGTAATCATTAACTTTAAAAAGTATATCATGAGAAAAAAAAGTATTTCATAGGAATAACAGTTCTTTTTAAAATATTTATGCATAAAATATATTTTCCAGTTTCTGAGGTAGCTTTTGCTTAAGTCTTTTAAAACAATAAAAGCCATCTTAAACATATTCAAGGAATTGAAACTTTAGAGCTCAAACTTTTTTTTTGACATTTTAAAGAAAAGAACAAAAGTAACTGAAGAATACGGGTGACCCTTAAAGTGGGTTTGAATCGCATGGGTTCATTTATACCTGTGTATTTTTCAATAAATACAATGCGTACTGTCATTGCACTTTTTTCTTATTATTTTCTTAACATTTTCTTTAATGTTACTTAAAAAATATATAACATACAATATATCTGTTAATTGATGGTTAACATTATCATAAGGCTTCCAGTCAACAGCAAGGATTAGTAGTTAAGTTTTGGGGGTCAAAAGTTTTATGTGGATTTTCAACTAAATAGGGGGTTGGTGACCCTAACCTTTGCATTGTCAAGGATCAGCTGTACTGAATTACTTCAACAACTTCAGAAACCATATTTATTTAGTAAAATTATTTTAGAAACAAAACATGGGAATATTAAAGGGAATGTTCTAATATTCTTAAATATTATGCTTTAATGTTGAAAGAGGGGAGCAAAATACATGCCATACAAAAATCACTTAATCGCCCCCAATTTTCTATTCCCTGTAGGGTATCTTCTGAGAAAGATGCTTCATGGGTTTACCAGTGGGCATTTAGGTGAAGCTGAAATGCTGCTTTCTCAGCTATTTCTTTCCTTGCCTCTCTGTACACTAGTAGTACCGACAATGAGGAAGTCACCTACAATGACAAACAATGAGATGAACAATGCACTTTATACTCCATTGATTCTCTTGAGCCTGGCAATGGCACTTTCCGGCGTCCTTTTAGCTGTATCTTCTCTACGTCACCCCAGTAGTTGCTCTTTCCCACTTGTTACCTTCTTTAATTTGTGATGCTGCAGGGAAGTGACAGAGGAAACTGATGTCACTGGTAGCTGTAGGGTTGGTTAGTTCCAGGTGGCCAATTCTCATGTGGGCATGAAAGATGGTCAGCAGTGTGTAAGCAGGGTTTTATTCCGTTGTGTTGAGGCAGGGGTCCATCTCTGCACTCTCCAGTCCAGCAAGAGAGTTGGACTGAAGACTACACTGGATTTAAGGCAGTGTGCCTTCATCCTAAGGGTTCATTGCTTTCTGCCCTACTAATTCAGCCTCCCGCGAGGTCTGGGGTAAAGGTTGGAAGTCTTCGTTGTTGTTCTTGTTTTCCTTACCAAAGTGTGAAAAGAAACTATGATCCTGGAATTACTGGTCCTAGCTGACTTGTGACTTTTAGCAAATTCAGTGCACATTTGCTCCGTGGGCCTGATGTTATCTGTAGAAGAATTTCTTAGCACATAGTTGCTTTAATTTGAATTCGTAGCTGCCACTTAAAATAGAGGGGACTTAAAATTAGTGTATTCGTTTACATGGGGCCCCATAATGAAGTACCATAGACCGGGTGGCTTAAACAAAAAATTATTTTCTCACAGTTCTTGAGGTGCAAAGTCTGAGATGAAGGTGTCTGCAGGGTTGGTTCCCTCTGAGGTCCCTCTCCTTGGCTTGTAGATGACCATCATCTCTCTGTGTCCTCACATGGTCTTCCCTCTGTGTGCCTGCCTGTCTGTCCCAATCTTTCTTTGGAAGGACACCAGTCTTCCTGGATTCAGGCCAACCCATATGACCTCATTTTAATGTAACTACCTCTTTAAAGATCCTACCCTCAAATACAGTCCTGAGGTACTAGGGGTCTGGCAAGCTCAGCCTTCCTCCAATATGAATTCTGGGGTGACACGATTTAGCCCATTACAATTAGAATTCAGATAGATGATTCTTAAAATGACAAAATACAGAGGGGATCCCAGGCACTCATTCCTTCCAGGTTTCAAATCCATTCTCCACACTACTAGCACCATGATCTTTCTAAATCTCATTACTTTGCTTATGATGATTCCCAGCCTCCCCCTAGCCTTCTAGATAGATCCCAACCTTGCCAGGGTATCAAGATCCTTGGGGGCTTGCCTCTGCTCTTGCCTATTTCCCCATTCACTTCTCCCTCAACCATACCAAACTTGAAATGTGTGGAGTGTGCCAAACCTTATCAGGCCTCTTTCTCTTTGCACATGCAGGTCCTTTTACCTGAAATGTCCTTTCCTATGTTCTCTTCCTGTGGTGTTTCCTGGATGACTCTTGTTCATGTCAATAATGTCACTGCCCCTAGTAGGACTTCCATAAGTACCTCACCCTGGATTCATGCCCTGCACAGTCTCCAGGCTCTCTCAGGACCCTGGGTGGCTCTAAACCATGGCTCTTACAGAAACTGACTGAAATGGCTTAGTTCTCTGTTTCTTCACTGAAATGCGAGTCCTTGAAGACCGTGTTTGTCTGTTCTGTGTTGCCAGTGCCCCCCCAGAAAGCAGAGACTTCGAAAAAAATTTTAAACTAATAAATACACAAATGGATGAATCCTCCCAACAGCTCTTCCTAGCAAGTATCAATAGCAGCCTGTGCTACAGACTTAGACCTTGGTTTGAAATCCAGCTCACTGCCAACTTTTAGTGATACTAACTTGGACAAGTTCCTTAGCAGCTTGAAACTTGAATTTCTTTGTCTAAAAAAATAGAATCAAACATACCTGAGTTTTTCAAGGTTTCAAAGAGAAAACAAAATACACAAATAACTTTGTATATTTTGAGGAATCAAAATCTTAATATTTTTAATTGTCACACAGTGACAGAGCCATGATCTCAATACAGCCTCTCCAGGGGCCAACACTTCTCAGCACTTTTCCAAACTACCTGATGATATGTTTGGTAGATAGACTGAGAAAACAGCATTCTGTTGACTAAGTATTACTTTACTTCTCTGGACTAGCTCTGAGTCACAACTAGATGGGTCCATTACAGTCAAATAGAGCTAGAGAAGAGAACCTAGCACTCCGCAAATCACAAGTACATTCTCAGCTTCCAGTACTAATTATTTGGCACCACTGAAATCAATCCCCACATGTAATTCCTCAAAATGCAAAATGACATGGATTAAAACCAGTGGGTCGAAAATCAGATACAGTAAGAGAAAGGAGAGCAAGAACTCTGAGGAACTTGACAGTTAAGAGAAAGGGAAGCCCAGGCCTGTGGTGTGACACCTTAAAAGATGGAATATACTAGAACTATGGTTCTCAAGTGCTGGCCTGCTTTGGAACCACCCAGAGAGCTGGCTAAAACACAGATTGCCAGGCTCCACCCCAGGATTTCTGGTTTGGCAGGTCTGCGTGAGGCTAGAGAATGTGTGGATTTGGGGCCACACCAAGCACTGCTTGACTAGAATACAGAAAGAGGAGGTGAAACTTTCAGGAGGAAGAGCATTTAATCAAATGTTGGGCAGGCTCTCTGTGACCTAGGATAAAAGACCCAAAGAGGAGGAATACTCTTGAAAAAGACAAGGGCCCTGTCTTCCTGGGAAACTAGAGGATTAGACGTGTGGACAAAAGTCGAGCTGGGATTCCACCAGAAGGAAGCCCCCATGCAGGGGTACCTGGGGGGCTCAGTAGGTTAAGAGTCTGACTCTTGATTTCAGCTCAGGTCATGATCTCACAATTCATGAGACCCAGCCCTGCACTGGGCTCTGAGCTGACAGCCAGAGCCTGCTTGGGATTCTCTCTCTCCCTCTCTCTCAGCTCCTCTCCCCCTTCTCTCTCTCAAAATAAACTTAAAAAAAAATGCTACCAAGCATTGGGGAAAGGAAAAGCAAGAGCAGAGAAACATGTTGATTCTTCTGTGCTTTGGCCAGTTTAGAGAAATGGTAGTTGAGTTCGGAGCATTATTTAGTTCTATTCTTTCTCATTCAACATCTCCTTCTTAATAGATATGTATAAAACAATCTCAAATTGTGAGTCATTTGCAAATTGCCATTTTTTGTATATTATAATCATGTTTAGGCCTCCCAAAAACCTATCTCTGTTCCACCCTCCAAAATGCTGGCATACATTCGCCTCAGCCCTAACTGAGTAACAGGCAAGAATAGGATCCGTTTTGCTTTTTAATAAACAGGGTCACCATGTTATTGTTACCTTGTTCACATTTTGCTATCTGTTGCAGTGCTGTTTAGGTGGGGCTAAGAAATGTGTAAGATTTGGCAAATGGTCAACTCCTGAAGGGTATGGAGACAGGGAGCTCTTTCAAGCTAGCTAGAAGTCTAAAGGCAATGAAGTAAAACGAAAGAAGGAACAAAACCTGGAGTGAACTGGATTGTTCTTTTTCCCCTCCAGAAATAGTATTTTTTACTGTCATTCATATATGTATGTATGTATATGTATATGTGTGTACATATATGTATATATGTGTATACATGACAAACCTCTAGGATGTGGAATTATTGGAGTTCCTGTAGACCTAAGACATGACTGTCTCCTTGCACTAAAACTGTGCCTCTCCCCACAGTCCACGGGAAGAATAGTTCATGGCCTCAACCCCTGTGCTTCTGAGGTCATGGATTCTGTGAACTAAGCCTTCCGTCCAAGCCCATGGACTTTGCCTCTACAGAGGGCCCCCCTTTTTTTTAAATTTCAGAATTTGGTATCAGTCTTCTATAGTATTTAACTTTAATTTCAATGCAAATTTTATGGAAATTGGTCTTTAGCTTACTCCCTGAATTAAGGTTAGTTTGGGACCTAATTTGCAAATACACTGTATTAGGGGTTAGGGTGCCTGTCACTTTTTGGCTGCCTTCAGCTAGACACTTACCTTCTCTTCACTTTGGGTTTTATCTATAAAATTCAAGGGTCAAAAGATGATTTCCCAGGACACCTCAGCTATCCCTGGGCCTTCCCCTCCTCATTGTATGGTTCTAGAATGTTCAGAGTGAGTCATTTTATATTTTTTTCCCTCCTTTTTCTTTCTCATCTAGAACACTGCATCTGATACGTATATCTTTAAATCGTCCAGGTTAGAGTCCTGATTTTTTTTTCTCATCATTTGAATTTAATCCTTTAGAAACCATAATGGGCTTACACCAGAAAAGTGATAATATTCAGCCCAAGTATTCCATCACAATCATTTTTCTGTCTTCTGAGATCAGTTCCGTTACCATTTTTCATATCTCTTTCACAAAGTACTTTATGTAAGTATAATGTTACAGTGAATTAAATCTGGCTAATAGTGACATAGTTTAATGCTTCATAAATTCTTCAGTTTGCCAGCCAACGAAACTGCAAACCAGCTGACAAGGTGAAGGTACATCATTGCTTGTGGTGATTTATACAAACTGATTATAATCAAATTTTTTTTCTCTAGGAATCATCGTCAGTAGAATGTATATCAATATGTTCAGCCCTCAAGCCAACACCACTGTGATGTTAATGTCACAGTCAGTGTTCACTACAATGGACATGATATGCAGATAATGTGTGATAGTGACCTGAAGAACAGTTGATAAAAATTTCCTATTTTGACATTCTTGTAATCAGAATATTGTAATATACCCTATTCACATAGAAACTTTCTGTTTTGTAACAAAGCTCAAGTAATACAAGATAGAAAACCATTATTAAAGACATTCCTATTTTACCTTAAGAGCACCATCAAGAAAAACACATTTTGATATTTGATATTTGTACACCAGCTCCCAAGAACTGATCCTAGACCACTTAAGTGAAATAATTACGTAAGAAATTACTTCTTTAAATGGTTCTATACCATAATATAAGTAGGAAGACTAATCCTCCTCTTTCTTGAACCATAATGAATGGTCAAAATGACAATGTTCTTTTTGTTTCTAGGACACTGAAAGAGATACACATAGCTCTGAATGTAATAATATATTACACAGTGGATTAAATACTTTCAGGATACAGATACTTCTGGGAGTCAGAGACTATCTTCAATGAGTTGTATAATTTGAGCAAAGACTGGAAGCCACAGAGTAGTGAGGACATTGGAAATTTTGTCTAGTTATCTAGAATATTTCTCATAATGATTAATCAACTTTCATTTTTCCAATTGATATTAATAACTATGTATATACGGCTCTGTGTACATTTATATTCAGATGTGTACAGAGTTGTATTTTATTTAAATATAAACACTGCATCATTATCATCGTAAATCACCAAGATTTAGCTGTGTGGCAGCTAGTTTTGCGCATTAACTACACAGACTTTCAAAGCCTAAATTGTTACACTTGCTTGCACATTGTATCTGATCAGTATTACAGGCTTTGTGCATGCAATTTTGAATGTAATGTTCTGTACGGAATTTTCTAGATTGACTAGAAAATATGGAGGATTATTATGTTCTTTGTCCTGTGGATGCAGTGAGGAAAGAAGGGAAGCATAATATTAGTGCTTTCCTGTATCAGGAAAATAAAGTATCAAGTATGTTGTTTTTCCTAGTGGTGGACAAGATAAAACTGTATTCTTTAGCCTTTTCTATTTGTTTTTATTTGCTTAGGAGAAAAATTTCACCTAAAGCATCTGTCAGAAATGCCATATTCAATGCGATATTAAAGGGACAAATGGTTAAGTACCTCACAAGTTGTCGAGTTCTCTACACTCCTTCTGCAAAGGATGGGACACACAGCTCAAACGAGGTCACTTAAGGATGTACAGAAAGTGGTATGTAATCATTGTGGAGTTCTGGGACCCCTGTCATTGGCCAAACAAATAACCAGGTAATTTTAGTTCTGTTATTCTCTTGAAAAGAAGCATTTATTAATGCAATTTTAAAAGGAATGCTTTCTAAAATCATTATTCAGACTTTTCCAAATTTTGAATTACTTTTCTAACTCTTGTCATGCATAGCAAACTCTTCCTGTCCATTCCCATGGCCCAAACCCTACAATGTATTTCAGTTGCTTCTTTGCTCTTATGATTGCCTAATTTCATGTGAGTTCCATGGATTTCCTTCTCCATTTTAAAATATCTGTACAGCCTGAACTTCCCTTTTCCCTATTAGGTTCTACTCTGAGAAACAATTGAAAAAAACAAAACAAAACACAATCTTCCACTATGAGCTTCAGTCTTTGTGTCATCTAGGATTTTACATTTATGGAAGCACTATCTGTTACATTCTCTCCGGGAGAAGAGAGGATAATTCACCCCATAATTCTTGTTAGTTACTTGGAACTAGTCAATTTCATACCTCTCCCTCTCCTATCAGTATCATCTTCTTCCTATTATCTACCAAATAATATATGTATCTGAGTATATTGTAAATTATAGCAAAATATCCTCCTTGCCAGGCTCCAAATGTCTGAGCTGCTGTTGTCTTGACTGTCCTCATTTCCTTTTAGACCTATATCCTACCCTAGGTCCTGCCTAACCCGCTAACACACATCTATAAACCCCTGAATTCTTGCCTCTGGGAGGCCTTGTCTAAGGTCACACTGCCTAAAATTCTCAATATTGTCCTCAGGGCATTTACCTTCACTCGAAGCTTTAAGTGAATGAAACTGGACTTTCTTAAATAGTACTACACTATTTTCCTCCAAACCCTTCTGAGTGAAAGTTACTCATTTTCTAGCCGCCACCCCCACCCCACCCTGCACATCAGCTTTTTCATTAGCCCATGTCTGGAAGAAGGGGCCTCCTTGTCACTTAATACAGCTCTGTTCCTATAAGCAATCTACTCCCTTCTTTCAACTCCCAAAGACCTTTTCTCAGCTCTTTCTTAAGAGTCCATTTATGTGGCCATACCTCAAATCTTCCCATTTAGAAAAACAAAAGAAAAGCATTAACACACAAATATCGACCACCAATGAAGTCAACACTTCTGAAATCTTCAAGTTAGGATTTCTTACTTTCAACATTCTCAACTGCAGCTTTGGGTGTCCTGAATCCTGTGGCCCCTTGCTGTTCTTCCCAATCAGTATTTCCTCCTAACCCAGCTCATACAACGTGATGTACCATGAAAATGGTACACTCACTAGGACAATAGATTCTCTCTTTTAGATCTTCTGTTGCACATGCCACACTAGTCTCTAAGCCAGAGAAAATGGTACCATCCATTCTATATTTTATCCAATTCTACTCTAATCCTCAAGTTACGAGGGCACAAATGATGACTGGCTCCATTAGAAACTGGTATCATACAACCTCAACTGGGACCACAGTCCTTGTCCCCAATTGCTGTTTATCCCTACTTTACTCTCTTATATAGTTTCCATTCTGTGCTATTCAATTTTATTTACAAAGATCAGCCAATTACTCTTTAAAGTTGAATCTGAGGGGAAACTCAAGTCTTTCCCAAAATACATGACTTAACTTGTCTCTCATTTTATCAGTGTTTTTTCTTTTTAATGCAAGATGTATAGGAAAGAAAATTAGTCATAATATTCTTATGTAATTTTTTCCAGTTTTATTGAGATACAATTGACATACAGCACTTTGTAAGTTTAAGGTATACATATAGTGATTGGACTTACACATATCGTGATATGATCACTACAAAAGTTTAGTCAATATCTATAATGTCATATAGATAAAAACCGAATATAATTTTCCTTATAATCAGAAATTTCAGGATTTACCTTTAACATTTTTATATACCATACAGCAGTGTTAACTATAGTCATTGTGCTGTTTATTATATCTCTAGTATTTATTTATCTTGTAACTAAAAGCATGTACTTTTGACTACCTTTATCCAATTCTCTCTCCCTCTACCCTTGTGTCTGGTAACCACAAATATGATCTTTTTTTCTATGAGTTTGCTGTTGTTTATTTCATTTTTGGATTCTGCATACAATTAAGATCACATAGTATTTACCTTTTTCTGTCAGATTTATTTAGCATAATGCTCTCATTTATGTTGTCACAATGCAGGATTTCTCCCTTTTTTGTGGCTGAATAAAATCCAATTTTGTGTGTGTGTGTGTGTGTGTTTGTGTATGTGTATGCCACATTTCCATTCATCTTTTGGCAGACACAGGTTATTTCCCTGTCTTTGCTGTTGTAAATAATGTTGCTATGAACACTGTGGGGAGGAGCAGACATCTCTTCCATGTAATGTTTTCATTTTCTTCAGATATATTTGCAGAAGTGGAATTTCTGGACAATACGGTAGGTCTACTTTTAATTTTTTGAGGAACCTCCATACAGTTTTTGTAGTGGCTGCACCAGTTTACAATGCCACCAACAGTGCCCAAGAGTTACTTGGTCTCCACCAACTTTGCCAGAATTCTTTATCTCTTTTCTTTCTTTCTTTCTTTCTTTCTTTTTTAAATGTTTATTTATTTTGAGGGGGGCAGAGAAAGATGGAGAATGAGAATCAGGCACTGTCAGTGCAGAGCCTGATGTGGGTTTCGATCTCAGGAACTGTGAGACCTTGACCTGAGCTGAAACCAAGAGTCGGACACTTAGCTGATTGAGCCACCCAGGAGCCCCTATCTCTTTTCTTTTTGATGCTAGATATTCTAACAGGTGTGAAGTGATATCTCCTTGTGGTTTTGATTTGCATTTCCCTAATAATTAGTGATACTGAGCATCTTTTCATGTACCTGTTGGCTATTTGTATATTTTCTTCGGAAAAATGTCTCTTCAGACCCTTTGTTCAATTTTAATTAGATTATAGATTTTTTTTTTTTTTTTTGCTGTTTTTGCTTTTGAGTTGTGTTAAGTTCTTCATTTGGGATATTAACCCCTTATCATATATATGATTTGCAACTATTTTTTTTTTCATTCTGTAGGATAAGCAGTTTTCATTTTGTGGATGGTTTCTTTTTTGGGGCAGTAGATTTTCAGTTTGACACAGTCCTACATATTTGTATTTGATTTTGTTGCTTGTGCTTGAGATGTCACATCCAAAAAAAATGACTTCACGTCAGGAAGCTTTTTTCACATGTTTTCTTCCAGGAGTTTTGCAGTCTTAAATTTAAGTCTTTAAGCCATTTCAGGTTAATTCTTGTGAGTGGTACAAGACAAAGTTCTAGTTTCATTCTTTACATGTGACTATCCAAATTTTTCACCATTTATTAAATGGACTGTCTTGTCTCCATTGAGAATTTTTGGCTCCTTTGTCAAATTATTACTTAACCATCCATGCATGAGTTTTTTCTAAGCTTTGCCTTCTGTTCTGTTGGACTATGTGTGTTTTTCTATGAGTACCATATTGTTTTGATTACTAAAGCTTTATAATATAGTTTGAAATCACAAAGTGTGATGCCTACTATTACTTCTTCTTTCTCAGAATTGCTGTGGCTATTTGTGGTCTTTTGTGGTTCCATACACATTTTAGGAATAATTTTTTACTTCTCTAAAAAAATGCCATTGGATTCTTGACAGGGATTACATTGAATTTATAGATGGCTTTGGGTAGTATGGTCATTTTAACAATGTTAATTATTCCAATTCATTAACATGGGATACCTTTCTCTTTATTTGTATCTTCTCTATTCATAAAATTTTTTGTAGTCTTCAGTTTTCTGAGATTCTTTGACCTCAGTTAACTTGTTTGTTTTTGATGCTTTGTTAAATTGAATTATTTTCTTTACTTCCTTTTCATATAATTCATTGTTCTTGCAAAGGAATGCTATTGATTTTTATATGTCAATTTTGTATCTTGCCACTACTGAATTTGTGGATTAGACCTGACAGTTTTTTGGTGGAGTTTTATAAAACCATCTCATCTGCAAATAGAAACAATTTTACTTCTTCCTTTCCAACTTTAATGTCTTCTGTTTACTTTTTCTTGCCCGAGAGCTCTGGCTATGATGTGAAGTATTGCATTGAATAGCAGTGGTAAGGGTGGCACCCTTGTCTTGTCCCTGATCTTACAGGAAAGGCTTTCAACTTTCAAACCACTGAGTATGATGTTAGCTGCATGATGTTAGTATAAAACCATATAACTTCTATTAGGTTGAGGTGTGTTCCTTCTCTACCTATTTAAGGGGTTGAATTTTTTTGTTGTTTTATTTTTAATCATGGATACTGAATTTTGTCAAAAGCTTTTTCTGTGACTATTGAGATAATATGATTTTTTTTTCATTCGTTCTATTAATGCAATGTATCAAATTGATTTTTTTAAACCACTCTTGCATCCCAGGGATAAATCCTATTTAATCATAATGAATGATCTTTTTTTAATGTATTATTGAATTCAGTTTGCTGATATTTTATTGAGAATTTTTTTCATTTATATTCACCAGAGATATTGGCCTCTATCTTTTCTATTTTTGGTATTATGGTCTCATAAAATGAGTTTGGGAGTGTTCCTTTCTCTTCACTTTTTTGAAAGAGTTTGAGAAAGACTGCCATTACTTGTTTAAATTTTGGTGAAATTCACCAGTGAAGACATCTGGTCCTGGATTTTTCTGTGTTGGGAGATTTTTGATTACTGATTCAATCTCCTTAGTAGTAATCAGTATGTTCAAATTTTCTACTTCTTTCTGACATAGTCTTGATAGGGTTTAAGTTTCTAAGATTTTTCCCAATTTTGCTAGGTTGTCTGATTTGTTCGTGTATAGTTGTTCCTAGTAGCCTCTTCTGACACTTTGTATTTTTGTGGTATCATTTGTAATGTCTCCTTTTTCATTTATAATTTGGTTGATTTGGGTCCTCTCTTTTTCTTGGTAATTCTAGTTAAAGGTTTTTATCTTTTCAAAAAAAAAACAAAAAAAAAAACAAAAAACAGCTCCTAGTTTGGTTAATGTTTCCTATTGTTCTCTTGTTCTCTATTTCTGCTCCTATCTATATTTATTTCCTTCCTTCTACTAACATCAGACATAGTTTGTTATTTTTCTAGTTCTTAACATGTATAGTTCAGTTGTTTATCTGAGAGTTTTCTTGTTTCTTAATGTAGGCATTTATTGCTATGAATTTCCCTCTTTAACATCTTTTACCGTATCCCATAAATTTTGGTATGTCCTGTTTCCATTTTCATTTGTCTCAAGATACTTTTTATTTCTTTTTTAATTTTCTTCATGTTTATTTTTGAGAGAGAGAGAGAGAGCGAGAGCACTCGAGCGAGCATGAGTGGGGGAGGGGCAAAGAGAGAAGGAGACACAGAATCCGAAACAGGCTCCAGGCTCTGAGCTGTCAGCACAGAGCCCAATGCAGGGCGCAGCTCAAACTCACAAACTGTGAGATCATAACCTGAGCTGAAGTCGGACGCTTAACTGACTGAGCTACTCAGGCACCCCTTTATTTCTCTTTTAATTTCATCTTTGATTCTTCCGTTGTTCAGGCCATATTCTATTTGGAATACAATGGATGCTAAACAAGTTGGCTTTAGATATTTTCTTATTCAATTCTTATTACTAAGCACCGCAATACAGATACCTCCATTTTTGTAAATAAAGAAACAGTCTAAATAAAGTTAAATAATTTGTCCAAGGAAACTATCTTGGTGAGAGAATCCCTGGTCAATACGTTCTGTGAAAATAATTTCTGCATCAGCCCTGTTTCCCCATCTTCTCCTCCAACACAAACCACGAGTCCTGAAAGAATTGTAAATTGTCGGTACATTTAACACAAAACCAAAATAAAACAAAAAACACCTGATTAAACAAGATTTTGTCTTGTTATTTAAGTGTGTATATGGCTTTAACAATATCATTTTAAAGGATCTGTGGGCCACTTGAACTTAAAACGTCAAATTCTGAAGTCTTATTTCCTTTAATGTATCTGGGCAGCCAGGCCCAACTGGCAGACCAAATTGAGTAACAGCCAAGACTAAAACAATATGGCTCCACAGCAATAGAACAGGCCTCAGGTCTTCGCAGCTGATGTTGTATTTGATGAAACCTACAAGTCTTCTTGTGAACTCACAAAGGACTCTTCGACTACAGGATTGACTCCATCTATCCTGCCTGTCATCACCTTCAAGCTGGTATGCTTGGGTGATGCAGCGTCACCCTGGGTGCAGCAGCGTCACACGCTGTTCTCACATTCTCCAGGTGTTTCTTTCTCTTCATATCTTTATACAGATGGCTTCCAGGGGCTGACCCACCTTTTCCACCTTCTAACCCTCTTTGGATACTCCGTTCAAATGTCAGTATTTCTATGAATTCTTCCACTTTGTGCATTCTCCTTTCAATTTCCCATGATAGTTCACACACAACACCTTGCACTCCATACTGGAGTAGGGGTCTGCAGCTATAGTCTTCCCTCTGTGAAGTGTCAGGATAGGGAGAGGGAGTACAATAAACAAAGGAAGGGCTCCGAAGTTACAAAGTAGTGGCCTGAGCCCAGCTCTTTCACCACCACACCCTCCCCCCCGCCCCCCAAGCAGTGTTTCTTGGTTTAAATCTCAGCTTCCTCACTTTTAAAGTTAGGGCAACAATAACTACCTCAGAAGTTCACCGCAAAGTAAATGAGATAATTTATATAAACATACACTAGAAAAGATCTTCCATACCATTCGAAATAATGCACCACATGATATCTGAAACACACAAAGAATGTATATAATGTGTAGGTTATAAAGCATATCAAATAAACCCTTTTGAATGTATTACTTAACATAATTCAAATATTACCGCGAAGATCAAGATCAACATTACTTGTATCTCTTTCCCTTCCCAACGCCTCTCACCTGAAATTAAAAACTACTCTAAAATGTCTTTTCCTTTCCTTTCCTTTTAAAATAGTTTCAACAACAAATACTGCTTTTCATATGAACAAAAAACTATTTTAAATTTATCCATATAAATCTGTAGTTTGTAAGTTTATAGCTTTGGTCAATTCAGTGTTACTGCTGGCTAATATTTCATTATGTGCTTATTCCACAATTTAGCATACTGGGTTTGCATAAAAATTTAAATATTTTGATCCAAAGGTTAGCTTTTGTGAATAGTGTTATTGAAATGTATCTTACATATAACATTATGCAAATGTAAGGTGTACAAAATGTTAATTTGGTACATTTATGTATTGTAATGTGTTTGCCATTGTACAGATAATTAGTACTTCTGTGCCATTACATAATGATCCTTTCTTTTTAGTAGTTAGAATCATTAGGTTCTAGCCTCTCCGTAAGTTTGATGAATTATAAGGCAGTATTGTTGATGTTCACTATACTATGCAACAGATCTCTGGGGCTTAATTACTACTCATTATAAGGATACAAGTTGTATCCTTAAACATTTGTCCTATCCCTTTAATCCCCATGTTCTGGTTACTATTTTATGTTGTTTTTACAGATTTGGGTTTGTTTGTTTTTTTGGTTCCACATATATCCTATGATACTTTTCTTTCTCTGAGTTACCTCATTTAGCATAATATTGAACAATGTTAATATGAACACTTTTGTATGGGTTTTTATTCCCCTGTGCAAGAATTTCTCTAGTTTACATACCTAAAGTGGAAATCGTGATTTGTAGATTAGAGCATATTCAACTTTACCAGGTAATGTCAAATCTAACTGGCCTTTTGAAAGAACTTGCTTTTCTTTTTGTTTTTTTGATCATCTTATATAATTCATATCTCCTCTTACCTTTATTATTTACTCCTTTCTACTTACATAGGATTTACTTTATTGCTCTGATCCTTCTTTATTATGTTTTTGGTGTTATGGGGTCTTTTTGTATTTTTTTTTTGAAAAGCTAATTTCCTTTATTTTTTAATTCAAGTATAATGCAGTGTTATATTAATTTCAGGTGTACAGTACAGTAATTCAACAATTCTATACATTTCTCAGTGCTCATCAAAATAAGTGTACTCTTGGGGCACCTGGGTGGCTCATTGGTTATGTGTCCAACCCTTGATTTCAGCTCAGGTCATGATCTCACAGTTCATTAGTTCAAGCCCCTCATCAGGCTCCACACTGATAGCATGGAGCCTACTTGGGATTCTCTCTCTCCCCCTCTCTCTCTGCCCTTTCCTAACTTGCGTGCTCTCTTTCTCTCTCAAAATAAATAAACCTTTAAAACAATTAAGTGTAGTCTTAATCGCTTTTATCAATTTCACTCATTCTCTACCCACCTCTCCTCTGGCATCTACCAGTTCTCTATATTTAAGAGTCTGCATTTTTTTGTCTTTTTTTCTTCATTTTGTTTGTTAAATTCCACATATGAGTGAAATCGTCTTAATGGACTCATTTCACTTAACATTATATCCTCTAGGTCCATCTATGTTATTGCAAATCACAACACTTCATTCGTTTTTATAACTGAGTAATAATTCAGTGTGTGTGTGTGTGTGTGTGTGTGTATACGCTTCTTTATCCGTTCATTTACTGAATGACACTTGGGTTGCTTCCATATCTTGGGTATTATAAATGATGCTGAAATAACCAGAAGGTTGCATATATCTTTTCAAATGGGCGTTTTTGTTTTGTTTGGGTAAATGCCCAGTAGTGGAATTGCTGCATCATATGGTATTTCTGTTTTTATTCTGAGGACCCTCCATACTCTTTTCCGAAGTGGCTACACCAGTTGGCATTCCCTCCAACAGTGCACAAAGGTTCCTTTCTCTCCACATCCTTGCCAACACTTGTTATTTCTTGTGTTTTTTATTTCAACCATTCTGACAATGTAGAGGTATCTCATTGTGGTTTTAATTTGCATTTCCCTGATGATGAGTAATGTTGAGCATCTTTTCATGTGTCGTTGGTCATTTGTATGTACCCTTTGGAAAAATGCTATTCAAGTCTTCTGCCCATTTTTAGTTAGATTACTTGTGGGCTTTTTATCTGTGTGTGCGTGTGTATGTGTGTGTGAATTGTATAAATTCTTTATACATTTTGGATATTAACTCCTTATCAAATATATCATTTGGAAATATCTTCTTCCTTTTGGTAGGCTGCCTTTTGGTTTTGTTGATGGTTCCTTTGGCGGTGCAAAAGCTTTTAATTTTGGTGTAGTCTCAACAGTTTAATTTTGCTTTTGTTTCCCATGCCAGAGAAGACATATCCAGAAAAATGTTTCTACAGCCACCATCAAAGAAATTGTTGCCTATGTTTTTGTCTAGGAATTGTATGGTTTGAGATGGCATATTTAGGTCTTTAATCCATTTTGAGTTTATTTTTTGTATGGTGAATAAAGTGATCCAGTTTCATTCTTCGGCATGTAGCTGTCCAGTTTTCCCAGCAACATTTGTTGAAGAGACTGGCTTTTCATCATTGTATATTCTTGCTTCCTTTGTTGTAGATTAATTGGCCATATACTCATGGGTTTATTTCTGGACTGTCAGTTCTGTTCTCTTGATCTATGTGTCCTATTTTTGTGCCACTACCATGTTCTGTGGCACTACTGTGTGCCAATACTTATTTTGATTGCTACATCTTCGTAGTATATCTTGCAATCTGGGAACATGACGCCACTATCTTTGTTCATGTTTTTCAAGATTGCTTTGGCTATTCGGGGTCTTTGGTTCCATACAAATTGTAGGAGTATTCTAGTTACGTGAGAAATGTTGGTGGTATTATGATAGGGATTGAATTAAACCTATAGATTGCTTTGGGTAGCACGAACATCTTAACAATTCTTCCAATCTATGAGCATGGAATATCTTTCTATTTGTGTTACCTTCCATTTATTCCATCAGTGTTTTATAGTTTTCAGAGGACACGACTTTGACCTCCTTGGATAAGTTTATTCCTAGGTATTCTTTCTGGTGCATTTGTAAATGGGATTGTTTTTCTTAATTTCATGTTCTGCTACTTCATTATTAGTGTATAAAAACGTGATAGATTTCTGTATATTAATTTTCTGTTCTGCAATTTTACTGCGTTCATTTATCAGTTCTAGCAGTTTTTTGGTGGCCTTTAGGGTTTTCTATAATTAGTATCATGTCATCTGCAAATAGTAAAAGTGTTCCTCCCTCCCTACCAATTCAGATGCCTTTTATCTCTTTTTCTTGTCTGACTGATGTGGCTAGGACTTAGAGTATTATGTTGAATAAAAGTGGTGAGAATGGGCATCCTTGTCCTGTTCCTAATTTTAAAAAAAAGCTCTCCATTTTTCACCATTGAGTATGATGTTACTGGAGGGTTTTTTCCATATGACCTTTATTATGTTGAGGTATTTTCCCTCTAAACCTATTCTGGTGAGAGTTTTTATCATCAATGGGTGCTATACTTTGTCAAATGCTTTTGCTATTTCTATTGAGATGATCATATGATTTTTATCCCTTCTCTTGTCAATGTGATACCACATTGATTAATTTGTGAATATTGAACCAGCTTTGTATCTCTGGAATAAATTCCACTCGATCATGATGGGAAGCATCCTATTTTAATTAATGTCTCCTCTTACCTGTATTATTTATCCTTTTTCACTTTTCTAGGATTTATTTTAATGCTCTGTTCCTTAAGATCAGTATTTATATAATGTTCAGTCTTTCTTTTCTGATAAAAATATTTCAGAAAACAACATCCTCTGTGTGAATCATTTCAGATGACTTCCTGGTGTATAGGGCATTTCTGTCTATATTTAGCCTTTTTAATGTTATTTTTTCAGTACTACATTTAGACACAAATGCTGTTTTAGTTTTGACTTGTAGATATAGATCACTTCTAAGTATTTTGCATTTTTCTTGTAATTTATTTTGAATATTTAAAATTATATACTTTTTAAACAAACCTTTTTGTGTATGATAGTTGATTCAATTTCATTGTGCTCCCTTCTTCCACCCACTTCTCTTTCTACACCCTCTCCTCCTTTTTCTTCTCACACTGCAGTCTGTCCCTTTCTCCATCCTTTCCTTTCACCTTCCTTTCCTTCTTCCAACTAATGTGCTGATGTATATATTAATGTGTGCCATAATCTGTTCAGAGTACCCATTTTTACCAAATTTTGAGTTCTCCAAGGTAAGAATGATGTGGCTGGAATTTTGTGCCTGATATCACCTCCTCCCACTTTGGGGTGTTTCAGTCATGTTATTGTTAAAACACCAGTCATTTTATTATTTACCCTGCTTGTGCCTTAAAGCGCCCTTCAATATAATTTGAACACTGTACATATTCTATAAATACATCAGATGGACCTTAACTCTCAATGCTGAGACTTTTCCAATCTGCATCATATTAGATACTTTGGTTTCAAGCAAGAGGAAGTCCAAATCCAGCCAGTCCAACAGTAAAGGGCTCAGGCAGTAGAAACCTCAGAAGCAGGGTAGCCTTAAGAGTGATCCAATCTCTAGAAACACATTCACCCCCTTCCTGCAGTGACAAAGTGGCAGTGAGGTAATTCCTGTGTGTCTTTGAGCAGCTGGTATTTGTCTTTGAGGGGAGGAATGTACAGACTGTGAAAGTAGGAGGAATCCCCAAGACTACCCTTCAGGAAGTTCAGTGACTATTTCACTAATAAGTATTCAATAGATAATTAGATATTTTTATTTCAGCCTCCTGCAACATTGTGACATTTCTGTGATGGGTGAGAAGTTTACATTTTTAGAAAGTACACACAATTTCTCCTTATCTATAGATACAATGCATCACTATTATTAACTGCCAGATATTGATTGTCTTGATACAGGAATGAAAACTAACTGTAATAGCCACTTATTTCCCAAGCCAGTGCCACATTCCAACCACAACAAAACACAGTAGAATTCCCTGAGACAGTTCAGGTGATGATCTCCATCAGAGATGACAGAGCCTGGCCAGAGTACCAGAGGGACTTTATCAGAATATGGCTGCACCCAAAGGCTGAGCTATTATTGCTCATCTTGCACAAGGATTCAAGCAGAGGGCAAAGCTTTAATACCTTCAGGAACCTGTCTCAAAAAACAACACTTCTTTTAACAAATCGGCTGAATATGGAATGAACGATTCCGGCACACAGAGGCAGACAAGTGATGAACATGAACTCCAGGCTGGACATGGGTGCCCTGGAACAGCTACATGGCATAAAAGGCCCCTCCAAGTCTGAGATTTGCTGTATAATTGAGCTTTCTAATTATAAATCTTAAATAGGCTTTACTAGACTGTGAGCTGCTTGAAGATATTCCTGATTTATGATTAATCTCTTTTTTAGCTGCTAGCCAGCCAGTGCCTATTTCTGCTTAGGTTTTCAATTATTGGTGACTTGAATTAGAATACCCAAGATAGACAGTTTGACATAAAATTAAAAAAAACAGATTTTAAGAACTTTTTTCAACTTTAATTTAGATAAGACATAGTTAAACGTTCCTCTTCTTTTTATTCACTACATATTGGCAGTCATTATCCAGTTACAGTTTGAACTTCATTCAAGCTTTGCTAAGCTGCTGGCTAGCTAGATTAACTAAGGCTAGATAACATATCAGCTCAAACGCTTGCAACTCTGAAAAACTTCCAGTGATAAAACTGGTTTAAGTGAACCAGTTATGACTTTCCAAACTCCTCTATATTTATTACATTTATTTTTAAACACCCTCGTGATAGATATAATGGTCAGTGATTGAATAATAAAAATCCTAATAAGTATGAAAAATTAAATTATTTCCATTCTTTTGTATTGGATGCATGCTGCTTTTATAAACACTAAAATTATTTCCATTATGTGATAGAGAAAAAGAAATGCTAAACTCTAGAAAAAATGGATCACAAGATTGTAAAAGAGAAGTAGCCTCTTTTATTGTGCAAATAATAAAGTTTAGGAACAGAGCAGACAAAAATATCCTCTAGGAAAACAAAGTTCAAAATTAGCCAATTTCTTTAATTCCATGCTACAGCCATATAAAAGATACTCCCCCCCAAAAAAAGTTACTTTCAGTAGAAGGCAATTAATAGAGTTAAGTAAAGAACAGAGAGTAATTATGAAAAGTGTAACATGGGGAAATGACTACAAATCTGTCATCAGTGCTCAAAAATGAAACTAATGAGCTTACTGCAGAGTTGATAAAGTGAAAGATGCTATTATTTCCTGGGGGGAAAAGTGCATTATGACTATGTTTTTAAGGAACATAATGACTCCAGCATCTTTAATAAAATTTGTTAAGAAGGTAATTTTAAAATAGAACAATATAACACAAGTACTCTAAGGAAAAAAAGGTTAATATTGGGTTTTCTTCCTTATTAATTAATGGGCTTTCGCATCACAATTGTGCATTGTTGGTTAATTACAGGTCACAGGCTTTGCATAGCCAAAGCATTTTGCTTTTATTCTTATTTTTCCTGGTTAATGTGCAAGCTACTCCTGAGTATATTAGGCTTCAGTAATGACAAGAAGCTACATTTGATCTATAACTTTAAGTCCCTCTATAGAGAACTGCTTCAGAACATTTTAAAATATTTTCTGAAAGGGCTGGATGTGAAAGCCTTCCTGATACTCTGACAACTCAGGCAGTAAAAAGAGCATTTGATGAATTTCTTAATGAGGTTAAAATGTCCTCCATCAAAACTCTTTTCTACTTTACTTGCTTTAAAAAAATTAAAAAGTTCATCTTTCTGTTGAAGTAATGCTCAGTATTGTTAAATTCTCTTCTTTAGTAAATTATCAACAATAAGCTTTATAAGTTTGCAGTATTTCTTTAAATTTCCTTAAACCTGTAAGGTTGAGTATTTAGTACTCAAAGATATACACAGATCTACATTTTCTAAATATAGTAAACGTTGTATGGAATTTTTCTTTAAAAAGTTTAACGATGCTGGCTGGCCTAGGAGAGCATGTGACTGTTGATTTCAGGGTTGTGAGTTCAAGCCCCACGTTGGGCCCGAAACCTACTTTAAAGAAACGGTTTAAAAAATGAGGAAATATTTTTCCAATAAAATAATAAGTCCGTGTGATTTCTAATTCTTCAAATATGTTCTAGTATGCACCTTCCAAAAGGAAGAACTGTTTTAGGTCTGATTCTGCCTTTTCGCTCTTCTCCATTCGCTTTGCCACCTGCACTTCTAGCACGCATCTTCTATCTCCTGCCTCTGGTCTCTCTGTGCACCATCCTGCCTCTCCGAGTCCAAATCGGTTTACTCTGCTTCCATATCAATCTCCTTGAAGTCAGCAATACTGTCAGACTTCTTGTGTTTTTAACTTATTTCAAATGGGGCCCACATGTCCCACACTTACACTTTTTCCACTTTTGCGACATCCTCTGTTACTTCTATTTGATCAGTCTTAGCCACTGTTTAGAGCTATCTTTGCACAGTGAGACGAAGGAGCTGAATGTGGGCCTTTGCCTCAGCTCTCCTGTACCCAGCAGGATGTGGGAGTGTGCTGGTGGCAATGGCGGCATTTTACCAGACCCTGGCCAGGGAATGAAGCAAGCAGAAGTCATATGTGCCACTTCTGTGCCTGGCCCATGAAATCCACAAATAGGGCTCCCCTTGCTCTCTCCACTACAGCTGGTGGGATTTTTAATACCCTGAATAATTGTATACAAGAGTGTTTCCCTCCTTACTGTCATCAACTGGACTTTCAGCTTGTGAGAAGGAAAATTCTGTTTTGTAAAAACAGATTTCATGGTTATTTCTTCTAGCGGCCAACTCTAACCTACATAATCTATTTTTAAACTGTGTCCTTCATAACAACCTCCTAGGTGGGAAAAATTAGTTTTAGTAAATTCTCTTCTGCTATGGGCATAGTTTATACTTCTCTCTGGGAAGACTCCATAATGTAGATACAACTTAAGTGAAATAGAAAAATGCAAAGAATAAGCATACAGTTGAATAAAATGTCAAAAATCTAAATGTCCATAAAACATTACATTGTGGAATTTTTAGCATTTATTAACTAAAGGATTACTCTCCTAGGAAAAACTTGAATGCAATCAGATGTGACTTCAATAATGAAACTTTTAGTATAATAGAACCAAAAAAAGTTAAAATGAGGAATTATCAGTCTATATGATCCATATATAATTATACTATAATATTCCATTGAAGGGTTAAATGTATCTTGTTCTAAACTGATAAAATACTGTAAGTTCTATGAAACTAAGTACATTTTTGGAATACCTCAACCTGACATTGTCCTTTATTTAGAATAAAATCCAAATTATTTACATAGTATTCAAAGTCTTGCGTAATTTGGGCTTTGCCTATTATTCAGTCTTAATGTATCCCTTTCTTTTCATGATCCTTTTTTGATTCTACCAGTAATAATTAAGTTACTTTGTGAACCCACACGACCTTCAACATTTTGTATCCTCAAACTTTTAATTTTGCCTACTGATATAAGAAAATATTCCCTGATGTGTTTATGTGGTCTTTATTTTTTTATTTCCCTAACTGCAAATAATGTTGAATATATTTTTCATGTTTATTCTATTTATTTTTTTCTTCTGTGAAATGCTTGTTCCTCTCTTTGGCCCATTTCCCCCCTCATTGGTTAGTAGTGCTTTACTTCTTGACTTACAGTTCTGTGTGTATTCTGTTACCAACCATTGGTCTGTTTGATATAGAACATGTCTTCTGCCATTTTTATAATTTTTCACATTCTTTAAGATGTCTTTTGGTAAGAAAACTTAAGTTCATTAATGTTAAATAAAACAAATTTTTATGGTTAGTGCTTAGTGTCTTCCTTAAGAAATTTCTCCCATATCCCAAATCTAGAGGATACTCATTTATACATTCTACTAAGAATTTTCAAACTTTATTTTTAACATTGAGAGATATAAGTAACATATCTGGTTTACTTGATACCTTTTTTTCTAACTCCATTTAATGAGTAGTCTGTCTTTGCATTTCCCCCTCCCGATCTGTCATAAAGTACTCAGTCTTCTTTCTTGCTTTCTATTCTCTTCCCCCAGTTAAATGATCTGCTGGCATCACAAGATCATTTTTTAAAAATTTTTTAAAAAATTGTATTTTTTAGAAAGAGACAAAGGGAGGAGCACAGGAGAGAGGATGACACATAATGTCAGCACAGAGTCCACTGAAGGGCTTGGACTCACGAACCATGAGATCATGACCTGAGCTGAAGTCAGATGCTCAACCAACTGAGCCACCCAGGTGCCCCTGTCATCATAAGATCTTTACTTCCACAGTCTTGTAACTGTCCTCAGTACTGTTCTCATAGTGGTCCTCACACAACTGACAGGATGGACTCCTTGTTTTTTCTCTTCTTCAAAGATACCCTGACAGCTCTTAGTTCTTTATTATCTTTCATGAACCACAGAATCCACTTATAAAATTCTAAATATTGAAAAAAAATTTGTGGAAATTTTATTGGAACTATACTACCTCTATAAATTAATTTGAACAGATTTTGCCTTTGATAATTTAATATTCA
Organism: Cryptoprocta ferox; assembly: GCA_028646485.1. Taxonomy (NCBI): domain Eukaryota; kingdom Metazoa; phylum Chordata; class Mammalia; order Carnivora; family Eupleridae; genus Cryptoprocta; species Cryptoprocta ferox. The sequence continues at coordinate 92,751,421 of CM053559.1, read as the reverse complement.
TGTGCATTTTATACATTTTACTTTGTCAATGATTTTTAGTATTTTTTTCCTGAAGGAGTCTCATATTTTTGATCTATTTTTGATTCATAACTAAAACTACTACTACTAGAATTGCTACTACTATTTTAAGTTACAATTTCTTTTTAGTTATATTTTCTAGGTATTTGTTACTGTTATATGGGAAATGAAATTAACTATTATGTATCAGGTTTTTATCCACTTTATTACCATCCTATTTTCATATTTTTCTCTATATTCTTTAGTAGTTTTCTATATATTTTTATCAGCAAATAGTGACAGTTTATTTCCTTTTTCCCCCATTTTTATTCCATTAATTTGATTATCATTTCTTAGTATCTTAGTATGCTGGCTTGGATGTCCAGTCAAAAGTTGAATAGAAGTAAAAAAAAAAAAAAAAAAAAAAAAGTTGAAGAGAAGTGACTTTGGTAAGCATCCTTGTCACATCTCCAATTTTAAAGGAAATAATTTAAGTATGTGATGATATTTGTATATATTTAAATGGCGACTTTTTGTCAAACTGAAGTTGTTCTATTCTCAGTTGACTCAATCTCTATAGAGAATGGGTGATATATTTTAACAAATCCATTTTCTGTAGCTATTGAAGTGACCTTTCTCTTTTAAGCTAATGTTAACTACATTTATGAATTATTCTAATATAAAGTGTCTTTGTGAATGAAGTTTAAATACAACTTAGTCCTAGAATACCATACTTTTCATGAACTATTTTATTCCCTTTGCTTATATTTTGTTCAAAACTCTTGCATTATGTCAAGTGTAACATAGGTTTAGTTTTCTTTTCTCCCTAATGACTCTATCTGGTTTTGATATTAAGAATATTCTGTCCCGGTAAAACAACTCTATTTTCAGGAAGAGTTTGTATAATGTTTGAATATTTGTACTCTAAGATACTCTAGTGCATCTTTGGTGTGTATTTAATTTGTTGATTCCTAAACTTACTATTTTTTTTTTTTTTTGGAGATTGATTTCTATTCCATGAAGTTGCTGATTTTTTTTTATAGTGTCTCTCATCTGTCACCACATGGCTTATTATCTCCATGAGGCCCTTCCTGATTACACATCTTAAACTAGTTTCCCCTGTTTCTCATAATACTCTACTGTGTTGTTGGCTTGCTTTCTTCAAGGCACAATCACAATCTTAAATTATGTTGTTCAGATATGTTGGCTTCTCTACAATCCAACTCCTCCTACTAGACTATAATAACCTCTTGGACTAACACCTTAGTTTTCTGCTTGACTCTTCCACGTCCAGCCACCAGAAGAGATTATGGCGTATAACAAGTAATCTTAATTATTTGTTAAGTTCTCTGCAGTTTAGTCCTAGAAATTATTAAAAACAAGGTTTAAATGTTGACATTGCCAATTCTTAAAAACATAAATAAGTAAATTTCAAACCATTCTTAATGCCTATCTGTGCGTCAGAGAGAGATCCTAGCAAACTTAATTACAATGGAATTAGTTACAAAAGTTTCTGAATTAAAAAAAAAGGCAGTCTCCTCATTCAGCTTAAAATTCCTTCATTTTTCAAGTTATTAACCTTCACATGGGCTCTCATCTTCATTGTCTACTACATTGTCTACTACAGCATCCATTATTCTCAGTGGATTCTCCAATTTGTTATTCTCAAAAACCCTATTTGTTGAAACCAATTATCCATCCTCTCTTGGTAAATTTTTGTGAAAAATCACAAAACGGGGCAACAGGTTTAACATTAAGTTTATGATCACAAACTTCAATCACTCAAGATGGCAGGATAACATCAGTATTTCTCACTTTCTGAAATACCTATTTCATTTTTTTTCCTCTTTTCTCAAATCATTCCCCATGTTTTTCTCCCTCACTGCTGGTTGTACTGCTATTTCTTTTGCTGGTTCTCAATTTTTTACCCATCCTTTGGTTCCTAGAATCTGAAAGAAGGTCTCATTCCAGAACCTTTGTGCTTTAGTCTTCTTTCAGCCTGGAGTGTTCTTCCTCCAATATTTCCAAGGATGGGTACTTCTCAGACTGTAGTTTGTTTCATTACAACACCGTATCTTCAGAGATGCCTTCCCTAACCACCTCCAATCATCTTGAATACAGCATCCTTTTTTATTTTCTTTATTGCATTTACCACAAACTCAAACTAAACTTGGAGTTTTAATGCTTTGCTTTTTTGTTTCTCCCAGTACAAGGATCCTTTTGTTGCTTTTCCAGCCGTAATATATAATAATGGCCAGATATATAATCAATGAAAAGAATTAATGAATGTATTGAAATCATAGGCATACAGATCTAGAAGAAAGTTTAAGAGAACATTTAACGTAACACTGTGAGTTAACAAATGAGGATATGGACTCTCCTCGGGTCAATTGGCCGTCATAAGTCACACAGTAGAGTTGGGACAAGTACTTCAATGGCTTTCTTAACTCTAGCACAGTGATCAACTATCTGATTAAAATACAACTCCTGGCTCATCTGGAGCTCTCAATCCTATCAGAGTTAGCCTCTGGCTATGAATTTCCCAAATCAGATGTTAATTTCCCATTGTCAGAACATTAACCTTTAAGTTGGGGGGGTAGAAATCATATTAATTGTGGCAATGGTTAATTATTTTTCTAAATACTTTTATCCTCCCAGCTGCAGACACCTGAGCTCTGGCTAATGAGAAAATTGGGGTACCCATTCCTAGACGCGGACAGTACTTAGGTAGGAGTGGACGAATGAATACTGCTACTTCCTTTCTTTTTAGCTTTGCATATCCATTCAGAAACTCCAGAATGTTGTTTTGGATGGTGTATTAGTTTTCTACTACTTCCATAAAAAATTACCACAAACTTTATGGCTTAAAACGGCACAAATTTATTTTCTTCTACTTCTTCAGGTCAGAAGGTCTGGCATGAGTCCCACTGGGCTGAAATCAAGGTGCCAGCAGACTTATGTCCCTTTCTGGAGGCTCTAGAGAAGAAGGCATTTTGAGCTTCTGGATATAGGCCGCATTCCTTGGCGCATGGCCAACTTTGGTTTTCAAAGCCACAATGGGAGATAGAGTCCTCACGTTTTGGATTACTCCTGGCCTCTGCTTCCTTTATCCCATCACTCTCTGGCCACAGCTAGGAACAGATCTTCACTTAAAAGGACTCATGTGGTTACTTTAAGCTTACCTGGATAAACTGGACCACCTCCCCATCTCAGGGTCTGTATCCTTGATCACATCTACAAATGTCACAGGGGTTAGGATACAGATATTTTTAATTAATTTATTTATTTAGGGACATTATTCTGTCTACCACAGGTGAAGGTGAGATATAGGATGTAAATTGTATATTTTCTATAGTAAAGCTTTATAATCAGAACTGTTCCGTATATTCTGGATACAAGGTATTTTCAATTTTTATAGGTATGGAGGCAATTAGCAAAAGAAAAAGATCTCACCTCAGTTATTCAGAGTAGTACTAAATGATTGCCTTTAGGTGTTAGTTTTGAATATAAGAACTATGCACAGAGGCCCACCCCATATATCTAGCCTGGGTTTCCCTCAAGCTTCAAGTGCAACTACCACAGTGAAGTGGGAATTGACTCACCCTATTAACAAACACCAAATCTGTGTACTTCCCCACACATTTTGGGTTGAAAAGATAAAAAGATTAAGTACGTTTTTAATGAGGGGGGAAGAACATTATCTTAAGAGTTTAAGAAGAGTATAGGTCTACAAATCACTGAACATGGGAGTCAGATAATCATTGCAAAGTGTTTGTTGCCTTCAGCAGTCTTCAAGAAGATACAGTCTCTGACAGGAAAATGACATAAGAGATTGGACTGAGATAAAAAGATACAAGAATACGATTCTAAGCCATGTTTATATATATGATGGTCTACTCTGTGCATGTATATGATAAACTGTTGATGATCTGTCTTGTTCATTTCACACAGCTAGTAAATGGCAGAACTCGTAAAAATAAGGCAGCATAATATGCTATACATATATATTATAGGTTTTCTAATCTTAAGAATCTAAATATTTTGACTTAAGTCATGATTGCATATCCACCTAGCAGAATACCTAATTTATATTAAGTGCTCAGTAAATGTTTAATGATGAATCAAAATAATTAACAATGACCAATGATAGAGGAAGAGGGAAACTTTTAAAATGTGCATTAAAACTACAATGCCAAACTTAGTATAGGCATTGCTGAAGCACCAGAGGCATCAATTTTAATTATCCTTTTATGCTGAGAAACACTTACTTTCCAAGAGATGAGGTGAACAGATCTTCATTTCCTACTCAATTATGTCTTGAAGGTGATCCGGGGTAGGATTTCTGACCTTTCTTTCTGACCTTCAGAAAGATCCTCATTAAACAGAATCATTATTACCCTGCGAGTAAGAGGTTCCTTTCAGATCTCGCTCTGCGCATGTAATAAACTTCTACTAAAATGTCTGAGCAGCCAGATGAAAGTGTTTAGAATCCTATCTTGGGTAGGGGCATAAAAAACTTTTCCACTCCATGTAACCTCTGATATTAGGATACACTGGACCTATCCCTGATCCTGGTGTTCATGTCATCCTGATTAGCTTATGAAAAAGGTTGGGGAAAGTTTGATAAAGGTTTGCAAAACAAATGGAAAGTGAAAGCATTCCAAGGCTTTGTCATTCTGAAGAGGTGTAGTTATTGCATCTTCCCTCCCTGATTCGTGCCTGCAGTGCTCTGAGTGACCTCAGGGACAGGTCCAGGCTTGCTCTTGATTTGCTTCTCTGCGCCTCTCCTCATTTTCAATGTTACTTTTTACCTCTTGGGAGTTTAAGGGAGTTGGGGGAGAATTTATTCTGTATGTGGACAGGAAGACTGATAAATGTGTGAACGTATGCATAAGAAATGTACAAATAGCTTAAAACAAAAACTGAGCAGTAGCATACAATGGAAAAGTTATGGGTCATTATCAAATGAATATTTAAGACAAAGTCTAAGGAGAGCTGAAAAAGTACCTCGGGCTAGAGTAGTCTGGAATGGTTTAAAAGGAGAAAAATTTCAGGGGTGCCTGGGGAGCTCAGTTGGTTAAGTGTATCCGACTCTTGATTTCAGCTCAGGTCGTGATCTTACAGGTTGTGGGTTCACAAGCCCTGAATAGGGCTCTTTGCTGACAGTGCTGAGCCTGCTTGGGATTCTCAATTCTCCTCCTCTCTGCCCCTCCCCGCTTGTGCTTTTTCTGGTACTCTCAGAATAAATAAGCAATAAATAAATGGGAATAATTCCAGGGATGAGTGGGATTTCGTGGGGAGTGGGAGGGAGCGCAAGGGCCATATATTTCCATCAAGTGGAGCTGAATATACAGAATCTTTGATGTTGGAAGGTTTAAGCCTGCGTGAATTACACATATATTCTAGAATTAATACTTAACTTTTCTGTACATAGAATCCAGCAGTTAATCTACCCATCTCTCACAGTGCTAACAAGCAATATGGTCTCTTTCAAATGTAGGTTGGTTTTACTCGTCTTTGTCTGCCTATCCTCTCTACAGAGGGAGTTTTTATTCTATTAAATGAACTCTGAGACATTTCTTCATTGTGATGGAATTAGCAATGTGGTTGATGTGATGAGTATTTCAAGTCGAATTTCAGGGAACCAAGGCAGTTTTCATCATTATTGCTTCTTACAGTGTGATCTATAGTAAAGTGTATTTTTTAAGATGCTCCCAATATTCAAAGGAGTAGCCCAAGGGTTATACTATGCATTGTATTCATGATCTTTTATTTCTGTCATAAATCAAAATTATATTTTTCTTTCCTTCCCCTTTCCTTCTTTTCCACCTTAATTTCTTCTTCCCTTTCCCTTGTCCTGTTCTTCCATCGTTCATTTTCCCTCCCTCTTCTCCTTCCCTCCTTCTTATTCTTCTATTCTTCTTCCCATCCCCTTCCCCAGCCCTTTCCTTTCCTATTTTCTCAGTGGTAAATGACCAGCTTAAACAACCCAGAGGCTCTTCATTTGTCAAAATGGCCCAGAGTCTAAAATTCTGAAAAGCACTGTGAAGTCAGTACACTACTATATCAACATAAACATACATACCCTTGTGATATTGTGATTTATTATATATTTGATCATTTATATCAACTCGCCAAACCCTTGGAATTCCCTGTGTGATAAGACTAATGGGAAGATCTTTTGTTATAATATTTGGTCTCTTGTCCTTAGTTACTGAGATCTCTTCAGAGCCATATAAGTGAAATAGGTGTCTTGGTATTCATAACAGCCCCCGTTCCACTACAGCTGGGTGTAAGTTAATAAGTGATTTTGGGAAAGCATTTAAGGATAGGGGCTGGTCACCAGAGAAACCAATCATGTGATTTGAGAGTTGAATTTTTCAGTCTCAACTCCTTGACCGCTAGGAAAGAGCAGGACTGTGGGCTGGATTAATCATCAATAACCATTGGTTTGACCAATTGTGCCTATGTAATTAAGCCTCCATAAAAACTCAAAAGGATGAGGTTGGTAAATGGGGATATCTGTGGGGAATGGTGCGCTCCAAGAGGGTATGGAAGCCCCACATTCCTTCCATATGCATTGCCCTGTGCATTTCTTCTATCTGGCTGTTTTCGTTTCTTTGTTTGTATTTCCCTTGATTTATATCCTTTCAAAATAAACCAGTAATCTCGTGAGTAAAATGTTTGAGTGCTGAGGGCCCTCTAGCAAATTAACTGAACTTGAAGGAGCGGATCATTGAAATCTCTAATCTACAACGAGTTGGTCAAAGGCCTGGGTGACAACCTGGCCTTGAGATTAGCATGTTAAGTGGTGGGGAGTGCAGATTTTTTAAACTGAACCCTCAACCCGTGAGATCTGATGCTAGCTGCAGGTACACAGAATTGTAAGACACCCAACTGGTGTTGAATCACTGCTTGTTGGTGTGGGGAAACCATTCCCGGCAGTGGAACTGGCTGCAGAACCCTTAATCACTTAGGTGGATTTTTGGTTTTCACTATTTTACAGGGCTACTTGGTAAGTCGTGGTGCTATTCTCTTATAGGTACCTTTTTACAGAAAAGAAGGATCAAAGACAGCAGAATGGACCTTGTTTGGCAAGTAGTTTTAAGCTTCTTAGTATGTGTCATGGAGAAGTATTGAAAAGCATGGGCAGGAATGGCATGACCAGAGTTCTGCTTTTTTACTAAGATTACATCAGGTTTAGAATGGATTTAAAGGAATGACACCTGGATCAGAAATAGCATTTTGGAAATGGATTCATTTATTTTATTTAGGGGCAGTAAGAATTTAGATTATTGTAGTGGGTATGGGAAAGGATGGTTATGTAAGGGAGTTGGAAAGAAGTTGACAAGTAACTAGATGTTGTAAAGAAAATTTTTTTAAACTCACCTTCTAAGTCAGAATGACTGTTGCCATGACTATGACTGAGGAGGTTAGGATGAACTGCAGTTTGTTGGGTTTGTTGTGCCAATGGAACATTTTTGAGGACACAGTTCAGAGGTTATAAGAGTGTAGAGGATGCACCTCTGCTTTAGGCATAATTCGTTCTACCTATTATTGATGCCCTTGAATAATAGAGTACTTTACTGAATTTTATGTTTAGACACTCCTGGCTTCGTGGGATGAAATGTCCACTTGTTCCACCCCACTACCATTTTCCTTTCAATCCTGTGTATTATCTCTGAATGCAAGTTGGGAGAAGGAGCTACTGGGGAGTTGGAGACATCACTCTGGCTACTTTGAAGAGTCAGCATCCACCAGGCAAATGACTGTCCAATTTTATAGTGACTACAGACCAAGCATTTCTGAAGTAGGGGACAGTAGAAGAGCGAGATACACTGTTTTTCTTCTACTTCCAGAAGTGTTTATGCCAGGCCTGTGTCTGGCAACAACATCACTGAATGATCACCATTTGTAGCAGGCTGGGAGAAAGCAGCACGGTATGTGTACAAAAATCCAAACAGTTGAGGGCTGGGATATTTTAAAGCTTTGAATAGGTATGATATGGTCAGCTTTGCAATGTAAATAGATTAGACTACTAGTTGGGAAAAAAAAATAGGAAGATGAAAAAAGGCTGGCAGTTTACTACAGATAGGAATAAACTGTGGTCACGTGAATAAGAGATACGGTAACCAGAACTGGGGGTATCCTAAAGGTAGAGAAAAAAAGGTTGGGTTAAAGAACATTTTGAGAGAGAAAATCAGGAGGCATTTAACCTGGTAACTGGGCAGTGTTGTTTTTTGTTGTTTTGTTTTTTCTATAATTTTATATATATATATAATTATCGCATAATGATTTGCTATTTGTGTATATTGCAAAGTGATCACCACAGTAAGTCCAGTTAACGTCCATCGACATCTGTACTTACAAAATTTTTTATTCTTGTGATGAGAACTTTTAAGATTGAGATCCTTAGCATCTTTCAAATATGCAATACAGTATTATTAACTGTAGTTGCCATGCTGTATATTACATCCTCAGAGCTTATTTTATGATTGGAAGGTTTGTACCTTGGACACCCTTCACCCATTTTGCCCAACCCCCAACCATCCATCCCCCATCCTCTGCCTCTGGCAACCACTAATCTATTCTCAGTATCTATGACTCTGGTTTTTGTTTTGTACTTTTTAGACTCCACATATAAATGTAATCATGTATTATGTCTTACTCTCTGATTTGTTTCACGTTGTATAATGCCCTCGAGGTCTATCCATTTTGTTACAAACAGCAAGATTTCCTTCTTCTTCTTTTTTTTTTTACATCTGAATGATGTTTCATTGTGTATCTACAATTTGTTAATTAAGTCATCCATTAATGGATACTTGGGTGTTTCCATGTTTTGGCTATTGTAAATAATGCTGCTATAAACATAGCATGGTGGTCCAGATATTTTTTTGAATTAGTGTTTTTGTTTTCTGTGGATAAATACCCAGAAGTGGAATTAATGGACCATAAGGTATTTCTACTTTTTTTTTTGAGGAACCTTCATACTGTTTTCCATTGTGGCTGCACCAATTTACTTTATCACCAACAGTGCACAAGTATTCCCTTTTGTCTACATCTTTGCCAACACTTCTTCTCTCTTATTTTGATAACCACCATTCTAACAGGTGTGAGGTGTTACCTCATTATGGTGTGCTTTGCTTTTCTCTGATGATCAGTGATGTTGAGCACCTTTTTACATACCTGTTGGCATCTGCATGTCTTCTTTGGAACAATGTCTATTCAGATCCTCTGCCCTTTTTTTAACCAGATTTTTTAATTTTAGGATTGGGTTATTTATATAATTTGGATACGATTCCCTTATCAGACAGATTTGTCAATATTTTCTCCCATTTAGTAAGTTGTCTTTTCATTATGTTGATCATTTGCTTTGCTTTGCCTTTTAGCTTGATGTAGTCCAACTTGTTTATTTTGCTTTTGTTGACTTTGTTACTGGTGTTACATCCAAAAAAAAAATTAACTGCCAAGACCAATGCCAAGAAGCTTACTACCTAGGTTTCTTCGCAGAGCTTTAATATATTTCAAGTTAGTTGTATATGGGGGTGGAGGGGTCCAGTTTTTCCAATACCATTTAAAGCAGAGAGTGTCCTTTCCCCATGGTATATTCTTGGACTCTTTCTCACAAACGAGTTAACCATAAAGTGTGGATTTATTTCTGGGATATTTTGTTCCATTAATCTATGTATCTGTTTTTATATCAATACCAAACTGCTTTGAATACTATATAGCTTTGTAGTATAGTTTGAAATCAGGCATGTGATACCTCCAGCTTCTTCTTTCTTAATATTTCTTTGGCTATTTGGGGTCTTTTTAAATTCCTTAGAAATTTTAGAATTATTCTATTTCTATGACAAATGCCTTTGGAATTTGGATAGGGAGTATACTGAATATGTACACTGTTTTGGGTAGTATAGGCATTTTAACAGTATTGCTTCTTCCATCCATGAGCATGAAATACCTTTTCATTTGTGTCGTCTTCATTTTCCTCCATCAACGTCTTGGTTTTCAGTGTCCAAGTCTTTCACTTCTTTGGTTAAATTATTTCTAGATGTTTTATTCCTTTTGATGCAATTGTAAATGAGACTGTTTTCTTAATTTCTTTTTCTGATAGTTCATTATTAGTGTATAGAAACAATTCATATTTGAACATTGATTTTGTATTCTGCAACTTTACTGAATTTGATTAGTTCTAAGAGTTGGTTTTTCTTTTGTTGGTGGTGGTGGGTTTTTTTTTTTTTTTTTGAAGGGGCCTTTAGGGCTTTCTATATAGTATATGTCATCTGCAAATAGTGACAGTTTTTCTTCTTTCTGATTTAGATGACTTTTATTTCTTTTTCTTGCCTAATTACTCTGGACTTTTGAATAAGTATCCTTGTCTTGGTTCTGATCTTTCACCTTCGAGTATGATGTTAGCTGTGGGCTTTTCATGTATATAGTCATTATATGTTAAAGTACATTCTCTCTGTACTCACTTTGTTGATGGTTTTTATCATAATGGATGTTGAATTTTGCCAAATGCTTTTCCTGTATCTACTGACATGAACAAATGATTGTTATCCTTCATTTTGTTAATCTGATGTAACACATTGAACTGTGGATATTGAAACATCCTTGCAACACTGGAATAAATACCATTAGATCCTGGTGTGTGATCCTTTTACTGTATCCTTGAATTTGTTTTGCTACTATTTTGCTGAGGATTTTTGCATTCGTATTCATCAGGGGTACTGGCCTGTAATTTTCTTTTCTTGTAGCATCATTGCCTGGTTTTGGCATCAGAGTAATACTGGCCTCGTAAAAATGACTTTGGGAATCTACCCTCCTCTTCAGTATTTCAGAAAAGTTTGAGGAAGGTTGGTATTCTTATTTAAATGTTTGGTAGAATTCCCCCATAAAGCTGTGTGGTATTGGAATTTTGTTTGTTGAGAGGTTATTGATTTCTGATTGGAGGCCCTTACTAATTAATTGGTTTGTTTAGATTTTCTATCTCTTCCTGATTCAGTCCAAGTAGACTGCATGTTTTGGAATAAATCTATTTCTTCTAGGTTACCACATTTGTTGGCATGTAATTGTTCATAGCAGTCTTATAAGATTCTTTGTATTTTTGTGGTATCAACTGTAATATCTCCTCTTTCATTTCTGACTTTGAGTCCTCTTTTTCTTGGTAAGTCTAGATAAAGATTTGCCAATTTCTGTTTAAATCTTTTCAAAGAACCAGCTCTTAGTTTTCTATTGCCTTTTTTGTCGCTTTGTTTTTTATTTCTGTTTAGATCTTTATTTCCTTCTTTCTACCAACTCTGGGCCTTGTTTCTTGTTCATTTTCTAGTTCCTTGAGGTACAAAGTTAGTTTATTTGGATTTTTTTTTCTTGTTGCTTAAGGTAGTCATTTAACACTTTCATCTTGTAAGTGCTTTTGCTTCATCCCTTGAGTTTTGGTTTGTATTTTCATTTGCAAGGTGTTCTGATTTCCCCTTTGATTACTTCTTTGATCTGTTGGTTGTTTAGTAGCAGATTTCTTAATCTCCACATATTTGTGATTTTTTTTCAGTTTTCTTCTGATTTCTAGCTTTGTAACATTGTGGTCAGAAAAGATGCTTGATATGATTTTAATCTTGAATTTATTAATATATTTTTTGTGGCCTAACATACGACCTATCATGGAGAATGTTCCATGTGCACTTGAGAAGAATATATATTCTGTTCCTTTTGGCTCAAGTCCATCTGGTCAACATGCCACTTAAGGCCTATGTTTCCTTACTGATTTTCTGTCTGGATGATCTCTCCAGTGATCATGATGGAGCATGAAAACTCCATACTATTTTCTCCCTTTATGTCAATTACTGTTTGCTTTATATATTTAAGTGCCTCTCTGTTGGGTACATAAATATTTACAAAAGTTATATCCTCTTGCTGGATTGATTTCTTTATCATGCCATATGATTGTCAAAATCATGAGACTGGAAGGACTGAGTCTAGGACAATGCGTAAAGCTAAAAGTATGGTGAGTTAAGATAGAAAATATATATGATGTAGACCTAAAAGGAATGATCAGAATAGCATGGGAAGAACAAAGCAAGGTATCACGGAAACCAAGGGAACAGAGAGCATCAATTAGGGTAAAAACTAAATAATTTCCACTGGATTTGGGTATAAACATGGCACTATTTAATTTAGAGCATTTCCATCAAAGGGGTGAAAACAGAAACCAGATTTCAGTTGTGACTGAAAAGTGAAAACACAGAAATTCACCATGTTTGTAACAATTCTGTGAGTAGGGGTGCCTGGCCGTTGGTGCCGTTGGTTAAGTGTCTGACTTTGGCTCAGGTCATGAGGTTCAAGCCCCATGTCAGGCTCTGTGCTGACAGCTCAGAGCCTGGAGCCTGCCTCAGATTCTGTGTCTCCCTCCTGTTCTGTGCCTCCCCTACTTGCACTCTGTTTCTCTAAAAAAAAAGAATTTTGTGAGTAGAAGAGGCCAAATGCTCAGGGTAACTACAGGCTAGTAAACAATAAGACTAGTTTAGAATGGCAGATCAGAAGTTGAAAAAATGAGTTTAGATACCAGAAAGCTCTATACCTATATATCACATTTTTTAAAAAAAGCCTTCGTTGGATTAATTTTATGTCCTTAGATTTAAGAAATTCATTTCTAAATGTGTTATTAGGATTATTAAAAATAATGTCCACTTCCCTGCCTTAAGCTTCAAGTTAGAAGTTGTATTTCCTGAGTTACGGTTCTTTTTTTGCTTATGAGATCTATGTACTTTTTGTGTTTCCTTATATGCCCTGGCTGACAAGAAAGGCAGAGTTAAGTATTATGTCAAATTATACTATTTGTGTGAGTATTCGCGTATATTCTTTCTTCTTTGGGTCATATGAATATCCAGTACTAAGTTATAAAACATCCTGAGCTCTTCTCTTCTCTATTTTAGACTCTTGTGTTCAGTTATAAGGTATCCTACTGGATCTATTTCTCAGTCAGAATTTCTCCAATAAAACATCTTGATGGCTTTTTTTTAAGGAATGTAATTACTGTGTATCTGTGCCTAATTGTGCATAATCACCTGAGCAATGGAATATCTTAGAACTTATAATTTGTCAATTTAGGTTAATATAACAGCAAAGTTACAAATGACTTAGAAAAATATTTTGATCAAATTAAATATTAGGATCAAAATTATAAGGTAAGGGTATGTCAAGAATTGTATTGAACAATGGAATGAGTATTAGAATCATTTATGAGCCAATATTTAAGATGAAAAGGGAATGCACAATTCATCATTCCCTAGTTATAATTCAGTCAATCAACTCAATGCTGCCCTATAGAGTATCTTACCCTTACTCTGACATTTTTCATGTTAAATATTGCCTATTTGGAATAAATTTGATTTAGGTAACCTTTCATGGAGCACAGGTACATGGGATGCCATAAATGTCAAGGGAAGTATAAACCTTTGTCTCTTTGCAAAGACTTTAGAAAGACTAAAGCTGTTAATGGTACACATTAGATACTCACTGAAAATCTGCTTGTCTTCAAAATTATCAACTGAGAAAAGCATCATTAAGAAAGGCAATAAAAGTAAAATTTAAAATGAACCAATATTAGTGAGAATTATAGGGCAGAAACATCATGTTAGCCAGCTTTGTATTCCCAGTAATGTCTTGAAAATTCTAGGCATTCAATAAGTGTGTACTGAATGGAATTTTGAATTAATTGAAGGTATCCCTATCCCCCCGACCCCTTCCCCACCAAGAAATATATTTCACGGTTGGGTATTACATCATGATTATGAAATCTAATTTATAGGTAATTAGGAAATAGAATGAATAATCCTTAACTCAGTTTCCTGACACCATTTTAATAAAAACTGGTTAGCCAATATGAGCATTTTTCTGAACTCCTTGTTATAGAATAAATGTTTGTGTTCCCCCTAAGTTCCTATGTTAAAAGACCCTACCACCCAAATGTGATAGAATTAGGAGACAGAACCTTGAGAAGTAATGAGATAAGATCATGAGGGTGGAGCCCTTTTCAACGGGATTAGTGCCCTTTTAAGAGTCATGAGACAGTTTGCTTCCTTTCTTTGTTCTCCACCCTGTTGAGATACAGTGAGAAGTTGGCAGTCTATAAACCAGAATTGGGCCCTCGCAAAAATGTGACTGCACTGGAATCCTGAAATCAGACTTTCAGCCTCCAGAACTATGAGAAGGAAATGTTTGTTGTTTATAAGCCACCCAGTCTATTTTATGTCTGTTACAGCAGTCTAAATGCCCTAAGATATACTTTATTTGGCTTAAGATATTTTAAATGATATATACCACACATAGAAGGCAGAAACAAACTCATTCAATAGATTTTTCATGACAGTTTTTACCAAACTGAGCCACTCACATGATTTCAGCCTCAGAAAAACCACTGTGCCTATAAATTGAAGATACCTGTTAGGAGTAAACACACTGACCCCTACACCAATTGGTTACTAACCAGATTCTGTTCTATCAGAGGTGGCTTCATGTTTTGGTCATTTGTGTAGTGGAAACTGATGGTGGAACTGCTCTGTTGGTCATCTTTGCAGGTATCTGTGCTCATCGTATTTCCATATTTTTTCCATCATTTTGAAGCTAGAATTTCAAATTTAGTCAGTATTTGTTACTAAATAGCATAGCTCTAGCCAAACTTAGAGCTTTCTTAGGCCAAGATTGTTTCATTAGGGTTGCATAAACAAGAAAAACAAATTGAATACAATTTTTCACATATATATGGGTTTTTACTCCTTTTTCATGATCATTGTGCATTACACATAAAAGGGAGCTAATTGAAAGAGTGAATTAATTGCAGTCAATTCCAGTGACTTGCATTGTTTGAGATTGATAAGACTGATTTGGTTGTATAGAAGCACTGACTAGGTTCCAGTTAATGATGGCAATGTAGGAAGTTCCTGAACTCACCCCCTCCCATGGACACATAAACCTACAAACACATGTGGAATAATTTCCTTGGGGGTTGGCAGGAAACACAGAAAACAAAAACTAGCTGAGTGACTACTATATTAGGCAAACCAGAAACACACATACACCAAAGCAAGTGGGAGATGCTTATAAACAATGTCACCATAAAGCCTACCCACATTCAGGAGAGAACTCAAAACCTGAGCTTCTCCCTGAGGTGTGAAGGGTTCAAACTGCACAGTGGGTACGCCAACTTTTAAGACCTGAACTTGAGAGACAAGTCCCCAAAACATGTAGTTTTGAAAACCAATGAGGTTCACATCCATGAGAATCCCAACACCTGCTGTAAACAGAGATACCATTCCTACAGGCTCAGACACTCAGGCCCAGAGCACAGGCCCCCCACATTTTAAGATAAGCCTCTTTCACATCAAGTGTTGGCCTGAGATGTAGGCATCAGATTTAATATACATCAAGGAGCCTAACAGGGTGCTCTGTGAGGATGAAGGCTGTGAGCACCATCTTTGCACTCTCCCTCTGTCTCTTTCCAGCTCACTGGTATCTCCTGGAAGTAAACCTCTAACCTTGCCTGAAGCCCCAACTGCATGGCTGCCACCTGCGGAGACCTCAAAGTCATCTCTGGCCAGCGCGGCTTATGCTCCTGGGTCTCACAGGACTGTAATCAAACAGAGAAAGTCACCCTGAGGTACCCAGTATCACTATGAAAAAGGCCTATTATCTTCATAGCTGTGACCCAAGGGCAGACTTCTAATTAAAGACATATCTAAGGGCTGACTGTAATCTTCTCTAGAGACCTCAGAGGGTGAACAGTATCTTCACACTCCATCTACTGGGTTCTAGAGCACTAGTATCTGCTGGAGAGGAGTTTCTATGCATGTCTGGTGCCTGTTTTTAGTGGCTGCCACCTAAGGGATGCCCCTGATTTACTAGCTCTGGGGGAGTTTGTATAGCAAACAGACCATTCTTGGCTGGCTACCACCCTGAGGACACTGCACAGATAACAGAATGAAACCTGTCCTCATCTTTCTGTGAAACAGGTCTACTTGCCTGTCCATATTTGGCATGAGGGACACATTCCCAGCTTGACATATATTGAGGGGCTCTGAGGATGGAGGGTGCCATCATTGCACACTCTCTCTGCCTTGCTCCAGGTTGTTATTTCCCAGAAAGGAACTGGTACCAGTCTGGTGCCCTGATTGTAAGAAATGCTCCCAAAAGGACACCTCTAGACTGCCTGGCTCTAGTGGCCTGTGGGACTGAATACTTGTGATCCCACTGGATAATATGTGTTTGCATACTTTAAAAGTTGCTATCTAATGTCTTCCCCTTTGGAGCATTGACAGATCTTGGCAAACCCTTACTAACAATAAAATAGGCTTATTGGACAAAGACAAAAGTTTGGGGTACAACCTAGAGCAAGGGCAGGGTTGAATAAGAAGATTCATCTCCCACACAGGCTTTCAAGCATGGGAAACAGGTGGTTGTCTTATATACAAAAGCCAACACAGAGATCTAGGCAAGCACAGTGAAGAAAGAGGAATAAATAATTCCAAATGAAAGAACAAGATAAAACTTTAGAGGAAAAAGAAAATAACAGGAATAAGTGATTCACCTAATAAGAAGCTTCAAATAATGATCATAAAGATGTATACCAAACTTAGGAAGAGAATATATTAACACAGTGAAAACTCAGAAAATAGAAGAAAGCACTAATAGAAGTCCCAGAGCTGAAAAATACAATGATGGGTTCAAAAACGGATCCAATGAAGCAGAAGAAAGGATCAATGAACCTAAAGACAGGACAGTGAAACCAGTCAGAGCTGCCTCAGAAAGATAAAAAAAGGGAAAAAAATAAAAGGGAAGATAGCTCAAAAGACTTTATGGGACAACATCATGTGACCAACATTTGCATTATAGGCATTCCAGAAACAGAAAAAACAAAAAAGGGGGGCAGGGTGGGAGGCAGAAAACTTATGCAGCAGGAAGAAAACAACTTGTTACCTATAATGGAACCCTCTGAAGGCAATGAGCAGATTTTTCAGAAACTTTGCAGGCCAAAAGGGAGTGGCACAATATATTTGAAGAACTGACAGAAAAAAATCCAATCAAGAATTCGGTACCCAGAAAAGCTGTATTCAGAATTGAAGGAAAAACAGAAATTTTTTTTTCTACTTTTTCCAACAAGTAGAAAATAAAGGAATTCATCTCCACTAAACCAGCCTTACAAGAAATGTTAACAGGACTTCTTTAAGCTGAAAAGAAAAGGTACTAATTGTTAACAGGAAAACATGAAAATAGAAATCTCACTGATAACAGTAAATATATAGTAAAATCTGTATTTTATCATCTATAATCAAAATAATCTAATGCTGTGGGGTGCCTGGGTGGCTCAGTGGGTTAAGCATCCGACTTCTCAGGTCATGATCTTATGGTTTGTGAGTTCAAGCCCCGTGTCAAGCACTGTGCTGACAGCTTGGAGCCTGCTTCAGATTCTATGTTTCCCTCTCTCTCTCTGTACCTCCCTGGATTGTGGTCTGCCTCTCTCTGTCTCAAAAATAAACATTAAAAAAATTGAATAATAATCTAATGTTTTAAAGGTGGTGGATTAATCACTTATAAAGTTTGTATGAGTTTAAAAGACAAAAGTAGTACAAAGAACCATAACTACAATAATTAGCTAAGGGATACACAAGATAAAACCTACAACATATTGGGGGGAGAGGAAAAGTATTGTTTTGCCTTATTATTGGTATAACCTGTCCCCACTGAGTACATCACATATAATCATACAATGCTGACTCTGCTGCTTTTCCCTTCACTGGAATCCTACTTCATAGAAGAGCTGTAGGAAACAAACTACATTTCCATCTAATGTTGCATTTGGTTTGTAATAATCTGTTGAAAAGATGACAAATCTATTAAAATTAATTTCTCATTAAAGAAAAGAAAATATACAAATTTTCAAAAACCTTAATGAATATATGAAAATTCATTTTCCTAGTATTACAACAATGTAAAAGGTTTAAAATGGAACTCCAATATAAACTATTAAAATCTTTTAAATCTTCACACAAATTATGTTCATTTTCAGTAAGTGCATGAAACTAGTCAGACATTTTAGAAATGAATTTAAACATAACCTTTATTATAGGGGAATATTAAAAATACTTCTATACCAAAGCCAACTGAGGGAAAACTTTGGCAATCAGTAACTTCTCTCATGTTTGAATTAATTAGGAGGAAATCCATATTTACTATAACAACCTCTTCCATTTTGAAATATGACATGACATACAAAGCTCTTAAAATAATGTCAATAAGGCCTATATCATTTTTAATGTCTACATTTGACATTACATAGAGATGACATTTGAGAAACATTCTTTAGTTATACACTTGTATTTTGGGGGGTCTCAGTATCATAATGGTACCATATAATGAAGAAACTAGAAGTGATTACAAATGTTAGAGAAAAAAACTCCCTTATAAAAACTTCACCACTTAATATCAGAGGTAGAATGTTATACTGTCTTTATGAGAATCCTAGAAAGAATATAAAGATCCCTGAGTTTGAAAGCATAATAGATATGAGCAAAATTAATGGCACGATTCATTAATATAAAAGTCAAACGTGTTGGATGAGAACACGTCTCATCTTGAGGAAGATGTCAGGTTTCATGTGATCCATCTGATTTTTGCCACAGATGATCAGAGGGGAAAAAGAGGAAAAAAGGAGTCTTATAATAGTGTGCTGGGGCGATTCCAGAAATGGTAATAAAACCACAAAAACTGGGCAGACCATTTGGCTATGGGGTCCCAATTCCTGTAGTTTTGAAATAAGAAGGTTGAACTTGATCAGTGTTTTTTAAACAGGGGCCATATCGGAATCTCTCATAGAGTTTTCCAGTAATATGCATGTTGACACTCCAATGGGTCTCCTTGGAGCAGCTAAGTCAAATAACTGCCTAGTAAGGTTCACTTTTCCCTGGCAAGCATCTCAGGTAATGAGATTAGGAATACGAGGAAATTACTTTCTCAGGCAAAGAAATCAAAATGATTCTGAAAATACCAAATTTTCCTATCAAGCCTTAGGTTTCATTTGAAATCCTTAAAGCAGCAGAAGGGAGCCAGCCCAGAGCACTGCCGAAACAGAGCAAAAACCATGCAGGGACCGACTTTAGCCAAAATTTGATAGTGTTCCCTTATTATGAAGAGAAAAATTAAAGTCAGACTCCACAACAAGTAGAAGAGAATAAAGTTTAAACTGAGAAAAACTAACTTGTAATCTTTCTTGACTTCAATTTTCTCATACTAAAAAAAAGGAGCGCTGATAGGTTAAGCAGCCTTAAATTTCACTTCCAATTCTAAAAATCTATTAAGACCCAATTTTATGTTTATTTAAATATCGTTCCTTACCACATTTAACTCTATCTTACAGTAAAGAATAAAATTTTAGAGCTTTTCTTATTTTTAAATGAAAACACATTAAAGTAGGAATGAGGTGTTTGGGGGCAAACCTGTCCATAAAACAAGTCTCTATTTACCTGAGGCAGCTGCGGACCAGTGTCGGAAAATAAATAAACAACCTGTATGGGCAAGCTTTGCACTCAGTCCTATTAAATAATGACAACTGACACAGCTGACTTCCAAAATATGAGAAATAGTTACCAACAATCCTCTTTTGTTTCCTAGCTTACTAAAAATTGGAAACTAACAAGCCTGCTTTCAATTATGCTTTTTCAACATAAGCATGCCAAGCTCACTTGAGAATAAAATCTTCCATTTATCTGTGGAATAGTTCAGGCATAAACACCTGTCACGTAAACCTCTGCTACCAAAAAAGTCAATATGTATCTCTCTAGTTGTGGAGGGACTTACAGAACAGATTTTCATTTTCTCCTTGCATTTTGCTTTATCTTGAGTTTCAGGATGCATCTTTTACTGTATAACTGAGTGATTTGGGAAAGCTAAAACAATTTTGCTAAAGAATAGAAAATGAGCAAAGGAGGGACTGGGTAGGGTATGGCGAAAGTCTCTTACTCCATTCTCCCAGTTGAGATGTCCAATTCAGAAATCCCACAAACTCCTACATTTCCAAAGCTGGATGTCTGTTTCTATCATTAAGGCCACACACACAAAATACATTTTCTCAGAAAATAACGACAAAATTACTTCTGGAGAGATATAAAGGACAGTGCTTTTTAACATCAAAGTGATTTCTAATACACAAAACTGTTAGTGATTGTATTTTGTTCACCATTGCTTAAACTACTCAGAACACACCTTGTAATAAAAACATTTAACTAAACACTGATATTGATACTGCTTGGCAACATTTCTTCGACACCTAACTTCTAGGTACTCTTCTAGACACCAGTGAAGATATAAGCCTTTGCTTGCCATAGAGAAAGAATTTAATCACAATGAAGAAACAGCCATAAAAAGAAACAAAAAACTCCATGGCACGATGAATCCTAAAACACTGTATGTTGGAATAATAAAGAAGTTTTTGTACACTGGTAGTTCTTTCCCAACCACAGGAGACAAGAGAGATTAATAAACACTATGGATGGAAAAAACCTGTCAATTAATTAAGAGTTAAAAGGCAATAATAAAACCTTAAAATTGATTAAAACAATAAAACACACTAAAGCCTATGTCACACATTCTAAGTTATTAATAATGGGTACTACATTATTCGTTTTCTCAGTTTGATGGTTTCAGAACCTTTCACTCAAATTTTAAGGAGATGACTGTTAAGATACTGGTTTTTCTCCCTTTTTCTTTTGTTTATGCTGTGCTTGGCAGCTGTCCATTACTTTATGACTTTTAAGATGTCAGACTTGTGATTCCCTCCCTCTTGGCTCTTGCCACCACCATCTACACTGAGACGCCACTCAGCTTTCTTGGTTCTTGTGGGTATGACAGCCGAAGGGACAGTTCTGCAGTGTGAGTTGAGTTTCTCCAGCTTTCCTTCACCCATCCCTAGTTGTTACGTCAAAACTTGTGCTTGTGTGATCTGGCACAGGGTAACAAGGGTCTGCTACAACCACAAAAAGAGCAGACCCTGAAATCCACTAGTCACAAAATGAGATGCGCATGGGACAGACTTAAATCCAACCGCAGCTGATGTGAAATCTCATGCGTGAGAAAAATCTCTGTGGCTCTAAGCCTCTGTGTTCATGAACATGGTTGTGGAGAGCCATTAATACCTATGTGTAGGTCAGACAGTGGGTAGCTCTTCTTTCCTAAGAGACATAGTTTTACGCTTAGCTCAGCTGACATACATTAGCCAGAATTATAGATGTTTGCGCTTCAAGATTTGCTGAAACTGAGTAATGAATTGAAGGTGCTTGTTAACTCTGCCATTAGTTTCCGAACTTGACGTGCCATCCCACCTACTGACTGAGGGGTGGAGAAAGACGAAAATAAAGTGGACAGTAAATCCACTGTATAAAAGGACTATTATAACCAAAGATTTCCAGCATAATTACATTCATAGAAGGCACTTTCAACTGCTAAGTTTATACCTGTCCACACCCATGTGAATACATGAAGAAATGCTGGATTGTTTTTGCCACTGATGATGGATTGACTAATTATTAACAAATCAGAAGCAGAACAACTATTAGCTTATGAAAAGTTTTCCTTATTTTGTACTGCACATTACTCATAATAATAGCTACAAGACAAATTACTTTTTTCTTTTTCTAAATGAGCTCTGCAGATAATCTTAAGATTAAATTTTAAGCAATGATATATGGATTCACATGAACACCAAGCTACACAAGAGTATAGATGGGACATTTAATAGACCAGCTATAAATGAGTGTTCCCACATGCTTAGAGAAGAAGACTGACCAAACTCTACTACTGAGAGATGGAACATTTTTGGGTACACAAAGAGGCAGGCAAGGGGTTGCCAAAAGATGCTTTTTGCTTTAAGGAGACAAAACAGTGGATAGGATTCTGGTTCTTGATTTGTTTAAAAGCAAAAGATTCCATTCAATGTATATGCTTTGGCTGCATATGTAGGACAGATCCAGTCCCTGATGAAGAATTCTCATATACTACAAACTCTTCCTGTACTCTCCTTCTTTTGCTTTGGAGCAAGAGAGAAGGTCAAAGCAGATAATTCATAAAAAATGAAAATGTCATTAGAGTTTCTCTTGATGGAAAAAGAGTAAACACTCATTATATAAACCTCGTAAGGTTCTGCTGGGATCAAGTCTACACAGTAACATAAGAAAGGAAATTCCTGAATGGACAGATTCACAGGAAGGGATTTCGATTTTGTGTGAAGCAGAAATATCCTCTTCAAATGGAGGACAAAGTTCTAATAAAGAAGACAGCAGATGGTCCTGTGAAGATGCCAGTATTTACTAGGACAGAGACTATGAAAGGATGTGTCTGTTCTTTTCATTTAAACCAGACTATGAAGAAGAGAACTTGTGCCAAAAATCCCCCTCAGGGAAAAAGGCTGGGTAGATCCCCAGAGACAGTCAATACATTGGTGTTGAGTTTTGACTATGTAACAGGCACTGTACTTGGCCCCAAGTCTATAGTGGTAAACAGACAGACCTACCTTGCATACACATAATGGTTTACATGTATACCAAGAGGTGCTCAAAGGGTACACTGGCTTAAAATATTACCAAAGGACCTACCTTGCATACACATAATGGTTTACATGTATACCAAGAGGTGCTCAAAGGGTACACTGGCTTAAAATATTACCAAGGATAGCAAGGATATAAAACACCCTCAACAAGAGGAAATTGTTATCCTTATCCCACATGCCAAAATGCCAGAAGAATCCACATCATTCTACTTTTGTTTGAAGCAAATTCAGTTGGCATATTCAAGTAGCCCTTCAAACACTTCAGGTCTTAAACTGAATTCATAACCCCACGTAGCTGTTTCTTCTTCTGTATTTTATATCACCGTTATTAACCATATTATTCATCGGGTTACCCGGGTCTTAAATCAGGGAGCTCTCATGACTTCCCCTTCTCTTGTCTACTTCCATCTATCTAATTGGTCACCAAATCCTTTAAAACTTATCTGCTCACTACCTCATGAATCTATCCCCTTCTTGTCATTTCTCTGCTGCTAACCAAAATCAAGGTCACTTCTAAAAACCTTTTAATGGTTTTCCACTGCTTTTAGGTAATAATCCAATTCTCTTCATACAAAATGCGAACTTCTTCACAATCAGCCCTCTGATTACCCAAAAGATTCATTCTGTTGTACCAAAATTGTATCAGTACCAAGTCATCCTGGAATTTGAGCATTCTGTCCCCACTAATGGTATTGCCCTTCCTCCTTCTCACTTATCTATGCTTGCGCATTGTTTTTTGGCTTCTACACGAACAAAAATAACATTTTTTTTAAATCTTAAAACTTTAGACTCCGTCCTTAAGATTAAGTTGCCTCTTTTAAATGCATGCTTATAATGCTCAATACATCATATTGCAATTTTATATCTTGTTTATTAAATTCTGAACTCTTTTAGGATTTTAAATCTCTATTTCCTGTGATGGGCACACTGCACACAATAAAAGTTGCTGGCATTCGATACATGTGTCTTAATAAAGGTAAGTAGCTGTAATAGTAAAAATATAGCTACAGTAATTAAAAATATAATCTTGACAGGGACAGAAGCATTCACAATATAGTATGTCACTCTGGATAAAATTTCTGTAATTATAAACCCCCACAAACTTTTCTCTGAGCCAGGAACATTTTATTCCATAGTCCCATAATTTAATAAAAATTTGTTATTTTTAAATAAAAAATTTGTTTCCTAAAAAGCATGAGTATAAATGAGATAACTGGCCTGGATATAACTAATAAGTATCCATCAACATCACTAATGTGAAAGGTCTGTATATTGAATATTTATTTTTATATTAATTGAAATTATTGTAGAAATATTTCCCAGTTTTATGATAGCATTTATGGAAACAGCTATGTTAGATTGCAATTACTTGTGATACTGACAAACTAATTTGTCAATCACAGTGGTTCAGTGACTAGATAGCTCAAAATAATGTTAAACTTATCCAAGCAAACCTTTTATGTACTTTAGGGTCTTGTAAATTACACTTTTTGTCAACTACTTCAAGCCAAGTAACAAACCCTTGGATAGTTTCTGTCATTTCTATGTTGTAGCTTCTGCACCAAAAATATTTTATTCATATCATATAAAGATCTATGACTCATAGATGAATAATAAACATACTAAATTTTTAGTTAAGGTTTCTGCAGGTATCAATATAGGTAGTGGTGATATACCTTCATTACATACTGTTGAGTTGTGAAACATGACTATAGGGTTAGAAAACACAAAATGATGAGAGTTTATTAGATCCATGATTAATTGTGGTTTGATTTTTATACCTGGGTCAGTTTATTATTATTATTATTATTATTATTATTATTATTATTAACAGGGACAGAATGTGAGTGGACTAGGGGCAGAGAAAGACAAAGACACAGAATCCAAAGCAGGCTCCGGGCTCTGAGCTGTCAGCACAGAGCCGGATGCGGGGCCTGAACTCATGAACTGTGAGATCATGACGTGAGCTGAAGTCAGATGCTTAACCAACTGAGCCACCCAGGCACTCCTGGATCAGTCATATTGTATAAGTGAACTAATAAGTATGAAAAAATATCTGTAGATCAAACACTGATTCTGGTCTTCTGAAATATGATTATAAATGGAAATTAGAATGCTTTAAGGTGGTAATACTAAAACTGATAAATTTAATCAACATTGAAGAATGAGCATAGTTGATTATTTTTCTTAAAAAAATGCTAATTCTTAAAAGGCTTCAGCCAAATTAAATATATTTGAGCTTCATGGATAAATAGGTATATTTGACTTTCTAAATGCTCTAAAATATTTCTTCATCTTATCTTAACCCTCATTTCATGTGGGTTATTTTAATAACTGAAACACCTTTAAAAATTGGCACATTACCACAAAGTCACATTTCTGAAAAGAAAATTTGATCATATAATTCTTTTACTTATATACTTCTAATAGCTACCCACAGAATTATAAGTTCTCTCAAAGGTCACACAAGACTTCCCAATTTGAATTAGGGTAAGAAATTTCTGCTCCTTTTCAGTTCCACTCACGTGTTCTAGATACCCTCCAAAGTTCCCTGAAGACATTGTGCAATTTCACACTTTGGAAATGTTGTTCCCTTTGCCTGTTTAAGCCGACTCACTCCTCTGCCCAAATCGAGATCTTTGACCTTTCTTTTATGTCTCAGATCAAATGTTATTTCCTCTGTCAAGTCTCCAGCGAATCCCCCAGGAAGCAAGGTGCACCATTGTTTGTTTGCAAAACAACATGGACGCATTATTTGTATGGAATTTATTACACTGCATTGTATTTCTTTTGTTGTTAGGAATCTATTTCCTCCTTTAGAGCATAAACTCTCTCTGCTTAGGGAGTCTGTTTTATTCCTCTCTATATTTTCTAAGTGCATTGCTGGGTGTATGGCCTCAAGTAGATGTGCAATAAGAACAAAATTCATTCTGGCACACATAGGAAGAGAGAATGATGGAGGCAGAAAACTCCATTTTTCAGCTTTGACGCTAGATTCAGGCATTGCCAATGCTTTTTAATACTGGAGAAAAATCATCCCGAGACACACACACCTACATTTTATTTTAAGATGTGCCCATGCTGGCACTAAACCACCACTTATGTCCCTTCTTATTCACAACTAATGGATAGGTTAATTGTGCTAAGTCCTAGTCAGCAGGATAAGATAGGATTTAACTTAGCAGTGTGAAAAGTGGTTTCTTTTCATAAACACACGCAGCACATGGTCCTGATGTGCATGTGATCCATGGTGCAGAAATAAACCTCCTCAAGAACTATTATCATAAATAGCATTATTAGGGATGAGCTAAAGTTAATTTTTTTCAGCTATCATTCAAAATGGATTTATAAAAACATAAAAGGTCTTTTAAGCTTGCTGAAAACTTGTTCCATTAGAAGCTGATGTGGTTATTATTGGATGTTTCCATATGACTGTTTTCAAGAGGCCCATGAAATTTTAATTTACTTGAAAAACTAAAATGCAGAGTTATTTGTTTTGACATGTTTAATCACTTTTCCATTTTAAAACTAAAGATGAGAAATCACTGGGGAAAGTAAAAAAGAAGACAGTGTCAATATGAGCACAAAGAAATGAGAGATTTGAAAATAAACTTCACATTATTAAAATGTCATTTAGCTGCAGTGTTTTTATTACTTTTTTAGAACATGAAAAGCATAGAAGCCATTTTTGTTATTGCTGATTTAATGTGAAATTATTAATGTACTTAAAAAAACAATATAATGTCCCATTATGTGCCACTAATTGAATTACTGATAATGAAATATAAATATGTAATATAAAATTTGGATTAAAATTTAATAATTTATTATGCCTTTTCCAATAAATATAGGGCATTTATATTTGACTGGAATAAAAGGATCTGAAACTCATTCATGCTATCTACTCATTCATTTGTTCCTCTGTCTAGTCAAGTTCATTAAGCATGTGCATCCATGCCCGGCATGGGGCTAAGCTCTTGGGAAACAATGTGGCACCAGAGAGGTGGGATCCTGATTCTCAAAAAGCTCATGTCAGTGGTAGAGATAAACAAGAAACAGATAAAAATTGAAATAAAACAATCACATAGTATTGTTAAAAGACGATAAAGGAAGTGAACAGAGCTCGCTAGTAGAAAATAAAGGTCAACTTCAAACAGAATGCTCAGAAAGGGCATCTTAAGGATGTGCCTCAAACCTGGAGAAGGAAAAGAAAGATGGTGGCTGCTCTAAGAACTCTGTTCACAGGAAGGCACTGTCCTTTACACAACAGTCATACCTGCTTTCTAGCCAGGCTGCCTTCCTCCCTTCCCAGTGCCGTCTCCTTCCTGATCATTCCTTGTACAATATTCACAACAAAGTGGGGGAAAATATGTAAAACTTCTTCCAGGGGTATTTGCACTTTAACAGAGGTCAAAATCCCTGTTCACGACAATGGGAAGAAATAAAGCTCTAAGACTAACGTTTCTGGCGTTACATACTTCACGTACTCTGGAGACTCGTGCGTATGGTGGCAGTGGCCGTCCTGGCTATCCAGAAATGAGACCAAAGAGACAATAATGGAAGTGCAGCCCTGTTTACAGGTTTCTTGAAAATATCTCGTTTTCTTGGGCTCTGTGGGCAGGACACCAAAAAGCCACGCCCAGAGACAATGCGGAGTGAAGCCAGGTATGTTTATGATTTGGACTTTCAGGTCTTTCTGGGGTTTACTGGCAAAGAAGAGTGGAGATGGAACAAAAGAAAACAAAACAAAAGACAAACATGCTTTTCCTTTCCTGTGTATTCCATATGGGGCTGGGGGGGTGTATGATATTTTAGGTGATGTGTGGCTGTGACCATGCTAATATAAAGATAAAACGTGATTTCCAAGATTACTTCCATTTAAAAAAAATTGTAATAAACTTGTTACTCAGTTTGTACACAATGTGATGAGACCACATATGTGGTCACTCCAGTTATTAAAACTCAGAATTTGGGGCTAAAACTGTAAAGCTTCTCTGGTCCGTATAAATACATAAGCATCTTCTACCATATCCTTGATAATCTTTGTCATATTCTTTGTCGTCCCCTTGAAAAGAGCCATACACTTTGCCGCTCAAGGCCGGATGACAGTGCACGGGGAAGGGTTAAGCGCATACATGCACAAATGGAGTTCATTCAATGCAGAAAGGGCAAGAAAAGATACACGAGGAGAATTCCTAAGAGGAAGACAAAGACCAGTTTTAACACACAGGACAATTTTGCATTGGGTATTCCCTGGTAAACAAAGTAGAGCATTTGTGCGATCAGCTGAAATCTCAGCGATGAGAACAAGGCATGTATTTCTGTGTTTATTCAGTATCTTTCCCTCATATACTGTAGGTGGTGAATTCCCATCAACAATTACAGAGACTCTTCTAGGTTCATCCGTATGTTCAGTATAAAAAATGGCAACTAAACATGATTGTTATGTATCAACAGGCCAAAGCATACATAGGACAGCTTTGTCACATTTGAAACTATTGCCTCTCAGTTCAAACTGAGTTCAAAATATATGTTCAAACTCAGTTCAAAATATGTGTACTTGTATATATTTTGCTCTGTGACGCTGGCTATGAGAGTGCAAAGTGCATCTCTCCTGTTCCAGCCAGCTCTAAGTTAGCCTCTATAATAGGGTTCCAGACAAAGGCTGTGAGGCACAAGGAAGGAACTCTCTCTTTCTTGTCAGTTCACCACTGTTGTCAGCATTGCCTTGAAAATGTCCCATGACCCCGTGGACCTATAAGTGGTTGCCCTTCCCAGAATTTCCCATACTCTGGGATGTATCAGCACACATGGGCAGGCACCTGTGTCTGATCCCAGATCCCCAGGGTCCCTCTTCCAATGTCTTACGGTACCAACACAAGTTGGGCAACACTGCTTCCTCAGAGGGTCCTTTCCAGACAGATACGTGCACCACTACATATGATTCATTCTACACGTGCATACTATGTGATATGCACAGAAATCATAAAACACACAACAGAAGCATGTGCACGGTAGCACACGATAGCACATCTTGATAGCACACGATGCGTATTCTATACTAGGTGTCATCAGGCATAGTATTACTGCCTCCACAAATATTTACATAGAGCGTGAACTCCTTAATTATGAATAGTGCATTCTATTAAGTCCCTGTCAACATTCATATCATCTATGAGGAAGTCTAGTTTCCAGCTCTGCAAGGGGCCCTCTTCCAAACACAGTTTGTTCTAAAACCCCCCACTCCTTCCCTTTTTCCTCAGCAACCATGTATTTGCACCACCTCAGTGTCCCTTCTTTTTTTACCCTTTTAGTCTGCCAGCATCCATTTAACCTTTTCTCTTTACTGAACTCTGTGCAAATAACTGGATGATTTCTGTTTCCTAACTGTACTCCAACTAAAACAATATATGGTGAATCCAGGACATCATTGAAATACACCAGAAAACTATCAGAAATCATACTATAGATATACTTACTTACATTTACAATAATAAAGCATTTGTCAGGGTGCCTGATTAGCTCAGTTTCGTATCCAACTTCGGCTCAGGTCATGATCTCATGGTTCGGGAGTTTGAGCCCCACATCAGGCTCTACACTGTCAGTGCACTTGGGATTCTGTCTCCCTCTCTCTCTGCCCCTCCCCTGCTTGCTGTCTCTCTCCCTCTCTCTTCCAAAATAAATTTAAAAAAATAAACTATAAAACACAATATGAAACAGACAACTTTTCAGCAGCTTCCTACTTCTCCACAGGTCTTGAAGGTGCTGACACACCCTCACCTTTCCTTGTCCACTGGTTTCCCAGAAGAGAATGGTTTCTCTACTCTTGCAGAGTCACTCTTTTTCTAGAAACATTGACCTCTTTGCTTCCTCTGAGCCTTTGCTTTGCTTTTCTTCTGTGTCTTAAATGATCTTCCCCAGTATATCCACTTGGAAAGCTCCCCCACCTGTTTAAGGGTTTGTTTTTATCACCTTTAAGGTCTATGTTGATCTATTCTACACAGTTATAGAACAGTAGAGATTAACCCCCCCAGCACTCCTCCTCCCTCTTACCCTATTTATTCCTTTGACACAAAACTTTCACTGATCTCCTAACATACGATATAATTTCTGTATTCTTTATATAAGTTTAGCTATTTATCGTCTTTGACCACAACTTAAGGTCCACAGGTCAGAAATTTTAGCTGTGTTCCCTGATTTATATCAGGTGTGCAGAAAACAGTAAGCTTGTCGTACAATAAATATTTTATAACATTTGTTAAATGAATGTAGCAATTCATTTGTATGCCATGGCAAGTCTCTGCTTCCCTCAAAGGGCTGGCTTCCTACTGTGCTAGAGAGGAGACCCATCTACTTATGCCTTTACCTCCTAAAACCCTTCATCCAGCTAGACTATAAAAGTACTCCAAAGCTCTGCTACCTCTTACAAATTTTGTATGCCCTTCCCTAATCCCTGTTAATGACATGTTCTCCTTGTTCTCAGTTTGCAAAAGTAGCCCGGAACCATGGAAGCAGCCCAGGAATGAATGTCAGAAGTCAATCTGTTCTGGATCCTGTTACGGTATTGCCGTGGAACCCTGGGCTGATCTTTTAACATCTGAGCCTCGGTTTCCTCATTTTTTTAAGGAGCCAGTGGTACCACCTGATCTATAAAAATTCTTCTGATTCTAATTTTATGTGACTATAAGTATAATTTAAGCACAATGTCTACCATAAATATCTAAAAATCAAGCATTATAAACCAGTGTTATTTTACCATTAATTAAATTTCATATTTTTTTATGTTTGTTTATTTTGAGAGCGAGAAAGAGTGCACACGAGCAGGAAAGGGGTGGCGAGAGAAGGAGAGACAGTATTCCTAGGAGGCCCTGAACTATCAGTGCACAGCCTGAATCAGGGGGCTTGAGCTGACGGACTGCAAAATCATGACCTAAGCCAAAACCAAGAGTTGGACACTTAACTGAGCCAGCCAGGTGTCCCAAATTTCATACTGTTTTTAAACTCATATATTAAATGTCCATTCATCTACCTTTTATCTCCTCCACTGTATTATAAGTTGTTGGAGATACTGATTCTCTCCTCTGTTTCCATACTGCCAAGATCAGTAACAATAACATAAGTAGTAGCACAATGTAAAATCTGTAAGAGAAAGAGACCCTTATAACCTAAGACTGGCCTCAGAGGAAGACGCTATTACCTTCACCACACCACACTTTACAGACGAAGAAGCTATGACATGGAGAGATTAAGCAGTTGGTCAGTGGTGAACAAATGGTGGATTTGAACCGAGCATTCAGGTTCTAGAGCCTTGACCACCAGAGCATACTGCTCCTTAGCTAGTTGCTCAAAACATTATAGTCATTTAGATGAGCAGAAGTCTCAGACCAAAACAAATGAATAAGTAGGTACTTTTCTGATTATAAAACTGTTGGAATGCAACCACGTTAATATCTTGATTTCTGCAGGAGAGTGAATCCCCTGGGTCCACGAGTCAGTATCTTTGCTACAAACTGCTTGTGCTAGGTACTGGCAGCTTCAACACGGCCATGCTTATCAAATTCAAGATGCATATTTGGGGGTATCAGATGTGATACTTCCTATCATTTCTCATTGGCAAGTTCAGGGTAACACAGCTTTTCCATGGCTGCATCAGGGAAAAGAAATTTGGATGTGTAAGTACACCCAAAATTCAAAATTAACAAGAGAGGCTTCCCAAAGACAGTTCCAGTTCCAAATTAGTACCTGGAAGCCAAAGAAAGACCCAGCTGCTCTTTCCAGCTCTGCACTCTGCTAGCAACATTCAGCAGCACTGCAAACATATTGGAACAACACGTTAAAAAAATCCCTAAAAGGAACCATCATCTTTTGGATTCACAAACAAAGGAGGCTGCCAAATGCACACTGAATGAAAGTTAGGTTTTCTACGTTGATTTTTTTACCCTTTAGAAAATGCTTTCCAACACATTATTGGCAAAGAAACAAAACAATTATGTGTACACAGTTGAAAGTAAAGGATGAAAAGAATAACCGAGGCCACTAAAAGAGACTTTTGCCCGAAATACCCAGACACGATGAAGTATTTGCGTTATCTCTGTGACGTTGTTTCTTCAGATTAGTTGAAAAGGTGATTTCATATTTATTATGTTTGGTTAATTTTTATTACTCAACAGCTTATATGCTAAATTTATGCTAATTTTATCATTTGATCTGCCTATTTCCCACTTTTATTCGAGCTGCCTAACCTTACAAAATAGCCACTATCCTCTCCCCTCCTGACCATTTATTTTCCTTACACCAGTCCACTCGCCAGGTCCTTTGATTTACTTTGTATCCAAACATTTCCCCTACCTTTTGGAACATCTGCCACTTCTTTATTATTTTTTACTAGAATGGGGTACTAGAAAGTGTATGAGTTTAGGAAAAGAGCCAAAATTATTTCAAGTACCAACTCTGCTCCTTTAGAACCTAGAGAATCAGTATGATCTTATAAGCTTTGGCTTTCACCTTATAAAAGTATTCACCTACCGCAGAATTTGTTGTGACAATTATGTGAGGTAATAGACATTGAGCACCTGTACTTGTCATAGAGAGTCCCTGAGTACTTGTTAGTCCTATTCTTTGTATTTTTTTTTTAATTTTCATGAAACAACAGTGTGTTGGCAGACTTTCTGTTACTACTGTGGTTCTCCACGCATCTTCCAGCATTTAGCCTTCTCCTCCCATTTCCCTTCAGTGGTCATTCCAAGCATCGTCCATTTATTTTTGTTATGATATATTCTCTCTTGTTGTTCCTTTTTTTTTTTCAAGTTTTGCTGTTCTGAGTATATTTATTGTGGCTGATGGGAGGTGGGGAACAGTGAGTTAAACACAGAGTGGACAGGAAATCAACACTGATGATCCTAAAAATATAATACGATTTTCCATTTTTTCATATAGCATTAGCCTGGCTTTACTCTAGCCAGTGGAGATGGTATCTGTCTTTGCCGAGCCTTCCACAAAAATCAGCAACCAGAAGAAATGGGGATCGAATTCCCATACCACTTTCAGATTTACCTTGCACTTAGGCAAATGCTAAGTATTCACTTCTTATACAGTTGACGATTTAATATTTATTACATTTCTTTTAACAGTTAAAACTATTGGTCTTGAGAAACTCTCCTCCTAGGACTTCAGTGCACACTGCACTCTTCGATTTTTCCTTACTTAACTATGCATTCCCTCTTTGTCTTCTTGTGGGCTTTCCCTTCGCTCTCCAAATTCTGAAGAGATGAAGTTCCTTAAGGCTGTGTTTGGGACTCTTCCCTGTTGTTTTTCATTCACCAAAATAATCCAGTCCTACGGCTTCTAACATCATCCACATGATGATGATGCCCAAGTACATCACTCCAGCCCTGGCTCTTTCCTGAGCTCCACACTCATCACCTTAACTGACAGCCTGACTTCTCTGCATACGTATCTAGCAAACTTCTAAAGTGTAATATGTCCCAAACAGATGTAGACTCTCTCCAAACTCTTCTTCCCATATTTTTCCACATTGGCCAAAGGGACTGCTATCTATCCAGGTAATCAACTCAGGAACCTGCAATTCGGTCTTGATTACTAGATTTCACATTTCACACAAAATCTATTGCCAAGTTGTGAGGATTCTACCTCTGAGATATTTCTCAAATCCTGTAACTTCTCTCCATCCAGACTGCTGCCATCTTAGTTAAAAGTGCCAGTGTGGGGGCACCTGTGTGGCTCAGTCGGTTAAGTGTCCGACTTCGGCTCAGGTCATGTCGTCGCAGTTTCTGAGTTCGAGCCCCACACCGGGCTCTGTGCTGACAACATGGAGCCTGGAGCCTGCTTCAGATTCTGTGTCTCCCTCTCTCTCTCTGCTCCTTCCCAGCTTGCTCGCTCTCTCTCTCTCTCTCTCGCTCGCTCTCTCTCTCTCTCAAAAATAAACACTAAAAAAATAAATTAAAAAAAGGTGCCAGTGAATAGGCAATAGAGTCTAGCTTGTCTCCTTTTCTCCAGTGCTGCCTGTCTATAATCCTCCTCTATAATCAATTGTCAATACTGTCTAGTCTTTTATCTACATAGTAGCCAGAAATATCATTTAAGAATCAAACCACGGTACTTCCTAGGAAGGAATCCTTCAAAGAGTTTCAGTCCTAACTTTCTGCCCTAACTTATTACTCCTCCTGTGGTCTAGCTTCTACCTATCTCTCCAAACTCTGTGTCCGCCTCCCCTTTTTTAACATTTATTGAATTGTCAAGTGCTTTCAAACTGCAGAACTTGTCATTTAGGTTTTTTCTATCCCAGCTTGACCCTTCTTTATCTTTTATGTCTGACTCTAATTTTAATACCCTCCACTTTCTACCATATAGTTTTGCTTCTTTCCTTTATAGCTTTTATTATCATCTATAAATATATATTTATTTAATATCTCTCATTTACCATTACAGTATTAGTACAATGAGGACATTACTGCCAGTGCTTAATGCACACTAGGTACCCGATATGCAATGATGAATGGTCCAGGAGAAAGGAAGGGCTGTGTGCGAATCCGTGAGGGTGTGTGTTTGCAATCTGCAGGTAAGACTGAAATCGTACAGATGTGGGTGTTATTATGGAGGACTGTGAATTTTTCCCTTACACTATAATTTGTCTATTTTATGATTCTCACAGAGTGGTGTGTGAATTTCTTGCGGAGAGCAAAGACCAGGGTAATAACGGGTGGTCTGTAAAGGGAAGGTTGGCCTCTGCTCAGGGTCAGTGGGAAAGGGGCAGCATCTCCACTGTCATCAGTCTTAAGACGGGAAGAGGCCCACCTGGACTAGAGGCAGCACGGAGCAACTTCTAAGGGGACTGCTCAGAGAACATGCCAGACAGTCCTGGCTACCCCTTTACACAGGAGCAGCTGAACTGCTGAGGGGAAAGCTGTCTCGTGCTCTATCCCTCTTGCTATAACGTGTCTTCAGCTAGATCTCTCCTGTCTCTCAACTTAGATCTGCAAGGACACACTCTGAAAACTAAGATTTCAGTTAGGCCTCTTTTCTGCTATACGACTCTTTGTTTCTTGCCATTATAATTAAAATTCTGTGACACTTGAATCTAATATTAACCATTGATCATTTTGACTACTTAGATAACTCTCGACGGCCTGATGCCAAACTCACGCACACCCACATAATTTGTGTTTGTGTCCATTACTGATAAAAACGGCAGGAACAAGTTATAGTGAAGAGAGGTTTCAGAGAGTCCATATATTTAGAAAAATAGATTTAGAGTTTTTATAAAAATAAAAAAAATAATAAACAGGGTTTAAAATAGTGAAGAGCGCTCACCAGGATAGCAGTCTCACTGTATGGTGTGTTCTGACCACAGAGAAAGGTCAGTAAGGTATCTTCCTTGTTTGAAGTACAAACATTTCACAAAGAAAGCAAAATGGAAGGGAGGAGTCTGGGACTTTTCAAAGTATATACCTCATCGTACACACACACACACACAATGAAAGAGAAAGAAACGAAGGAAGCTCATAACAGCATAGAGCAAAATAATAAAGGAAAAATAAGGCTCTAAATGGACCGAAAAGTACCCTCCGGAATCAGTCTGGGCCAAATGGCCCCTGTTTGGGAGGCGGCGGGGTCATCCTATACTTTGTGGGGCATTTAGCACATCTTTGTCCTCCATCTTCTGGATGCCAGTAGCATGCACACGCACGCATGCACACACAGACACATGCACGCACACACACCAATTTGTGACAACCAAAAATGTCTCCAGATGTTGCCAAGTATCTCTTACCAGGGATCAAAATCACCCCCAGCTGAGAACCAGTGCTTTAGAGGATCCATCCCTCAAGATTTCTTCTCCCCACCACTTCCCTGTATTAATATCCATGGTTTTATGAAGAGGGGGAAAAAGGGAACCAGAAAAACTAGGGACTGCTTACTAGTAAATGCTGAAACATTTGAGAACAGGGAATAGAAGAAACTAGGCACTTTACTGAAGCTCAGACTGAGCTGTAATTCTGACTGTTTAATGTCAGAACATCTTATTGATTAAACCTTTTCTATCCTAAATCATTCAAACATGGCAAATGGACACATTATAATGTTCAATTAAAAAAGAATTATTGAATTTTAAGGGTTTTACTTCATTAGATATTGAAGGTGTTCTTTTTTTTTTTTTATTAGTATGCATACACATTTACGCACATTGACACAACACCCACCTGCTGCATCTGCTGCCAGAGATGCACTCATTCACAGTAACAGAACCCACACTCGATTTTTTTTTCAATACTGATGCCCATTGGCTGTTTTATGAGATAAATTGCACTGTGTATTACAGAACCTCTCCAGGCAGTCAAACAATACGTAAAGATATACAGCGCCCTCTTTTTCTTTCCATTTCCTATGGGAAATATTTCTTCCAGAGACTATCAAGGGTTTTATATCCCTCATCAAACTTTTTATGAACAAACCATTTGCTATGTATGCCTATAGTGCTGATTACCTTGCATGAAAGAGAATATATGGCTCTGGGGTTGGAAAAGGTTAAAACTCACCTGCTAACTGATCCCTTGCCTGACCCAGATTTCACAGTTTCCTGTATGGCACTGCATTATAAAGAATACAGGAAAAGGAGAGGGTCTGAGAGCTCTATTCTTCCCATCATGGCCGAATAAAGTATGTTCGACATGCACGAAGTATGCACTGTCTGGTTTCATGTGGGTGAGGATAAACAGGGGCCTGCCCTGGGCTTGAGGCGGAAGGGTGGTGGACCCGTCATTTATTCCCCCGTGTCCATTGCGCAGTGGCTCCCATGAAGTTACTCTGAAGTTTATGTTTTATCGTTCACTTATCTAATGGAGAAAGGGTTACTGCGTGGAGTTATCAAATAAAAGTAGTCAGAGACAACACGATTTGATCATCCAAGACACCTTTCCCTTGACAAAGTA
The DNA here is from genome assembly GCA_028646485.1 of Cryptoprocta ferox. Lineage (NCBI taxonomy): Eukaryota > Metazoa > Chordata > Mammalia > Carnivora > Eupleridae > Cryptoprocta > Cryptoprocta ferox. The sequence goes on along the minus strand of CM053559.1, from coordinate 92,714,884 downwards.
AGTCAGACTAGGCTCCAACAACAATTGGAAAGTCTGTTTTAGGCACGTGTAGAAATGACTGGAGATCAGGGGCCGTAAGAAGAAGGCACAAAAAACTTTGATTCTCTTATTTCCCCTGGAGGTATCATGTCAAATGCATTCCCCAGCCTGAAGAAGAAAAATAAAGCTAAATTAATTTTAATCACGCACATCTCTTTTTTATATTCTGTGAGAAAAAATAAATACAAAGGGAATATGACTAATTTCAAGGTTTTACTTCATGTCATGCTCCTCAGAATACATTTTTCAGCAAATGTATATATGCTTTTACTTTACTCATACAATAGTTTACCCAGTACAGCTGTAGGCTTCAATACCTTAAAAAACGTTTCTTTCCATAAAAATATCACATCAAAATTCAGGTCCAGATCAATTTCACACGTATTAACCTCCTACAGTTTAGCAATTATTTCCTCTGAGATACTTGCCACCCTCATTTCGCTAGGAGTTGGGTTCATATGAATTGATGAAGACAACAGAATTATAAAGTTATAGCTTATAACATCTCGGTATCAGTTTATTAAAAAAATCAATCAACTGGAAATCTGAAACCATGCCACATGTAAGCTACTGTGCTAGGCTCAGGGGGAGACAGGCAAAAGATGATTCATGCCCTCAGAAAGCTTCAGGAGATTCAAGCATTTTCAACCAGAATAATCGCACATCTGAACCATGTAATAAACAGTGTCAAACAGGTGAAAATAATCAAAGTGACTTAAAATTTTAAAAAGATAAGTGTTCAGGACTTTTGAGGAGAACACATAGGACTTAATCTTAAAAATTTAGGGCTTCATGAAGACTTTTCCATGGGAGTATGACGCTTTGGAAGCAGTCACTTTGGAATTTTAATCAGGAGGGAATGTGGAGTGGACGTTTTTAGAGGGGCAGGAGGCAGAGAGAGAAACAAGACTCTGTGGGTATCTAAGTGTGGATCCCATGGAAATGTCAAAGATGAAAATACTGATCTTCTCCTTCCTGACAAGTATCGTGGTGAGTGCTAGTGGGTACAGTGATGCAAGAGACAGGAGAGTGGAGGAGTTTGTAATTTAAGATGGAACTAAGAAAAATAACTATTATTCAAGATATGAGGTGCTATACCAGAAGAATACAGATTGTTTCCTGGGGTCTGAGAAAGGAAATGGTACTAAATTGATAATAAATGATATTAACTAGATCTTGAAGGATGCACAGAATTTTGCCAAAATGGCATACAGAGGAAGGAATTCCCAGCAGACGGTAAAAAGTACTGGGAGTACATGGTGTAAAGGAGGAAACAGGAGGCCAAATCTTCCAGCTGGGCTCAGCGTGTGCATGCTTTTGAACGGCATGCTAAGAAATGAAGACTCATCCTTTAGGTAATGGGAGATCCTTTAGGTAATGGGAGATAAAGTATTTTCCTGGCATTTTAGAAATAAAAACTTGGATAATGTGAGAGAAAAATAAGAAACAATAAGGGAGATTATTTAAAAGTCTTGTGGGATAATCCCAATGAGACATGATAAGGCTGTTATTGGTATTAGGTGCTACCTTCAATAAACACTTCATGTGCACCATATACAAATGAAAGACAGTTCAATGAATGTGAGGGGGCAATGAAGTAGAGCAGCCAAGAAAAAATATAGAATGATTTTAGACTCAAATCTTCTGGACTCCTTTCGAACTTGCTAGGTACAAACTGGAAGAGTCTGGGCGAATTACTATCCCTCTGCCTCAGTTTCTTCATCTATACAACACAGGTAATGATGATCTTTATCCTAAGGAGTTACCAAATTCAATGACTTGGTATATTTATGTAAATTAACTTTGTTTAAACAATGACCAGAACAGAGGGAGACCTCAATCAGTGTTAGTCTAGTGGGCAGTCTGTCTCCATTGTCCATGATTTTAACTATGTATATGATTGAAAAGAAACACTCTTTTTGACTATGAAGACAGATGGTCTTGATTATGGTTTCAAGCAATGAAATTTTTTTGAACTAGGATATAGAGATGGTGGAGGGACAGATGAGATACTTTGAAAGAACTGGTAGTACTTGCTAAATCATAACATGGGCTGGGCACAGATGGAGGGAAAAATTTGATTTTTCTCAAAATTTGACCTCAGGTCCCTAAGAGAATGATTTTACCACTGATATAAATGAGTGAGAAAGGTGGTTACAAAACAGTACTTAACTCTCAAGGTCACTGGGGCCATGAGCAAGACAACAAATGTAAAGGACTTAGCACAGTGACCTGCAAGGTTTAGGTATTCAGCAGCTGTTAGTTATCATCACAGTCTCTGGAAGGCCCTGGGGGTCATTTCTTCTAACCTTTAGCTCCCTAGCAGAGGACATCAGCAGATCTGAGTCAGTGCAAGACTTACAACAGCTACTAGGCTCCAGGGGCCTCCCTCTCCTAACAAGGTAGCTTCCCATAATGGAGTAAAACATTAAAAATACAGGCTCCACTCTACTGGAATTTTGGCAATGGTGTCAGCTGACCGTCTATGCCCAGGCAGAGCTAAGAGCTTGGGGAATTGGGTGCACTTTATTACTTCTCTGCTTGTAGTTCTCCCCCTCCCTCAAATAAACTGTATGTTATATCTGTATCCCAAAAAGCAACAGAAATTTGATGACTGAGAAGAAAGCGGGAGGCTGAGATCTGGTGCAGATCCACACAGGACGGCCGGGGGCATTTCAGGTTGAGAGATTAAAACTTGTGCCCAAAGGGGCAGAAAATACTTTTAGGCAATAGGAGGTTGCAGCCTAGACTCAAGTTGACAATGTCAGGTTTAAAGATAAAATAGCAGAAAATTTGAATGAGGGGAGGGAAAGACTGCTAGGAAATCAGAGTGAGCAGTACTTCAACATCTAGGCAGGGAACTGGCAGCAGGGGTAGCAAGATCCCAGCCTCTGGATAGAGCTTCAGCAACAGGAATCCAATCTCTAAAAGGATCCCAGGAAGACCAGAAGACCTAGAAGAAAGACTGAAAGGATTAGAAGACTGGACACACTAGGCGGGTTATCAGCATCTTTCAGAAAACAGGAGATGTTAATAAGTGCCATAGCAAAGATCTAAGCCAAACTGTACTTGCCAAAATAGATGACAGAGAGTAAGAGGAAGCAAGCAGTGGCTGGAAAAAAAGAGGACTGAGAACTAACGAGGCATTCAGTTATCAGAAGGAGGGTCTGTGCTGGGGTTATACAGGCCTCCAAGGGAATGTGCCAGAATAAAATAAATCATAAAATGAGTTATGATTAAAGTTTGGTCCATATAATTATTTTCTTATACAGTATTATCAAAAGCAAGCACTTTCTGAGCAGTATTGTGTGACAGCCCCCAAATTTTCTTGAACTTTTCTGAACAATGGAAGAGACTGAGAAATACATGTGGTAAACATCTCACAGGGCATCCAGAGGAGTCATTCTTTAGACTCTTCTCCAGTCAATTTAAGTCCGTAGTAGCTCTACCAAAACCTGTGGGATCCCTGTTTCAAAAAGGCTCATTTCCACAAAGCACCAGATATCTCCATAGCTTATACTGTTCACATGTGGAATGGCTCAAATTGCTTAAAAGTCATAAAAGGGAGAAAAGGTAGATAAGAGTCGGTAGTACTATCTCATAGTCTCGATCCCCCGGTTAGCATCATCATGAGGTTAATAGGTTAATGAAGGGAGAAGGGGAGAAGGCTGGAGGGGAGGTTTTAATCCAATGATTTTGCTTTGTATCCTTTCTGGCTGTGAAGGTTACTAATCTATGATTGCTCTATGCCAACACGATGTAACTATTCAAAACAAAATGATATACTCATGGAAAAATATCTAAATTTGATGTGATGGTTAATATCTAAATATCTCAATTTTATCTATCAACCTGACTGAGCCACAGAGTGTCCAGATGTTTGGTTAACCATTATTCTAGATATGTCTGTAAAGATGCTTCTGGATAAGATTACCACCTGAATCCTGAGACTGACTAAAGCTGATTCCCTCAATGTGTGTGGGGGGGTTGGGGGTGGAGGGGGTGCTCAACCAATCCACTGAAGGCTTGAATGTAATAAAAAGGTGGAATGAGGAAGAGTTTCCTCTCCTTGAATGACTGTCTTCGGGCCTGGACACTGGTCTTCAGACTAGGACTGAAACATCAGCTCTTCAGTCTTGAGCCTATCTGCCTAGAGTCTTCAACTGGCTTTCAGATTGGATCTTATACCACAGGCTCTCTCAGTTCTCAGGCTTCCAGACAGGCAGGGGAAAAATACCATAGGCTCTCTTGGGTCTCCAGAGCTTGGGACCTCTCAGCCTCCATACCTGTGTGACCTCATTCCTTCTAATAAATCTCTTTCTCTTTCAACATCCTATCAGCTGTGATTCTTTGGAGAACCCTGGCTTATTATCAGGTGATTTATTATCTCTTTACTGTACAAATCCATATTGTTTAAATGTACCAACTACTTACTTATCAGGGAAGTTTCAACTCTTAAACTTATAGGAAAGGCAAAGAAAAATAGGGCCTCTCAGTGAAGCTAATCTGTTCCTGTGCCCTCTCTCCTCTTGTTTTGGAAATATCTTCAACTATATCCATATATTAAGTTTGGGGTTCCTGAGCTATGTTCTCTGCTGGTCTTGCATAATTCATTTGTATTCTTATAGTGTGTAGAAGTACTGTCTGATTTTTTTCCCTGTTTGATGAGTTTATTTGTACGGTAAACTGAAGCTTTTAAAACATGACCTGGTCCCTATTGGGAGTTTTTACCTCCATTTTATCCACCTACGTTTCCTAAGTTTTATCCTCTTCTTGCAATTTTTAAAAATTATTATACATACATACACACCATCATGTTTTATTCATCTTCCCTGAAAAAGGCATAGAATATTTTAAAAGGCCCAGAAACATTGTAGAAACTAGAGTAGGTATGGTATCCTGGAGTGCGATTATAAATTAAAATGTCCCCTTTGCTTCCTAAAGAATAAGTCAATACCTAATATCACAAAACTTTCCCCCCAGCCTCTTTCTCCTTTCATGTAGGAATATAATGCTTCTATTGATGTGAAAATGCATCAGCATGCACTGAAGTATAATTAAAGGTAGATTTCCACTCAGCTTGCATGATGATAGTACAGCCACGTTGGGAACTGAAATATAATAAAAAGCTAGGTGAAGCTACCCAGGAGCAAGATGCTATTCACTCAGATGTATTTTGCTCGGTACCACGTGGTTCTTACAAGTCTATGTGTGAATTTGGGAGAAAAACATCAGCAAACTGGGTTGTAGATTTGTCCAAGGTTATCTATATTTAATATATCTTTATCTATAGGTCAACATCCCTCTTACTTTTGTCTTTTACTACATGAGAGGAGACAGGCTGGCCAGGCACAAATCTAGATTCCTAATGAAGGCGAGTATGGGGCTCTAGGAATCGACGTTCCTTAGGCTCCACTTTCTCTAAGAATCCAGACATACTTTGTTTTTAGCGTCTTAAAATGATGGATCTCTGAGCTTTTCTTGAACATCTCAGCTATCTAGAGGACCAACAAAAAGGAAGGAACTCTAAAAATGAATATTTAGCTACCATTTTTATAGAAGTATATGCAGATGATTTGGAAATAGAGATTTATATCCAATGATTCACCAGTAAGACAGAAAAGTAAAATCTGCTTTTCCCTGATAAGTTTTAAGGGCAAATGCTTTTATATATCAATTTATCCATTTATCTATCTACTTATCTATCTGTTTGTCTGTCTATCCATCCATCCATCCTGAAAAAAAAAAATAAAAAGATTTAGAATTACATGGCAAATGTGGCATTTGCTCAAAATTAGTTTTATATGTTTTCAAAGAAAAGCTCCTAGCCCCAACCCCCAAACGTCTGCATGCAAATATTAAGTGCTCCATTTGTTACATAAATGCCACTAAGGAAATTAAGCTGAAGATCAGTGTTTAGGGACAAACTTTTAAAAAATGACCATATACAGGCTTCTAAAAGAGAGAAACTAGAATTTTTGAATTGATGTAACTTACTCTGTGTAATTTCCATTCATAATGTTGTTTAACCATTATACGTTTTTTAAGAATATCATTTTATCCTCAATTAATTTATAGTACACCTTTTTGCCTTGTTTTACTTTGCTTTAACAGTAACTGATATTTATTGAAAAAATTTGGATATTATGAAAAATGTATTAAGATGTTAGTAATGAAAAAAAAAGATGTTAGTAATGGACCAATAACTCACTAATTAGAGATAATTACTATCAGTACTATTCACATTTTATTTCATTATGAACTGTTTTCTAGCTATCTATACATATTTATAACAATATAGAGACCATATTCTATATAATTTTTATGAACATTTTTATTCCCTATATTACACTTTCCAATGGTATTAAATTTTGAGAAACAGGATTTCTAATGACATCATAATATTCCATATGAAGATGCAATCTTTAAAATCACTTTTACACTTAAAAATGTTTAGTTTGTTTTCTTATTATTTTATAGATGTTGTGATAAATATGTCTGTGTACTTATTCCTTTACAATAAGAATGATACAAATTTACTAGTCAAGGGGGGGTGACATTTTTAAGATTTCTAAAAATTCTGGTTTAACTGTAATTAAGGAATCTAATATATATTATTAAATATGTCTCCAATCAGTTTGCTATAAGGCATTGTAAAAAAGTCATTTGAAGTCTGTAAAGTATGCCTAAAAATTCTTTTTGAGTTATAAAACTTTATTTTAAGAAAATTTGAAATAATATCTGCAGTTGAAATCATAGAGCTGAAAATCATTCCTCAATAAACAAACATAAAAATAGTATTGCAAACAAAACTATATTTTTCCTTAGGTGATGGAAAAGAAACGTCACGATGCAAGTTATCACTGAACTTTGTAAACTGGTATGAACTAATTCTTTCCAGAATTAATGTACTAACTACATTTCCAAATGTTCATAAAATCAAGAGAAAAGAGATTCTAACTGCTTAGGATAGAGAGTGCCAGGGGCAGTAGCAGGGAAATACAGTTGCCAACAATGAATTGGAAACCTGCCAGTATTTGCCAACAAGTTCCACAGCCACACAAGAAGCCAAGAAAACGTCCACTCCTTCTGCTATGATCTGAATGTTTGTGTCTCCCCACCACAAATTCAATGTTGAAAAATTCTAATCCCCAGTGTGATGGTTTAGCAGGTGGGGCCTTTGGAAAGTGCTGATGTCACGGATGGCAGAACGCTCATGAATGGGCTCCTGTTCTTACAGAAGAGACCCCACAGAGCTCCCTGGCCCCTTCCCCCTGTGAGGAAACAGCGAGAAAGCGGCTGTCTGCAACTTGGAAGAGGGCCTTCACCAGAATTCAACTATGCCGGCACCCTGACTACAGGCTCCCAGCCTCCAGAACTCTGTGGAATAAATGTCTGTTGTTTCAATCACCCAATCTATTGTGCTTTGTTACAGTAGCCTGACCAAACGAAGACACCTTCCCTTAACACACCCAAGTGCAACTCAAAAGGTTTACAAAGGACACTGTAATAAAACAAAAATAAAACAAGGCCTCAGAAAGATTTTCTTTGGAGACAGAAATACAAACAAAGATGATCTTTGCTGACTACAGGTTTCCAAAGCAGTGCAGATGCTGAAAAGTCATTCTAAAAGTGAAGCAATATCTATGTAAACACAACAAGGAGGTTCTAATACTCCAGCTAGAAAACAGTTGCTTTAGAAGCATTGCATTTCTGAATGACTTTTCTAAAAGGCTTTGTTTACATGGATAAAAACGGATTTCTTTTTTCAATAGGTAAGAAAGGTCATTAATCGAAATCACTTCCCTTCCACTATATAAATGCTGAACACATTTTATGACCCTATTAATATGGTTAGACCACAACTTTAGAGTATTACTGTAAACATCTGTGCATAATTTAGTGGCATAAAACAGGAATTTTGCAATAAAAACCTTATCTCAAATAGTAGGTAGTGTGTGTGTGTGTGTGTGTGTATTTAACTATACATCAGACAGTGATACACATGAATACTTTTTCACTACCATTACAATATTGCAACATTGTTCCTGGAAGATAGTTTTCCAAAATGTAATGATGGAGTAAATTAAAAACCTCCAAACTGCTAGAACTTCAAAAAATTCTAACTCTTCAGATGAGAAGATATATCTATAGGTCAATGTTTTCCAAAATGTAGGTAATTTTGTTTTTAGGTCATAAAATCATTTGGTGGGTCATGAAAAATTTAATGAAAAAAAGAACAAAAACATCAAAATTGTAAGAGTGCATCTAGGGAAACCTGGGTAGCTCAGTTGGTTAAGCATCTGACTCTTGATTTCAGCTCAGGTCATATCTCACAGATCGTGGGAACCCAGAACCTCCTTGAGATTCTTTCTCTCTCTGCCCCTCCCGAATGCGTGTGCACACGTGTGCTGTCTCTCTCAAAATAAATAAACTTAAAAAAAAAAAAGAATGCATCTTAAGTAGCAAAGTAAGTTTTATTTCGTGAAACTCTGTTTCAGTAGGAAGTGAGTACAATATAAAATGTTTTCTTACTGTGTTTTTAACAAAATCATTTGAATCTGGAGGATGTCATGCTGAGTGAAATAAGCCAGATACAGAAAGGCAAACACTGTATGACCTCACTTTTATGAGGAATCTACAGGAATAGAAGTCATAGGACCAGAGAGTACAATGGTGGTTGCCAGTAGCTGGAGGGTACGGAAAATGGAAAGATGTTGGTCAAAAGATACAAACTTTCAGTTATGAGATGGATAAGTTCCAGGGAATCTAATGTACAGCAGGTGATTACAGTTAATAACACTATACTGTATACCTGAAATTTGCTAAAAGAATAGATCTTAAGTGTTCTCACCATGCATGTGAGTGCGCGCGCACACACACACACACACACACACACACACACAAGTGTGAGGTAACAGATGTGTTAATTTGATTGCTGTACTTATTTCACAATGTATTTTGTGCTGTAATTATTTCACAATGTATATTACCAAACACCTTAAAAATCACACTGCACAACCTGTACAATGTGTAAATATATACAATTTAACTTTGTGGATCCTACCTCAAAAAAGCTTGAAAAACAATTTTTAAAAACTCCAAACATTTTAAAAACACAGCTCTAGGTCTACCTTCTCCACGTTTCTGACATGAAAGTTAAAACAAATGGTAGGCTCAGGTGAACACACATTATCCATCTGATCCATTTTGCACTCCCCTCCTTTTATTACTTACTCCTAGTGAAAAGAAATGCATAAATCTGGATTCACCACTCCCTAATTAGGGTTCTAAATAGAAATAAATATAGTGGAATGTTTGATAAAAGTTGATGATGTTGCAACTTGGAAAACATTTTCACAGAAAGATCACCTGCTCTGCAAAGTGAAGGTAACTCGGAGTTTGAGTGAATTTTAGAAGTTGAACCCACTGTCAAAACTAATGAGACCTGAAATTACTCACAACAGAGAGGGAAAAAATACATGGAATGGGTGAAAAATATGTTGAATATTCTCTAACTTACAGGATTAGTTTGAATTCATTACCAAAGAACAATGTTGTCCAAGACAGAATTAAAAGGCATCTGAATTACCTTCATCTTGGGCCAGAGAACTTATTAACTAAAAACAAAACCACGTTACAAGTATCTATTAACAGACAGTACTTGAGTGTCTCTACAATGACCTCTCAGTGCACTATGCTAGAAGTGTTATGTGTGTGTGCGCGCGCGTGTGTGTGCACACAGTAATGTTATCAGTGACTGCTTTCCTCTTCTAAATGGTCTGTATCTTCAGCATTTTCACAACCAAGCTATTTTTAAGTTTATTTATTTTCACGGGGGGAGAGCATGAGCAAGTGGGGGAGAGAGGACAGAGAATCCCAAGTAAGCTCCACGCTATGAGAGCAGAGCCAGACACAGGGATTGATTTCATGAACCATGAGAATGATCTCGACCTGAGCCAAAACCAAGAGTCAGACGCTCAACTGACTGAGCCACCCAGACACCTCTACAACCAAGCTATTTTAATAATAAAGTAAAAAAGGACTGACATTCATCGGTGTTCATACTCCTGATAAGAATAGGGTGGATATAATACAGACTATTTCCCTTTGTTAAAGCAAACATTAGTGCCCTGGGATTAGTTTATCTTTCTAAATGATTTTCTCAGTGTTGCTACTTGCACTGAGTTACTAACACATTTAACTGAGTTAGGTAAAATGCTTTAAGTACAGACGAAAATTGTCTTCTGTGAACTCCGTATGTATTTGTAGGATGGGTGAATGGAGTCATATACTGAATCTCTTTCTTCTTTCTTTCCTTTATTTTTTAATAAACAGTTTAAATGAGGATAGACATAACTTTTAAAACATGTATGTGCATCTATATTTACTTACTAATCTTTCTGAAACTTGAGCAATAATACTGATGTGATCTTGATTTCCACTATGTATATAGGAAACATATATATTTGAGACAGTAAGGTATTTCCTTGGAATATATAAAAGCAAGGTTATAGAAATGTTTAAATTTCCCATTAATTTGCACAAATTCTTGGCTACATTAGCAAAAATTCTAAAGTCCAATTTTATTTATTTAAGCAAATCTATTAAGGTAAATTAGTTGTTGCATATTGGATTCCTTTCTTCTTTCTTCCTTTTATTTTGTCATAAATACAGTTAAAATTAGATGAAAGTATAGGAGAGTCCTAAATTAGATCAGATTAAATTCGGAAATGTTTATTGATCTATATATTTAAGATCCTATCATTTCCATTATAATGGTTCATGTTACATGGAAAACCGCCAGGAATTTGGGTTTGTTCAGAGAATGCTAGGAGGGAGGACTTCATCCTTATATTTTTATGTATTTAGTCATTAGAAACAAATCATTAATCATAATAAAATCTAATGGGGAGTTTTTCAACTATGGTAGATATTTGTGTGTGTGTTTCATATGTTACTCTGGAATCTCCAGATATTTTGTGTTTGCTCTAAATCTCCCCAGGTAAATCTATACTGGGAGGTAGTGATAAAATATGGCTGATCAATCATTCTGACGCTGAACATTCAGTGGAAAGCAAAACTAACATAGTAAAAACAGAAAAAGTAAACATCCAGGCATTCCCCAATAGCTTTTGATTTCAATAATTCGATACATCTCTGACATAATGGTCCCTATATCTTCCTTGAATCTGTCTCAGGAACAGTCTACACAGCCAAGTCCTACAGACGCACAAAGCCTATTTTATGAAAAGACGCATACCCTTCAGCAGGAGATGTTCTGTTAGTGAACACTGGTTCAAAGGGCCACAGTGTTAACTCCACAAACATTCCCAGAGAACCTCTAAGGTAACAGGTGCTGGTCTACAGGCTAGAATAGAAGAGGCCTTGCTTCTTCCCTTAAAGACCTGACAGCCCACAGGAAAACGAGACGGACACAAATCTACCAGTGAACACGGACTATTTAGAAATCAGAGGCAGCAGTCATGCATTTGAGCATTTTGTCATGAACTTCCCCTCGCAGTATTTGATCTATCTGTACCATGCGTTCAATGTTAGTTACTCCTGTTTTCTAAGTAGTTCTTTACAAAATAAAACAATTAAAAACACCACAGCAAGGAATATATAGAGAAATTGGATGAAAACTTTTACTACTTACCAGTCCCCTATCATGACTAATTTTTCTCTGGCTATAACATCTCACTTTGCGGTCCCAGCTTTCTTTGTATCATATTAGTCAAAGATTATCCCAAGATTGCTAAGTTCGTTCAGTGAACAACAGTATGACCCCAGCCTCAGTTCATCATACCATTGTGAGGTCAAGTTTAAAAATCGCCCTAAGCCAAGACAGTCTTCCCTCAGTTGATACATGCATCTCATCATTCCTCTCTGTACTCACCATTTGTTGTTGCTGTTTTCCTGAAATATTACATAAATGTGGCGCAATGACTTTGAGATTTTGCTTCCAGCAGTTGAATATAACTTAACGTCGTAATTAAATTAATGCGCACTTGTTACGTCGTAATTAAATTAATACGCACTTGTTGCTAAGAGTAAAAGGTATCTGAATGCCCATCAGGTCGAAAACTACCAGGTCCTCTTCTGTTAGCAAAATAGGCAATCTTGGTCCGTAAACATGAAATACTCCGAGGACGATCCGCCGCCCTACCAACGCGGCCTAGCATTTAGGAGCAATAGGAGATCTGGGTGCTGACGCAGTCTCGCCCAACGCTCCTCCTCGCCCAGCCCCCAGCCCCCAGCCTCCCAGTCAGCGCCCCAGCCCCCAGGAGGGCCACGTAAGACCCTCCCGAGTCTGACTCGGAACCGAACCACGAGCGTGCAACACGTCCACGAGACAAGAGACGCGCCGCTGGCCGGGGCAATCGCGGCGGCCGTCTCGGGGGCGGCCGCCAGCGGCTCTCACTAACCTGACGAGATGTCTGTCTGGCTCATCTTGGTCTGCGTGACGTTGATGTGAACGGCGACTTTGCTCTCCGTCAGGTCGATCTCCACGGTGCCCAAATTATCCGCAAACTGGCTGAACAGCAGGAGGCCGTTCGGGTTCCACGTCCTGAACTGGAAACTGACCGAAAGCAGGTCCTGGCTCGGGCGGCCCGGCACCTCCAGGTAACTGGTGGCGTTGAAGAAGACCGGCACCGTGTAGGGCTCCACGCACGAGAAGCTCAGATTTCCCTGCACAACAGAAGGGCGCGCTCTGACACAAACGCAGGATCAAAATAAGCCGGCCCCGGCCGCGTCCGGCCGCAGGCAAAGCCACAGCTCCGCAGAGGTCAAGGCCGAGCCCGCGCCGGTGCCGAGCTCGGCCGCGCAGCAGCTCGGCGGGCACCGGGCACTGGGCCCCCGGGCATCGCTACCCGCAGCGCGCACCCGACGGCGGCTGCCGGCAGCGCGGGGACGCACCGGACCCACGGCCCGATGGGGTACGACGCGTCCCAGGCTGCGGGCAGGAGCGGACCGCGGGCCCGTCTGAAGCGCTGTCGGCGCCCCCAGCGCCCGCGGTGCCTCCGCCCGGGCGGCCAGGCCACGGCCGTCCTGGCCGGGCTGCGGCAAGTGTTGCTTCACGCACTGCCAGGTGCGCCAGGAGCTACGGCCAGCGGGTTGTATTGTTAGCTGACCTTATGGGGCCAATGTTCTTGGTTCTTATCCTGAGACCTAATATACAGGAATTAATATTAACTATGCAGCATCAGCATAAGTGCAACTATTCCAGATTATTTTATTATTGTTATATTAAATGTGCATATGTTATACTGAATTAATGCTTCTGAACATAGTGGTATGAATGCACAAAGTGAAAACAAACTGGTGATAATTAAAGCCCCCCGCTTTCCCCTCACGCTCCCTCTGTTTTGTTCAAAGGAATTTGATTTGCCAGTCAGATACACTAAATGTTCTATTGACTGTGTAACTATCTTCCCATTAAAGGTCTGAAAATCTACGTTTGCTTCCAACTTCTTTTATCCCACCGTAATATTCCAAGGAATATAATTGATGACATTTTCATCTGGCCCTTCAATTATTTATTTATTTTACACCAACGCAACAACACAGTATCTTTGTTACATGGATTGTTCTTCCATTTCAGCACATTAACCATTACATCTAAGGCAGGCTGTCCCTCTGAATTAATATTCAAATTAAATTTGTGCTTTAGCTTCACAGATGATTATGTTTATCTTTATTATGCTTACCTTTATTGACAAAAAGAACTGCCTCTGCCTAATAATTGAGATGTTATCACTGACCACGGACCTGTGTTGTGGAGATTATCTCCCTGCAAAATTAAAGGTCCTTTCTGAGTAAAGGTGCTGACTCTGGAGTCAATGTGTAATGAGGTGTTGAGGAGGTCATCAAGGAGATGTGACCACCAGTTGACCCGTGAGCGGGACTGGGACAATTAGAGGCTCCCCACCTCCTCCCCCATCCTGGGAATGTTGGTGCCACTTGCCTTCTCCACTCCCAGAGGCTGCTCTGAAGATAGAGCCTTGAGAAAGAGATGTGGGGTTGAGGCTACCTGAACTGGGTACTTGAGTGAACCCAGTTAGGTGCTCCTGTATCCATAACCGAATCCAGTTAAGACCGCTATATACACTTTTAAGACCTGGCAGGCAGTGCGGAGATCTACTCATCTCCTGGCTGCCCAAAACAAGCCTGTAAGTTCCCTTGCTTATTAAACTGGCCACATACCAGTGGGAGGTGGTCTGCCTCCTTCTTCTGTCTCTCCCTCCCTCTGCATCCAGGGGCTGTTTTCAGATTACACCCAGGAAGCTCTCCGGGAGATTGTGAACTAATGTGAGGGAACGTGTTTGTGCGTGAAGACACGGTGAGGAGGAGTGTTGAGTCAATTTCACCGAAATACCGGCATTTGCCATCTTTGAAAGCAAATTTCCTTCATAAATAATCTTTTAAGAGTTGCTTACAAAATATCCCACTTGTCTCTATTCTGCCTAAAATTTTAATATGTGCATATATTTTTGTTTAAAAGTTTATTCCATGTCTGTTCATTCTATTTTAACAAATATAATTATAGATAATTTATGCTTTACTAAATATCTTTGTTATTCAAGTTAAAACACCATTTATAACTACGATATATTTTGCAGTTAAAGTTGCTCTGGGAATGAGTTTTCACAGTAAAATCCTTTATTGTTTGGGTGCCTAATGAATGCGTATCAGAACAAAATGGGAGATTTGGGCAGAAATAACCCTTTACTGCTTCCTAAAGATGCAGATCATAGAAAGGGTTTTCTGATGATTTGGTTTCTGTACCTTTTTATCTTAGGCAGTGATTTCTGAGAAAACAAAAGGACCCTGGTGCCATTTTCTCCAAAGCTTAAAAAAGCATATATTAATACTGCCCTGGGTAAGAAATAATAAAACATAGAAGGAGACTATGACCTCGGGGGTCATATACTGTGAATCCACTCACATTCAGTCATTTTGGAAAGATATTTTTCCAGGTAAAATCTCACTTTTTTTTTTTTCATCAACAAAATGTGTATGACAACATCTCTCCTCATACTGTAGTCCTGTTCTCAGATTACCATAAAGGTAACATTCCTAGCCCAGTGCCTGCGGTCTATAAATGGAACTGTTACTAGTTTTCTCTATAGTCATATGTTTGATGTGATCATTTCAAAGTTCATCTTTTTACTTGGTATATATTATTATTTTTAAGAAAAAAATTATTAAAGAAAAATTTCCCATTAATTATTTTATACCTGAATCATTTTTCTTTTAATAACCAACCTGAATTCCTGTTTATTCATTACAGGATTTCTATTTGTCCAATCATTTTGTAAAAAACCCTAGGCCCAAATGCGGGGTAGAAGACCGTCAGAGCTCTTTTGGAACATGATGTAAGCATTCGTAACATTATCTACTGTTAGTGGTTTCTCAAATGCATGGGTCTCTCGAACCCCAGACTCTTCCAATTAATACGGGTCTGTTGAAGTTCACTCCTGCTCTTGCAGAACCTTAGGGGACACGTACTGTATTTTTCAGCTAATATCTTTCAGGGATGCTAACTAAGCAGTGTCATGGGGAAGCAGGTATGCCAGAGCGTTCTTCGTTTTTTGCCCTCCTCCTTGAAATAGTGAAATCTGGAAACAACTCACGACAGAGCTGGAAGAAGATCCCTGTTAGGCTTTATGTCACAGCCTTCACTACCCAGTGGCAATCAATCCTTATTTAACTGCCTAGTATTTAGTATGTTCAGGCTTTCACAAAGAGTATATTTATTGATTGATCTGGATGAATTGTCTTTGGAAACACGGACATGAGTACAATAAAGTTCCTGGATGTAACACTTTTTAAAATATTGAATTAAATCATTAACAAGAAATGGAAAGCCATATATGCTAAGACATCTGGAGACATGATGCTGCCAACGTTGGGGCTGCTAACCTGCGGGGACAAAACACAGCTGAGGTTTGCCTGCCCCTCTGATGTGGGGAATCCAGAAATACGGTGTCAAAATCCTGTGCTCCATCTGAGTGAGACTTACCATGTATTTTAGGCTAATCTAACTCAAAAACCATTACCTAGTCTCAGGGTACACCCACTATCTACACATTTTTAGGTAACTCTCAAGTTACTTTTACACCGTGGAGCCCTACATCAGCATGATGGCAAGTGCTGTGACACTGTCGTTCAGTGCTCCATAGAAAATAAAACTTTGGCGTTTCTAGGTATCAGTATTTTGGAGTGAGCAATCTTACCACATTTGAGGGCTCTAGTTTCTTCCTTCTCGCAAGATCAGTTATGTTGATTCCATTGTAATTAATGCTTTCCATGCAGCCTTTGAAGTTCTTTCTACTGCTGGAACTTGGCTTCCCAGAGAAGGGTATGCCTCCGAAGGTTATCTTTGAGGAAAGAAAAAATATAAAAATTCACACTGTATTTGACTTAAAAAAATAACATTCACAATAAATTAGACAAAACTATTAATACAGCCAAGGTCAATTATCCTACCTCTCCCAGAATATACAGACATTTTTTCTTCCTCCAAAATCTGTTGCATATTAAATTATGTTTTTACAGAAATGCGTAACAGTATCATTAATTCTGGCAATTGGATTATAACTTTAACAAGAAAATAACAATAATCTCTTCCGTTGTAGCCACTCAAAAGGCATTTTATAAATTTTCCTGAAATGTTTTAAAAGATTTTATCCAGGAAACCCCTTTTATGAAGTTATATTAAAAATACATTTTTATGTTTATCATTCAAAGTATACTAATTAATGCTTCTTGTCATCATGAGATAACCAGTACAAATGTAATAATATACCAATAAAACTGCAGCCAAAAGCAAGAAATACTGTATTTACCCTATGTACTGTGCAGACTTATTTTAATCTAAAAAACCATTAAAGTCACATATTCACTAGACTTATTTTGAATACAGAAAATAGTTCAAAAAGTCTTGTTACTACATCGATTACAAACATACTAGGATGTGGGAGCTATTATGTGAGCACTCGAGGCTTAGAGATATTACATGTCTTCTGAATCCTCGGGAATAAGGTGGATGCCCCTTACTGTGATTCTCTGGCTATTATCTATCACCTATAAAAAGAAAGTATGGACTTTTCCATATATCTCTGGCCAAATTATAGCAGGATAGTATCAACTTCCTATAATGTAAAATTATACTTAATATCTGTATTGCCATAATGACATTTACTGCTAATAGTGAAACAGTAGTAAATAAATTTAAATACTAACCAGAGCGGCAGTACCAAGATATATAATCCAGATGTTATTTCTCTCTTAATTATTAGTCAATGTTACCATTATCAACTTTTCCTATAAGCAATAGTTAAACATTTTTGAATGTCAAGACTTTGTATTTAAAACAGAAGACACAGATCTTTGTGTTCTAGGAGGCCATTAGCAAATTATATTCTTTTATTTAGTGTCGCGGCATTTTAGAGGCTTAGTTTTAGGGGGAAAAAGCACAAATTAATGATAGTTTATGAGACATCATAAAAAAACGAAGGACCTCGCTGAAAATAAAATTTGGTAAACATGGTTAGTTGAATATGTATCATTTACCATAGAGTTTATATACAAAAGAAGAGGGGGAGACTGAGAGTAAATATACAGAAAAGGATTAGGAAATGACAAAAGGAAAATTACACTGTAAACTAAAATAGTAGAATTATTCAGAAAATATTTTCAAGTGGCACTAAACTGAACTTATTAGGTACTAAATAAGTATACCTAATACCAAAGGTAAGAATTACTGATAATTACGTGGAGTACTGTACTTTCCATCGACAATTTATTTTACCAATTCTTTCCTAGCTGATAGAATAAAATCTTCTATGCTTAATGGCATGCAGCATCATATTTTTAATACTGTTTTAAAAAGTTGATTTATTTTGAGAGAGCGAGCGAGTACAAGTGGGGGAGGGGCAGAAAGAGAGGGAGAGAGAGTCCCAACCAGGCTCTGCTCTGACAGTAGGGCTTGATCTCACAAATCACAACCTGAGCTGAATTCAAGAGTCAGACGTTTAATCAACTGAGCTACCCAGGTGCCCCACGCAGTGTCACATTTTGAATGTTATTACTAAATACTAGTTCAGACATACTGTCTCATTCTTTCTCCGGGTGTACAGTTTATTTATTTTGGAACTTTTGTTTTCCTTTGGGATGATGATTAAGCACTCCTCTGGTTTCCCTGCTTTTAGCAACCCTCAGTACATGTCCTGCCCCATCATCAGAGGAGCCCTAGTGAGGCAACAGAGGCTCAATTTACCAGATTTCCTTACAACTAGGAGATGTGGGTTCAAATCCCAATTCCTAATACAATTAATGATATGATATTAGATTGCCACTTCTTCTGAGTATGCATTCTCATCAGTAAAATGAAGTGCTTGAACTACAAAATATTTTGATATTGTAATTATTCAGATGGCAAAAAATACAATCACTGCAGTTGTTAAATAAACAATCATATATTCATATAACTCATGACTGGCTTATTAATGATACAGCCATTCACTAACAACCCTGACTCTAAGGAAATAACCACATTCACCATCTTGTTTAGTTACCAAGAGTTTACACAGTGCGGCAGAGGCTGCTAGATACCTCTATGTGTCCTGTCTCACACCTTCTTCAGGAAAATACCAATGCCCTTCAGCGGTGCGCACTGCTCTCCAGCTAATATATGGCATTTACCAACGTCTGTGAAGCAAGTTTTGGTCTTGTGAGAATAAAGGAAGAGGACGCTGTGTGGCTCGCAGAATTATAATTAAAAGGGGAAGAGAGCACAGCCCTCTCCACTCTCCCTTCCCACTGGAATGCACGATGGACTGTGAAGACCATCTTGGAGCGGTTTGCAATGCGGCAGGAGCAGCGGTGTAGAAGGAGCCTGGGGTCTGGATGAGCACGACGCTGCCATTTGAGCCCCGGGCTGCCTGCTACCTTGCCTCGCCTTTCATATGGAGGCACCTGTTGCATACCCGATACAAGAGGGGAGTCCTGTTCCTTCCTATGCTTCCTCCAGTGCTACGAGGAATGTGTTTTACAATCATTTTCCAAATGGGGACTATGATTTGTCCCCTGTCACACACCAGTCAGGAGCAAAAAGGGACACAAACCCAGGCCTTTTGGTCCAGTTTGAGCCATGCAGTTGATTCTCTACAAAATCCTAGCTGGTTTCTCTCTAAAATCCTCTAACCATCCAGCTATCAAGGGGCACACATTCCTCTACTTCCCAAGCAGAACCGTGCTGCAAAGGCAATGGCACAACAGGCACAGTGGGTGTCTCCTGGACGTCAGCTCAAGAAAAGAGAGAAGCCAGGCCACACTTCAGGGTGTGGTCCTGCCCTTTGGCTGAGACGAAGGATGTGCATCTGTGTACCTTTGTAGCCTTCTCAGGGCACCACGGGGCCAGCAGCTTGCCTGCCAGCAGTGACCTCTGCAGTGTAACCAGGCTCCAGGAGGTGAGTAAGGCGAGCTCCATGACAACACCCACCGTAAGTGACCTCAAAGGAGCAAGCGTGTTTTCTACTGTTTCTTTCATGATGTACATCTCTGCGAATGGTTATAGGTGTGAATTTATCCCTATGGTGTGCTGAGTCCTGCGCATGCTGGCTCATGAAAACGGACTGTTAAACAGAGCCATCGTTAAAAATTAAATTATAAAGATTTAAATTACATTAAACAGAAAATAACCACTCGGGCCTCATCTATTTTTTATTATGTATGTTCTTAAGATGATTCATATTTAGTCTATATGATGGGATTACTCTATCATGGTGTAGTATAATAAATAGATTTGGTCTTTCTTCCCAGTTCCTGGCACAGAGCTCCTAAAACCCCTGGAAATTCCTGAGTGATAGTAATGTCTTCAATTATTCATAACAAGCCCCCCTTGGGGTCTGAGTCTAGTCACTGTATGGATGAGTCAAAGAAATACATGCAAAAACACTGAGAGACTGACTCAATTCAACTGACTCCTGATTCTTTATCAATAAATTTAAATTTCTTCCTAGGGTCTCTCTCTAACAATGTCTCAGGCATTGTCATCTACAGCTGAAGTCCTCAAACATGGTGTATATATTGATGGGCTTCAAAGTGTCCATGAAACTGCTGACCTGCTATGCAAAATCTTGTGTGTGCATGAATATTCATGGATTTCACCACAAACTCATAGAGTCTATGACCCCAAATTTTTAATTCTGTTTTTTGAAAATGGGAATTGTGTTTGCCCACTGCTAGTGTTCCAGGATCTCTCATCTCTTGTATGGTGCTTCAAAGTTTATTAATGGAAGATGAAAAATTTATCTTTAAGTTCTCTCATACAGTGAGAGATAAGCCACCTAAGCCGAGAAATATACTAATTTAGAAAAAAAGAGAAACTTCTGGGATTTAAATATTCTTTCCTTTGCAATAACCATTTCGCTTAAAGGAAGGAGATTTTGGGGAGGTGGTTACAATTATTTTCTGATAACCTTAAAATTATTTTAATGT
This sequence comes from Cryptoprocta ferox, assembly GCA_028646485.1. NCBI lineage: Eukaryota > Metazoa > Chordata > Mammalia > Carnivora > Eupleridae > Cryptoprocta > Cryptoprocta ferox. The sequence goes on along the minus strand of CM053559.1, from coordinate 92,694,337 downwards.
TAATAAAGTCTCAATATCAAGGTTTATGTAGCATAATCTATTTTAAATTCCTATATAGGAATATGTGTAATGTATTTGTCTTGAAGACAATTCATAAACTATTTAAATATTTAAAGAAAATACAGGGGTACCTGGGTGGCTCAGTCGGCTGAGCGTATGACTTTGGCTCAGGTCATGATCTCACAGTTTATGGGTTTGAGCCCCGTGTCAGGCTCTGTGCTGACAGCTCAGAGACGGGAGCCTGCTTCTGATTCTCTGTCTCCCTCTCTCTCTGCCCCTCCCCTGCTTGCGCTCTGTCTCCCTTTCTCTCTCAAAAATAAACATTATGGGGGGAAAAGAAAGAAAATATAAAAAACGGCTGTAAATCCTAACTTTTTCAATTATTTTACGGTAAGCCTATTCTACATTTTTAAAAATTTGTATGTAGATATTGACTAACACATACATATGTGTGTGTGTGTGTGTATACACAATTTCAAAACTGGGAGCAAGGCATACTATACTAAGCACAGAAAACTCAAAGGGTCATAGCTACCATATACTTTATATTTTTATTTTTTTTAAGTTTTTTTAATTGATTTTGAGAGAGGGAGAACACATACACACATGGGCTGAGCAGGAGAGGGCTAGAGAGAAAGCAGGAGAGAGAGAATTCCAAGCAGACTCCTGCTGTCAGCACAGAGATCGACATGGGGCTCTCATGAACTGTGAGATTGTGACCTGACCCAAAATCAAGAGTCGGACACTTAACTGTCTTGGCCACCCAGATGCCCCCATACTTTATATTTTTAAAGAAGACACAGGGATATTTGACATGTTCTGGGCATTATGTGAAACGCTAGCCTTGAACTGGTTCACCATTCCAACATCCTGCTACACTGCTTTTGATGACTTCCTGTCTTTGTGAATATGGGTTTTTGGCTATTTCTCTGCTAAAAGCAGTGTCACACGAAGGGAAAAGTGGGACAGAAGATGAGAATGGCAGTCAAATCTGATCACAAATTCTAAGGAGCTGGACAGCACTGGAACACTCAGCCCATCAGCAAGTAATCATTGTTCACTTAAGAATTACATAAAAATGTACATTGTTTCTTTTATTTTAATCTGCATTTTTTCTCAAAGGGCTACCGAGTTGTTAAGCTATAAACAATCATTAAGTTGTTTGGCTCTATTACAGAATAGTCTAGGATTGCTGTGGAAAAATTAATAATGCACTTAGGGTTTCGTGAAGTAAGAAAGTTTGGAAACCTCTTGCGGAATAATATTTCATCCTATTTATTTTACTGCTATTTTCTCTTTTTTTCATTTAGTGTTATACCTTTTCTTTTGGAATATGTAACACTGTTGGGAATATCATATAGATCTATCTGTATACACGATTAACGTTTTTCGTAAACATTTTAAGGTTGAATTGCTCTCCAAATAATTTATTAAAAAACCTGAGGGGCACCTGGGTGGCTCAGTCAGTTAAGCATCTGACTTCGGCTCAGGTCATGATCTCACAGTTTGTAAGCTTGAGCCCCACATCAGGCTCTGTGCTGACAGCTTGGAGCCTGGAGCCTGCTTCGGATTCTGTGTCTCCTTCTCTCTCTCTGCCCCTGCCCAACTTGTGCTCTGTCTCTCTCTGTCTTTCAAAAATAAACAAATGTAAAAAAAATAAATTAAAAAATAAATTTAAAAAGGACCCGAAATGCCTACCTGTATAATATGGGAATAAATAGTTTTTATGGGATTGATATGATCAATTATTTTTTTTATCTTTGGTCATTTAGAGAGTAAAATATATCCTCTTAGAATTTATGAACAACCTCTTAAAATATTCTATATTTACTTTATTTCTTATACAATAATTATATCTGAGAAAATAGAACCTGACTAATGAACTATCCACAGCCATGAATTCATAAATGACTTAATATAAATCAGAACTCAGAATTTCTAAGTCAGTATTTTCTAATAAATATTAGGCAGCCCTGTGTTTATAATATACTGTCCATCCATCCTCAAGAAGCATAGGTGATTTATAACATAATTAACTAACAATGGAAAGATTACAACTTACATTTGATTCTGGACTTACTAAATTGCAGGATAGATGGTCCATTCCCTTCAAATTATTACTTCGGTACCAAGGTTTTTAAAACATTTCAAATACGATTAAAAATTAAACATTTAGAAATGAATAAAATGACGGTTTTAATAGATTAGGCCCTGAGGTTGAAAGATGAAGTTTCCTTGGGGACTGAAATGAATGGTGTAGGCAGGTGAGTGACTGACAATCTCACAGCGGGAGGCCCAGGCAGCCACTCCAGACCTTCCACGGCCGACACGTGCTGGAGCTCACCTCATAGTCCAGGTCCAGGTAGTCGAACTCCCCATTGGTGCGGAAGTGCTGCACGCCCCTGTCCAGGGTGAGGTTAATGCTCCGGCCCTGGCGTTCGATGACCACCGAGTGCCAGTGGTGATCGTCCAGCAGACTCCCGGTCGTCACAGATGTGTGGCCGTAGATGGGGCCAAGCTGGTTGCTTCCTGAGTCGTGGAAGGAAAAGAGACGAGGCAGTGACACCACAGTGACCTCTGTGTAGCCACAGACCTTTCATTTACAGCCAAAGGCTGGCATTTCACTCAAGTCCTGTCCACTGACACTACCATGGGGCCCCAGCATGTAAAACTATCCTTAAAAACAGTTTCATACTCAAAATGCATATGAGTTATTAAAGATGGGAAACATCTCCTTTAAAAAGAAAAAAAATGAGGTTTTTTGTTTCCTGTGCCATGAATTCTGCTAAATCTGATAGGGTCCTTACAGAGTCAGTGCCCCATGGCTCTGGGAGCCAAGTGCCTGAGGTCTCAAGCCGGCTCCCAGCGGCTCGCTCCGTCATCCTGGGCAGCGGCCACTTCCCTGCACGTATGATACCCCATCTATAAGCTGGGGAAACTAACAGTCCCAGCTTTACAAGGTTGCTATGACGATTCAAGTGATTTGTACACTCAAAGGACTCAACTTACTTCTTAGCATAGAGTGAACATTAGCTAAATGTTACCTGTTAACAGTCTTTCATTTGTGGCCGTTATTTTTATTACTGGTCAGGAAAACACAGCGTGACACTTTCCAGTTCTCATGGACTCCAAAAGCAGTAACTTGAAACACAGTGTAATATTTAATTGCATGGGAAATTAACTCAAGTTGTATTTTAAAATAAAAACTTGCAAAAAGACATATGTGGCATTAATCTAGTTTTGAAAGATTTCCATGGCAACAAGGTCATCAATGAGAGTGAAAGGTTACAAGAATCTAAAATGTTTACTTTGGTCATCTCTGGACACCATTCACATGTTTTCTACTACCTTCTATTTTGTCTGATCAAGTATTGCTTTTCACGGTCAGGCAAAACTAAACACCATAAAAATATAACACGGTTTCAGAATAAATAACAGAAATAAGAGAAACACACAACTGATTAGAGCATCAAATTATTTCCTTTTGTTTTTCACAGTTAGGATGCTGATGCCTCCACCTGACATTTTCTATGGTTTTCCTAGATCAGATCTTCTTTCCTTCTGGTGATGAAATCAAATGTGCTGTGATTGTGACCATGGCTGTGTGTGGACATGTGGCGGTGGGGCAGAGAGGGACAAAGAAAAGTAGGAATAAGTCTAAATGAAATGACAAACTCAATTTTATTACTTTAAATTACTCTACATGGCTAGGAGGCTGAGCCGCAGCTAGATATGCCTGATATTTAGGTAATGGCATTAAAGAGGCCCAGCGGACCTATGAGTGAGTGCATTTCCCTGACTGTCATAAATTCCAGCCAGTCAATAAAACTCTGTAAGTAAACTGCTTTCCAGAGAAATGGTAATGATCATTCTGTGAGGTCACAGGATCAGGTACTTGTTTCAGACAGTAACGTCACACCTATATAAAGCACAGTGGCTTTCAAAGGCTTCTCTATATGTTTCACTTAAAAAATAATGGAGAAAGGTTTGAAAAAAATAAAGATCCCCTTAGATATAGTTCAATTGCTCTGTGTGTGTGTGTCTGTGTGTGTGTGTGTGTGTGTGTGTGTGTATGCGTGCATATTTTTTTAAGGACTTACATTTTGTTTTCTGTTATCAACTCCCCCATTTCTCCTTTTCATCTTCTACTGAAACTTGTTTCAAAAATGATTTAGGGTGGGGCACGTGGGTGGCTCAGTCGGTTAAGCATCCAATTCTTGGTTTCGACTCACTCATGATCTCAAGGTTTGTGGGCTGCAGCCCCGCATCAGGCTCCACACTAACAGTGCAGAGCCTGCTTGGGATTCTCTCTCTCTCTCTGCCCTCCCCTGCATGCACTCTCTCTCCTCTCTCTCTCAATATAAATAAACTTAAAAAAAAAAAAAAAAAAGAAACAGCCCTTTGTTCCGGGTGTCTGGGTGGCTCAGTCGGTTAAGCGTCCGGCTTCGGCTCAGGTCATGATCTCACGGTTTGTGGGGTCGAGCCCCGCATCAGGCTCTGTGCTGACAGCTAGCTCAGAGCCTGGAGCCTGCTTCAAATTCTGTCTCCCTCTCTCTCTGACCCTCCCCTGCTCGTGCTGTCTCTGTCTCTCAAAAATAAATAAAAAACATTTAAAAAGATTTAAAAAAAAGAAACAGCCCTTTTTAGTATAATACTGATTTTCAAAGTAATAAAATTTAATACTTGGAAACCAAGCCGTATTCAGGAAATCTGGACTGCTCAGACTGATAAGCAACTGAAAGGAGCAGGATCTGTTTTTGTGTTCTAATCTTTAGTTTTGTAGCTTTCTCCTGAGATGCATTTAACATGTGAACTTTAGCTATTACTATATTTTAGATGTAAATTTTTATAGAATTCTGTTACTATTTACAACAGAAAACTTCATGGAATTTGTATGATGCCCTTCAAAAAATTCTTGCATAAATCCTGAAATTTTTAGCCAAACAAGAGACTTAAAACTGCTTAAAAACAACAACAAAAAACAAAAGAGTAACTCATTCTAGTTCAAATCCTTCTCCAGCAAATATTTATTTCATTTATCTGATTCCTGATTCTCTGATTTCTAGTTCATTATGTTTGAGAAATTCATTTCCACGTTTCTCATCTTTTCTTAAACCTATGTCAATAAAACTACTGTCCTTTTTATTCCATGGAGAGAAAATCAACAGTAACCTCTACAGGGCCTCGGCCAATATTCACCTGCCTATCTTCCTCTTAGTGACATCTTACGTGAATTCTAAACAGCAGCCACATCTTTCCTTTACCTGCTCTCTGATACCACGTGTTCTAATTTCTTCCTGCTACATCCCACTCCCCTCAGGCTCCATGTAACACCTTCTCTTGATCTCATACATGCAAATCCCTAATAGAAATCTCAACTCTGATTTCTAATAGGCAACTACAATGCACCATGTCCATTAAGACCTCTTCTATTAGAGAAAACTAATAATCCTTTCTTAGAAGAAACTCAACAGAGAAAACAGAGTTGTCTCTACTTCTGAAAATGGCACTTACGTCTGTGAGGTGTCTAGGAATTTTCCTTTGCTGATTCTCCTTCTTTCTCATTACAAAGCAGGCTGACTTACCGTTACAATCATGTCCTAACTAGACCCACTTCCCTGCATCTCTGCTGACGGCCAGCTCTGCAAGCCAGGGCCAGCTCTCACTTGCATTATGAAGAAGTCTGGCTTTGACTCTCATGCAAATGCAAGCATTTTCTTTTACAGGAGTCTGAGTAAAACTTTTAAAAATAAGATCATGAGGCCATATGGTTAAAGCCTGCCAATAGCTTCTGTTCCTTAAGTAATAATATCTAGAGCCTTTACCATGCTGAACAGGATCTTAACAGGATTTGGACAACCCCCAACTTCCAGATTCTGTCTTCTCTCCCATTGACTCATTGCATCTACCCACACCAGCCTCCCTCCTGTTCCGTGAACATGCCAGATTTTTGTCAGTAGTAATTGCTACCTTGGACTTCTTTTTTCCTCAACATTCTCATGTCTAGTTTTAGTCATAACTGAGATCTCAGCTTGGGATTTTCTCAGGGAGGATGTTCCTTAATATATATTCTAATGTTGGCCCTTCTTGCCCCTGGAGTATCCTTTATCATATTAGCCTGTTTAATGGAGTTCATAACACTTATCATTATTTGTTTGAAGTCATTGCTTTTGAGTCAGTTGTTTTAAAATAATAATAGACAATATATTGTCTGACTCCTACACTAGGTCATAAATTCCATGAACTAAAGGACCTTCTCTATTTGCTCACCACCGTATCTCAGATATTAGTAGAGTACCTTGCTTAGGACAAGAATGTAATCATTGTTTTTTAATGAATAAGTATAGATGGATGAAAATGGATTAACCCACTATGGATTAAAAAGGACTTGAAAAAAAAATGAACTGAAAACATACTGGGAACTGTTTTTGTATAATTTACATTTTAAGGATTAAGCAACATTAACATTTTACTAATGGGAATGCTAATAAATAGAAAGGATGGGGCTTAAAGTCAGAACATACCTAGGTTTAAGCTGAAGACCAGCTTGGCTTTTTTCAGTTCCAGGGTAATGTAATCCCCTTGCTGTCCTTCTCCATGCAAGATCACCCCTTCACTTTCAGAGGTTTTAAACTTCAAGGCGATGACATCTTTCAGTGTTTTCATCTTCTTGTTTCTGAATCTATATGGTAACACAACGTGGCCATCAAAGTTGATAACATCAGCCCCTAAAAGAAGAAAGAAGCAACATTTTGTAGTTCTTTATGTCGCTACCCAGTGCAAAATATACCCACTTCCAATGGATGTCTGCACAGAATAAATGAGAAAGAGGTGTTTTTTTCCTGAAAAATCTGGAGCCCTGGGTTCTTGTTCTATTTCTTCTTTTGGTTTACAGTGTGTTCTGAAATAAATTTTATGGAGTGTACTCATAAAAACTGATCAAAGGGGCCTTTATTAGTATAAAATCTTACTTCGATTATAATACTAACAACATAAATTCCATTCATTATTTATATGCTTCAAAACTAACTTGGGAGTCTAGAGTTTACTTGAAAAAAGTAAATTTTTTAAATCTTTGACATATTATGAGATTTTAAACGGGGCTACTCATGGTTTTTAAATATACATTTCACTCACAAATTTATTTTTTGACATAAGAATGAAGGATCCTGGAATGCAGAGTTTGATGGTATACTCATTTTTTTATGGTCTTTATATTCAACTCCATTTTCAGTGAACTTTATTGTAGTTCCCAGAGTAGAAAGCTAACTGAACTTTAAGAAGCTTCTTACTATTTGCTCTTGGACCTCACATCTGCCTGAAATTTCTTGTTAGCCCCATGTCTTTGGAACAGAGAGACAGGCCCCCCATGTTTTTTACTACACTGAACAAAGACATCCTTATCCATATGTGTGTCAGAAGAACAAATATCTAGCCTCACGTATGACTAGAGTAACCCTTATTTGATTTTAGAGAATTTTATTGAAGACATGAAGTTATATAAACTTTTTGGAAGTATGAACAATTTTGTCACCATCCTTAGAAACAGGTGGTGGGGGGTGGATTAGTTTCATAATTGCTACTTACTCACACAAAAAATAAAAATGAAAAGAATCTTACTTATTATGAACTATTGGTAAGTTCCCAATCCATGGGGTGGCTCAAAGATGAACTATTATCATTCAGATCAAATTTCAAGTACAAACAGGAACCTACTTATAATTAGACCTTTATTATTAAAAATATTTTTAAAAATCCATTCCTTTTAGCTTTTACTTTTAAATAATAGAAGACTTAGTCATGGCGCACCTGGGTGGCTCAGGCTGTTAAGTGACCGAATGGCTCAGGTCATGATTTCATAGTTTGTGGGTTCAAGCCCCATGTCAAGTTCTGTGCTGACAGCTCAGAGCCTGGAGCCTGCTTTGGATTCTATGTCTCCCACTCTCTCTGCCCCTCTCCTGCTCATGCTCTGTCTCTCTCTCAAAAATGAATAAACATTAAAAACAAATTAAGAAAAAAAGAAAACCTAGTCGAACTGGATAGCTCTAATTACTTTAAATTACAAGCCTGAATGAAGCCTGCCTCTCAGTTGGGGGAAAGGTCTTGCTAAAGGATTCCAGAGTGACATTGGAGAAAAGTAATAAGTTTAAAGCCTGCTGGAGAAATATTTTCTCATCTCATGTCCTAGTTCTCTGGCACTTGTTTACTTCCACTGCCACAGGGAATACTCTGGCTCCTGCCTCCCAGGTAGTAAGAGCATGCTGTCCCACGGTAACTTCGGAGGTGGTGCAGGATTCAGCTACTGCAGCTACATTCACTTTGTGCATTACTTGCCATGGCCAGTTTTGCTCTTATTTAATTCTTATTTAATTAGAGAACTGCTGCATTCTAAAAAGTGCAGAAAGAAAAATATAACTTTGCACTTTAAATTTCCATTCTTACAGTCAATTCTTTACCGTCCATAAAAAGCCCTTCTTAATCAACAAAATTCTGTTCTCGAAGACTGTAAATCACAGAGGTTTATTTTACTATGGGGGGAATACCAACCATTAAATTTAGGCTTCTGCTAACACTGCAAAGCCAATTAGACTTTAGCTTAATCATCTATACTGTCACAGCTGAATTCCAATTGCAATATCTTTATCATCTGTGATGAGAGGTAAGAGAGAGAAAAAAAAAGCAGAATCTGATTATAAAATCCCAGGTTGAATTTATAATCCAGCAGTCAGTAGAAATTACTTTTTGTCTTGAAAAGTGCATAAACGAAAAGTCAGAAGGAGGGAGTAAATTCTCAACTCCAGAAAGTAATTTTGCAGTCAATTTCATGTCAGTGACAGTTGAATAATAGACACATCATTGTTTTATACACCTTCAATATATATTAATTGACATAAAATATTCCCCATTCATCTCTCAGGAAGTAAATGTACCCTGAGCTTAGATAGAAGAAAGAATCCACCCCTCCCATATCTTCTCCTAAATCAAAATCTACAACAGTTCCAGGTATAGAAGCACAAATGTCGGTGCCTCTCATCCTCACTTTTAGGACACTGGAAAAAGTGAGAGAAAGGATGGACATGGTTTCTCTCTTCACACGGTCCTAGAATATTTAGAAAAATATAAAGGAACACTATTTATGGGGACCAAGCCTCATCCAACAAATGGTAAGTGGCGAGTGGTCATTCAAGAAACTGGTAAAATGCTCTGGAAGCCAGCTCTCTTACGTTAGGAAATCAAAGCTGTTCTATGACTAAGTTAAAACCTGCATAGCAATATATAGACGTGAGCTTAGAGAGGTCTTTGAAATTATAAAATTCCTATATCCTATCTGTGATATAAAATTCTTACAGAAAAACACACTGTACACTTTAAAGAGAGTCTGGAATATTGTAAAAACTATCAGACTTTAATTCTATTTCCTACCAAAATATATTTAAATTTCATTTGACATCTAATACTATGTTGTGCTTATTTTGGGACAAGCCACCCCCTCCCATTATCCTGATTGCTTATCACTCCCTAGAATTAAGTTTTCTATGCAGTGATTAAATATGTATGACTGAACTATTTAAGCCATCTGAGCAACAACAATGGCTAGTCAAAGACTGAATGCAAAATCACAGTGCTTCCACAATTTTGTTTCTAACAGTAACTCAGAGAGCTGGTAACGTGCCCAATTCATCAAAATGTCATGGTACAGAAGGCTTTTTTCTTTTTCTTTTTCTTTTAATTTCATTGTTAGTCTTTCTGAATTTGGATAAGGTATGTTGGAGGAGGGTATACCATCTCCAGATTTTAATATTTAAAAAATATCTTTGCTATATTTTTAATACAAATATAATGTATGTTTCCTATTGAAAGGAAATTAATACAGAAATAGAGACATAGAAAGTAAATTCCAAACACAGGAGATCACTAATATGATCAATATGGGTGCAAGATTGGTGCACATCCTTCTACATTTTACGCATTTACTTATCTACCCACCTACCTACCTATTTAAGGTACAGAATTATCCAAACATCATTATATATAGATATACGCATAGATGTGTGTGCATGTGTGTGTGTGTGTGTGTGTGTGTGTGTGTGTGTGTATGGAGGGGTGGAGAAACAGAGACAAGAATGTCATTTCCTTTGGTTATGGTTCAAAATGTTGGCTGATAAGCAGCTTGAGTTTTGTATAAAAATATTTATAAATATTAGTTGAGAAATTGTATGTTTTAGCTAATTCATATTTTATGACCTTCATGCACCAAGCCACATATATAAAGAATATATATAATTTGAAATGGTAATTTAGCCTCTTTATTTGAAAAAAATTAAAAATGTTTTTAAATACAGCACCCCAAAACTTCAGACACTTTAGAAGAGTGCCAGTCCCATATTTTTGTAGAATCTTCCTCAGCCGAGGTACGTCTGATTTTTTTAGGACTAGACTGGTGGTACTGTTGTTTGGGGAGAGCACCACAGGCTTGTGGTGTCATCACTTAACTATCAGGGGAAGCACCATTACAACATAACTTCTCACTAGTGATGTTGGCTAAGGAGCCGCGTTACTATTTTTCCTTTTGTTTTGTTTTCCTTTTACTCCCTGTGGAAGTGAGTCACCAGGGTCTGGTCCATACTAGGGTAAGGGGAATTAAGTCCACCTCCTGGAGACAGAAGTATCTACATGTATTGCTTGGAATTTTTCTGTAAGGAAGATTTGTTCTATTCATTTATTCATTTACATCACTGTGGGTCTGCACGTTTATGCTTTTAGTTTAATCGAATACTGCCATTATTCAAATTATTCCAGCTCTGGCCATTGGGAGCTGATTCAGGTCGTCTTTTGTGTCTCTGTGCCCTCTGCCACCTCCTCCTCTGCCCCCTCCTCTTTCTTTCTCTCTCTCTTTATCTCTCTCTCTCTCTCTCACTCACTCAACTCAATCCCTCACCTTCTGGCACTACAAAATTCTCTAACTTCATCTTGTATTTTCCTTGCCCCAAATGTAGAATCAGACATTTTTCCAAGAAGCCCCAATTTAGCATGGTACTGAGAAACATCAAGCTTGTTTTGTTTAGTTTGCTTTCTGGAAAGCAAAAATACTTTTTCTACAAATATACATCATTGTAATCTATCTGTATTATATATTCTTTCACACAAATAGATGACTGAAAGAAAACACAAATTTATGAAATACTTCTTAGTAACTTATTTCACAAAGATTTGCTACGATTTTGAAGCTCTCTTCATTTCAATAAAATCTTTTTGCATAAACGATAACTTTTAAAAGCCGTAATACCTTAATATTTAAGTGATTACTGATTACTACTTAAATACACTGATGTGACTGCTAATTTAAGTGGTAAACAAAAGGGTTTGGTATTTTAAAATAATCTGTTTTATTTTCATAAAATATGTACTCACTATAAAAATTTTATATCACATATGAAACCAAAAAAAGGGCATTATATTATATACAATTATACCACACAGTTATCAAAATACTCAGTGTTTTTCTATACATATTATTCCAGTATTTTTTCTGCTATATTTTTCTTCAATGAAATTTTCAATAGCTACATAATATTTCACTGCACATGAGCTTTAGTTTTAAAAATAACTTCCTATTTTGAAAAAAATTCCTATTTTTGTACATTATATGTGTAAGCTCTATGCTCCACATGGGGCTTGAACTCATGACTCTGATATCAACTGTCACATGCTCTACATACTGAGTCATCCAGGCACCCCTTTTTAACGTTACATTTATATAAATACATACCCAGGGCACTTTCAATAGTTTGAAATTTATCTCTGGCAGTAAAGTTTAAAACATTACAAGGTGAAATGTCCTTAGTTTTGCAAATGTTGTATAAATGCAAATCTATATATTCTTTTTTTTTTAAGTCAGAGGTCAATATTTTGGTTTTTTTGTAATGTTTATTTATTTTAAAAGAGAGCAGGCATGTGAAGGAGGGGCAGAGACAGAAAGGGAGAAAGAGAATCCCAAGCAGGTTCCACACTAACGGCACAGAGCCCGATGTGGGGCTCAGTCTTACACACCACGTGATCATGACCTGAGCAGAAAATCAAGAATCAGATGCGTAACCAACTGAGCCAACAAGATGCCCCATTATATTTTGAATATGTTGACCATTCTTTACAAAACAGCATGCCTATTGCCTGCCATCTTTACTTTCCATCTACTCAACTCACTTCTATTCTTTATAGCGTTGATCTCTACCTGACATATTTATGTGCTTATGCATTTACAGCATGATACACATTCTCCTTTTCTGAAAATGTATGCATCAGAGACTTTGTTTTCCTTCATCCTGAAATCCCAAACTTTGAGCCTTACAAACAGTTGGTACTCAGTATTTGTTAAATGACTATATGTTGTCATTCATACTTCAATAAACTGGATTAAAGTATTATATACAGTATTATTTTACTTTTTCACTAATAATTAGAATCACTAGATTGGAAGAAATTTCAAGAATCATTGTGATTCCCCTTGTGGCTATAATTACTCATATATCCAAGGTTTCAACTATCAGAGGAAAAGAATGGTGATATTAGGCTATTTTTTTTTTTTTTTTGGTGTGTGTGTATGTGGTGGATGGGTAGAATTTGTTCATTATTAATTAACTTGGTATTATTCAACCAACAGACATTAACTCTGGAGGAACATAACTTATCTCATCTCATCTGCACACTATTTTGATCTGATTAATTTCTTTCTTCTAAACTACTGTCTTTTCTTTCAATATACCTGTGGTTTAAACCTAAAGAGTTAAAAATAGATTCCAAAATGTCAATAACAGGTAATTTAGAATAATAGCAGCAAAATAAGCCTTTTCTAAATCCTTCAAAAGTTATCTAGATACAGACTCTGAAAAGTCACTTCTATTTTGGGAAGAAATAAAACAAAAACCTTCAAGGCTCTTACATGAAGGTCAGTGTCTCACAATATGTGCAATATTTCTCCTTAAATTGTGCTGCTTTGCCCTTAAGTACTTGATAACTCATGGCAGAGCAACAACAACAACATAAGAGGAGTCTGATTTTATTTTTCCATAAAATTGGACTCTAGGCTCTAACTGCCTGGAAGATCCACATGGACTTTCCACAGGCAAATCTAACTCAATGTGTCCAACACATAATTCCTTCTTGGGGCCCACTGCCTCTGCCCGTGTATCCATTATCCAGTCACTCAAAACAGAGACCTGACGCTTTCTTTAGTGTCTCCCTGTCTCATGCACTTACATTTACGCAGTTCCAAGCCCTGTGAAATTTAACACATCTATGTTTTTTTTTTAATTTATATTTTATTTATTGTCAACTTAGCTAACATACAGTGTAGTCTTGGCTTCAGGAGTAGATTCCTATGATCCATCACTTGGATACAACACCAAGAGCTCATCACAACAGGTGCCCTCCTTAATGCCTATCACCCATTTTCCCCACCCCCAATCAACCCTCAGTTTGTTCTCTGTATTTAAGACTCTCTTATGGTTTGCCTCCCTCTCTTTTTGTATCTTATTTTTCCTTCCCTTCCCCTATGGTCATCTGTTAGGTTTCTCAAATTCCTCATATGAGTAAAAGCATATGATATCTGACTTTCTCTGACTGGCTTATTTCACCTAGCAAAATACCCTCCAGTTCCATCCACAGTGTGCAAATGGCAAGATTTCAGTCTTTTTCATCACTGAGTAGTATTCCATTGTGTACATATATCACGTCTTCTTTATCCATTCATCAGTTGATGGACATTTGGGCTCTTTCCATAATTTGTCTATTGTTGATAATGCTGCTATAAACATTGGGGTGCATGTGCCCCTTTGAATCAGCACTCTTGTATCCTTCAGATAAATTCCTAGTAGTGCTATTGCTGGGTTGTAGGCGTAATTCTATTTTTAATTTTTTGAGGAACCTCCACACTGTTTTCCAAAGTGGCTGTACCAGTTTGCATTCTCATCAACAGTGTAGAAGTGTTCCCCTTTGTCCACGTACTTGCCAACATCTGTTGTTTCCTGAGTTGTTAATTTTAGCCACTCTGGCCAGCATATCTCAATGTGGCTTTGATCTGTATTTCCCAATGATGAGTAATGTTGAGCATCATTTCATGTGTCTGTTTGCTATCTGGATGTCTTCTTTGGAAAAGGGTCTACCCATATCTTTTGCCTATTTCTTCACTGGATTATTTGTTTTTTGGGTGTTGAGTTTGGTAAGTTCTTTATAGATTTTTGATACTAACCCTTTATCTGATATGTCATTTGCAAATATCTTCTCCCATACTGTTGGTTGCCTTTGAGTTTTGTTGATTATTTCCTTTCTGTGCAGAAGCATTTTTATCTTGATGAGGTCCCAATTGTTCATTTTTGCTTTTATTTTCCTTGCCTCCAGAGACATATCAAGTAAGAAGTTGACGCAGCCGAGGTCAAAGAGGTTGCTGCCTGTTTTCTCCTGTAGGAATTTGATGGTTTCTGTCTCACATTTAGGTCTTTCATCCATTTTGAATTTATTTTTTGTGTATGGTATAAGAAAGTGGTCCAGTTTCATTCTTCTGCATATTGCTATCCAGTTCTCCCAGCACCAACTGCTAAGGAGACTGTCTTTTTTCCATTGGATACTCATTCCTGCTTTGTCGAAGATTAGTTGGCCACATATTTGTGGATCCATTTCTGGGTTCTCTATTCTATTCCATTTGTCTATGTGTCTGTTTTTGTGCCAATACCATACTGTCTTGATGATTACAGCTTTCTAACACAGGCTAAAGTCCAGGATTGTGATGCCTCCAGCTTTGGTTTTCTTTTTCAGCATTACTTTGGCTCTTCAGAGTTTTTTGCGGTTGCATACAATTTTAGGACTGTTTGTTTTAGTTCTGTGAAGAATGCTAGTGCTATTTTGATTGAGATTTCATTGAATGTGTAGATTGCTTTGGGTAGTATTGATATTTTAACAATATTGTTCTTCCAATCCATGAGCATGGAATGTTTTTCCATTTCTTTGTGTCTTCAATTTTTCTCATAAGCTTTCTATAGTTTTCAGCATACAGATCTTTTACCTCTCTGGTTAGATTTATTCCTATGTATTTTAGAGTTCTTGGTGCAACTGTAAATGGGATTGATTCCTTGTTATTTCTTTCTGTTCGTTCATTATTGGTGTATAGAAATGAAACTGATTTCTGTATACTGATTTTATATCCTGCAATTTTGCTGAATTCATGTATCAGCTCTAGCAGTTTATTTTTGGTTGAATTTTCCGGTTTTCCATGTAGAATATCATGTCATTTGTGAAGAGTGAAAGTTTGACTTCTTTGCCAATTTAGATGCCTTTTATTTCAATTTTTTTGTCTGATTGCTGAGGCTAGGACTACCAACACTATGTTAAACAACAGTGGTGAGAGTGGATATCTCTGTCGTGTTCCTGATTTTAGGGGGGAAGCTCTCAGTTCTTCCCCACTGATGATGATATTAGCTGTGGGCATTTCATATATGGCTGTTATGATGTTAAGGTATGCTCCTTCTGTCTTGACTTTCTCGGGTTTTTATTAAGAAAGGAAGCTATATTTTGTCAAATGCCTTTCCTGCATCTACTGACAGGATCATATGGCTCCTATCCTTTCTTTTATTAATGTGATGTATCATGCTGATTGATTCACGAATATTGAGTCATTCCTGCAGCCCAGGAATAAATCCCACTTGAGCATGGTGAATAATTCTTTCAATACTGTTGAATTTAGGGTGCTTGGGTGGCTCAGTAGGTTAAGCATCCAACTTTGGCCCATGTCATGATCTCATGGTTAGTGGGTTCGAGCTCTGTGTTGGGCTCTCTGCTGACAGCTCAGAGCCTGGAACCTGCCTTGGACTTTGTGCCTTCCTCTCGTTCCGTCCCTCTCCCACTCATGCTCTCTCAAAAATAAATGTAAAAAAATAATATACTGTTGAATTCAATTTGCTCGTATCTTTTTGACAATTTTTATATCCATGTTCATCAGAGATATTGGCCTGTAATTCTCCTTTTCAGTGGGGTCTTTGTCAAGTTTTGGAATCAAGGCAATGCTGGCTTCATGGAATGAGTCCAGAAGCTTTCCTTCCATTTCTATCTTTTGGAACAGAACAGGTATCAACTCTGCTTTAAATGCCTGGTAGAACTCCCCTGGGAAGCCATCTGGCACAGGACTCATTTGTTGGGAGATTTTTGATAATCTATTTATTTCTTCACTGGTTAGGGGTCTGTTCAAATTTTCTATTTCTTCCCATTTGAGTTTTGGTAGAGTGTGAGTGTCTAGGAACTTGTCCATTTCTTTCAGACTGTCCAGTTTGTTGGCATGTAACTTTTCACAGTATTCTCTAGAAACTGTGTATCTGTGGTATTGGTTGTGATCTCCTCTTTCATTCATGATTTTATCTATTTGGGTCCTCTCTCTTCTCATTTTGAGAAGTCTGGCTAGGGGATTATCAATTTTGTTTTCTTTCAAAAACCAGCTCTTAGATTCACTGATCTGCTCTACTGTGTTTTTGGATTCTATATTGTTTATTTCTGCTCTAATCTTTATTATTTCTCTTTTTCTGCTTGCTTTGGACTTTCTTTGATGCTCCCTTTCTAGCTCCTTTAGGTGTGAGGTTAGGTTCTGCATTTGGAAACTTTCTTGCTTCTTCAGATAGGCCTGAAATGTAATGTATTCTTCTTTTAGGACTGCCTTTGCTGCATCCCAAAGGGTTTGGACTGCCATGTTGTCATTTCATTTGCTTCCAAATATTTTCAAAATTTTTTCTTTAATTTCATGGTTGACCCATTCGTTCTTTAGTAGGATGTTCTTTAACCTCCATATATTTGGGGGCTTTCCAAATTTTTTCTTGATTTCAAGTTTCATAGCATTGTGATCTGAAAACATGCATGGTATGATCTCAATCCTTTTATTTCCTTTTGTTGAGGGCTATTTTGTGACCCAGTATGTGATCTATTTTGGAGAATGTTCCATGTGCACTTGAGAAGAATGTTTATTCTGCTGCTTTAGGATGAAAGGTTCTGAATATATCTCTTAAGTCCATCTTGTCCAATGTGTCATTCAGAGCCACTGTTTCCCTACTGACTTTCTGCCAAGATAGTCTTTCCATTGATATTAAGTGGAGTATTAAAGTCCCCTACAATCACAGTATTATAATCTATACACTTATGTATGTTTGTGATTATTTGATTTATATATTGGGTATTTTCACGTTGGGGGCATAAACATTTAAGATTGTTAGCTCTTTTTCACGTTGGGGGCATACACATTTAAGACTGTTAGCTCTTCTTGATGGATAGACCCCTTAATTATGATACAAGGCGCTTCCTCATCTCGTTTACAGTGTTTGTTTTAAAATTGCGTTAGTCTGACATAAGTACGGCTACTCAGCTTTCTTCTGACGTCCAGTAGCATGACAGATGGTTCTCTGTCCCCCATATTTTCAATCTGCAGGTGCCCTTAGGTCTACAAGGAGTCTCTTGTAGGCAGTATATAGATGGATCTTTTTTTTTTTTTTAATCCATTCTCACACCCTACGTCTTTTGATTGGGGCATTTAGCCCATTTACATTCACAGTGATTATTGAAAGATATGGATTTTGTGTCATTGTGTTATCTGTAGGTTTTGTGCTTATGGTAGCGTCTCTGGTCCTTTGGAGTCTTTGCTGCATTCCACTCACAGAGTCCCACTCCTAAAGGGCTGGTTTAGTGGTCATGAACTCCTTTAGTTTTTGTCTGGGGAAGTCTTTCTCTCTCCTGTTCTGAATGACAGCCCTGCTGGATAAAGGATTCTTGGCTGCATATTTTTTTTTCCTATTCAGCACATTAAATATTTCCTGCCACTCCCTTCTGGCCTGCCAAGTTTCAGTGGACATATCTGCTACTGCCCTTATGTGTCTACCCTTGTAGGTTAAAGCCTGTTTGTCCCTAGTTGCTTTCAGAATTCTCTCTTTATCTTTGTATTTTGTCAGTTTCACTATGATATGTTGTGGTGTTGACCTATCTTTGTTGATTTTGAAGGGAGTTCTCTGTGCCTCTTAGACTTGGATGCCTGTTTCCTTCCCCAGATTAGTAAAGTTCTTAGCTATAATTTGTTCAAATAAACCTGCCTCTTTTTCTCTCTCTCTTCTTCTTCATCTGGAACTCCTATGATACAGGTATTACTTTGTTTTACTAAATCATGTAGGTCTCTAATTCTTCCTGAGTAGTCTAGTAACTTCCTTTTCCTCTTTTTTCAGCTTTGTCATTTTCCATAATTTTATCTTCTATTTCACCTATTCTCTCCTCTCCTTCTGTGACCTCTCCTGCTGTCACTGCATCTAGTTTATTTTGCATCTCACTTATAGCATTTCTTAATTTATCATGACTATTTCTTAGGTCTTTGATCTCTACAGCAATAGATTCTCTGCTGTCTTACAGACACACACACACACACACACACACATATATAAGATTTGACCAAAAATCAAATGAGAAACTATGAGTCTGATTCCAAAGGAAAACAAAACAAAACAGAACAAAATAAACAAGAGGGTAGAAAGAACAAGAAACGAGAAAAAGAAAAGAGAAAAAAAATTGTCTGTTGGTGCCTGGGACCCATGGGTGTGCTGGTCTGGAGTAGAGACCATCTGGTTCAGTCAGTGTCAGTCCTGCTCCTGTAGATAAGCAGTTAGGAGGCACAGACGGGTGGAGTTTGGTGTAAGCAGGTCCCACCTCCCATGCGGGCTGCTGTCCTGCTCCCTGAAGCCCCACCGTGTGTGTGGGTGATGAGGAGGAAAACGGTGACACCCCCCAATCTCTCCTCCCCAGACCAGGTGTCCCAAACCTTGCTGCTCAGGCAGCCATCACAGAGCAGTGAGGACAGGCTGGCTTGTCCTGCTCCACAGTCTCCTGTGTCTCCTAGGCACTTGGCTGGGAGTCAAAACCCCATGTCTTAAAGGATCATGCACCACAAGGACTGGGTTCTGGAATAGCACCACTCTGCCCATTTGACAAAGGGGCTCTGGCTGGTGCATGCAGGGTCTTTTGTCCTTGGGGCACAATAAACTCTCTTCCCACAGCACTCCAGAGACGGGACTATGCTCTCCCAGTTCACCCTGAGATCGTTACTGTGCCCTGGCTCCTGCCCTTCCAGTCACGGGCCATAGCTTAGGCCCAGAGAAAGTCACACACTGTTGAAAAATCTGATCTTCAGCTCCATATTTCTCATTCCCCGCCGTCTGTGGCCCAGAGGGGTTTTCTCTTGTCCTAACACAATGCCGCAGTCCACAGCTTCTCTTTCTCTCCCTTTGGTGTCTCTACAGAAGGGGATCCCTCCCCTCTGTGCCTACACTGCCCACTGCTTTCTCTCTCCCTATTCGCACACACAACTCTGTCCTGTTAAGCTCTCTCCCTCCACCTGTGGAGTCTTCTGTCACTCTGCAGATCAGCATGCCTAGGTGCTTCAAACAGCTTACTTTTTATATGTCCGACCACCAAGCTACCATCATCTCACAGAGTGGCTACTGTATTAACATTGTTAGTGGATAATTCCCGTCCTCCAGTCTAATTTCCCTTAAATCTATCCTCCACACAGAAGCTAAGAGGATCTTACTGAAATACACTTTTTTTGCCAAAACACTCTTCAGCATGGCAAGACCCTCCATGATAGAGCTTCTCCCTTCTTCCACAGCTCACATTTTAATGCCATTTTTCTCTTAATGTGCTAACTGTGGTATACCAATTGGATCCCTTGCTCACCACCTAGTACATTCCCTCACACTGTGCTCCCTTCTTTCAACAAACAGCTGTGTGTGTGTGTGCATGTTTGTCTACTTTAAGTTCAGGCATCCTCCAAGCTTCAGATAATCCTCACCTACTAGAAAAGCTTTCATTGTATGAAATAGACCTTGATGGCTGTCCCATGACACCCTTGAACATCTTTATCATATCACTTCTCATCTTATGTTAAAATGGTCTCTTGATAGGTCTGATTTCCTCTGTGAATTTTAAGCTTTCCTAAGGTACAGATTTTGGACTCTTCCGCTTTGTACTTCTGGCACAATAAATACTTCTTAAACTGATCTAAATGTAACTGGTGTTTGAGACAAGGCAAGAGGAGACCTCTACTGTTTTTATTTTCCTTCAAAACCACACCTGGTACAATGCAGTTTACTATCTAATAGAGAGTATAGACTTATGCATGATTTAGTGGCATTTACAACTGTGAGCTTCTGATGTGAAAAAAATAGTTTAAAACAATGAAATGCTTTTATTATACTCACATGGAGTTATTTCTTTATAAGTCAAAGGCTAAAAATATTTAGCTCCAGTATGAATTTAAACACTGTGTGTGTGTATATGTGTGTGTGTATATTTGCATATATATATAGTGTTTATATATATATAAGCAATATATATTGTTTTTCCTTTTAACTAAACAAGTTTAAGAGACACTTGCCTTTTAACAAATTTAACACTAACTTGAGATACAGATAGATACAGATATTCTAAAATATTTTATAAAGAAGCAAGATGGACTTGCTCTATATATTTTTTATTATTGGATTTCTTCATGAGAAACTATAATATGTGATGGCTTATGATTTGCTACTCACATGGTTGGCCCACTTGAATAAGACACGGAAATATTAGTAATTTTTTGAAATTATATTATTCCACATCAAAAAGCCAAAACAAAAAAAAAAACAAAAAAACCCTGAGGTTCTCTTTGCTTCCCCCAAAACCATCATTCTCACACTCACACCCCTCACACTCACACCACGCAGGACATCAGAAAATCAGACTGATATACTTTGGACCAGGGTTAGAGCTCTAATACATCTGATAATGCAGAGATAATAAGCAATTTCTGAAAATTAGCATAAAATAAAATTTGTAGAAAATCCATGTGGTAGCTATTTTTATTTATTTTTGTAAATCGAAAAGTCAAACAAATTAGACTTGCCTTCTCTGTGATAATATTGCTGTTTACTGAAAATAGCTCCATAGTTTTTGACCATACACAATCTATTTTTCTGCTTACGAGAAGACTATCTAGAATTATAAATTGTCAGTAAATATTCCACAGATGAAGAAAGGAACTAGACATCAATAAACCCCCCAGAATGTAATTTGATGTAAATTATTCCTAACATTTATTTCAGATATTTTTTTATCACTATTCAGTTAAACTGACTTCATTTCTGGTTCCATTTAAAATAGCGTTGTTAGTGTTGGGATCAAATTTCAATAGTACATAAGCTAAAGGATAGCAACTGGAGCTAGGGACTTGTTTTGAGGCACTGCTTTCATGGTAATTTATATAATACTGAGGAAAAGATGAATTATATCCAAAGTAGTACAGGGGGAATGGTGGACGCAGAGTGGGGTGAGGGGTTTCCACAACGCTGGCCATTTCTTTACATTGCCCCCGCTTGCTTCCACTCTCCCCTCTGTGTTAACTCTGTGTCTTTCCTCTTCTGTATCCTGGCTTTCACATCTGGAGCTTTCCCCCTCCCAGGATCAGCTAATTCCTGCAAGCACACTCTCCAAATACAAACCAACCAATCCGGAATCTACAGCCCATCTCCTCCATCAGGCTTTCACACACTCTGTCCTCATCACCTCAGGGTCAGGTACCAGACAACCTGGGACAGGCCCTGTGCCCCAGAGCTGCCTCAGCTATTCCTTCCCACAGAAACCATAATTAAGGCTCTTGACTATTTTCTCTCCTCTCTCTGCCTGACCCAATGCTTCCTCTTGTGCTCCCCACAAACCCCTTCCTATGCCTCATGGCATTCCTCTTGGGAACTGTGAGTAATAAACTCTTTTCTTAATGGCAGTTGTTTCCTGACACGTTGTCCTGACTATACTTTAAATTTTAGATAAATCTTATTTTAAAACATACCTGTTGGCCTTTCTGTACTTTAGATACACTGTATTCTAAAACACCCTCTGCAGAAAATTCCCTACTATATCTTAGAAAAGGGAAGGACAGAAAAATTAAAGTTTTGGCCAAGCAAGAAAAACAAAAATTCTTAGAAATGTTGGCTAGATATGCAAAAAGCTCCTTTATGGTACATTTTGGAAACCCTTATCTAATGTCCGATATCCACTAGCATCCTCTGGAATAACTTCTACACCCATAGCACTGTGCCAAGAAGGTGGGGTCACTGAGGGAGAGGGGCGAGTTTGAGGAAGGAACTAATAGATCAATTCTCCTGAGGTGAAAGAGCAGTAAGACCGAATAAGGAATACAGACCTAAGGGGAAACAGCCTATTTGACTGATTATTTAAAAGAGCTCCATAGTTCTGCGTGACTTTACTATATCAGGGTCACATACCATGGGCAGGGTTAGAACTGGTACATGAAGGACCTAACACGCCATGGAGAAGACAGGAGTCTAAGTGAGTAATGATGGCATCCTTAGGGGAAGGTGCATGTTCGGATTTGCCTCTTGGAAAAATATCTCCTGTGCTGACATCAGAGAGTGGGAAGGGTGGCAGACAGTGCAGAGGAAGAGATAGCAGAGACCTTGCCTAAAAGAAGCTGATGGTCTAATGGTGTCCACAAAGGTTATACCAGGCCAGAATTCAGAAGGTAACTGTCATTAAAGAATGCAAAGCTTTTTGATGATGCATTGTTGCTACCCAGAATTTTGAGGTGGTTAAAGCTTCTATAATGATGGAAGATTTTCAGATAAATATTTACCGACAGAATTTTCTCCAGTGGTGTGACAAATCCAATACCACAAAAGCAATAGGATTTTTAAAAGAATTGAAACTAGTGTACAAACAAAAACATCTCAAAAAATCCTCTTTGACATATGAATATTTAAATTCGATTATTTGCACAACCCTAATTTTTAGAATCTCAAAGGTGTAGCAAGTCTTTAGCTGTCCCATATTAAATGTTCTATCTCATTCAAATCCATACCTTAAGAAAATAATAGTTTTCAAATGTAAAGCCAATATTTTTCCAAACAGTATACATTTCCCCTACAGCTTTTAAAAATTTTCCTGGACAACTAGCAATATGCACTAAGTGACTAATAAAGATGGTCATTTTTATTTATTTACTGTCTATACTTTCCTGAAAGGCAAATTGAGTTAGTACAAATGATCTGCACTCACTTGCAAGAGACAGTACATGTGCTTAGCATGTTTTGAGTTTATGCATAGGACGTAGTATATTACAGATTTGCTTTATTTTTGGTTTGATTTCACAGACCTTTGGGTGAATCTTTTACCTCAACCATAAAATAGGATTAATAAAGCCCAGAATGTATACATGTTGGGACATAACGTGCTCTCTCCTCTCCACTAGAGCAGTTGGGACCTGTCTGGTAAGACACTAAACAGTACTCTGTGGCCCGGTCGTTAGCACACCTCAGTGACTGGGGCATTGGAAGGGATGATTCACTGTGAATTTGGGTGCCGTCCATTACTTTGTGACACCCTCACGTCCACGGAGGCCCTGGTGAGCACTGAATTAATTCATCTCCATAAATGAGCAATGCTCCTACCACTTGTGCAGAAAATGAGCCCTCACAGTGCTGAAATAATTGGAAACTTCCGAAATTAGAAGTCATAATTTCAATACGCAGAGGGAATAACCAGTTTACACAAATCGGTGATGTTGGCATGTTGTAAAAACCACTGATCCTTCACTTTTTCAGTTTTGATAGAAGTACATGCATAGGTAATAGAGACAATACGCTCTCTGGTTAAAGAAACCAATAGGGAAAAGATGCTAACTTAACGGCTTAAAAATCTGGTCTTGCTAGTTGAGAAACAACAGGGAGAATGTAGGATGTCTCGCATGAGAGGCAGTCTCTATCCACCTGTAGCAAGCTGGAACTACACAGCAATTCTGCTTATTCAAACGTTCAGTATTTCAGAAAGGTCTGAAATCCAAAATTGTAATGAAATCCTCCTGTTTTTAAATGTTGACCACCTGATTTGGGCTGCTAGCTAGTGCCTCACAGATATTTTTTATTTGGCCACACGTCTCTTTAAACTTGAATACTGTCAAAATATAAGGCTTAATGAATCATAATAACTCTGGAATTTTAATTTTCCATGATATAATTTATCTGTGAATTACTGCAGTATGTATCCACAGGGACTTTTATTTCTTAAAAGGCAAATTCTTTAGAAAAGGGTTGGCTGGTGCTATAAAGAGTGGATGGTTAAAAAAACAAATTTTAATGGCATCATATGATACAAAAATCTACCCCTCTATGCTACCATAGTAACACTAAACATGAAAAGGAAGGGTGGCATGAAGGGAGGAAGGGGGAAAGAAGGGAGGGGAGGAGAAAAGAAAACACACCATATTGGAGTTTCATTTGTTGAGACTTAAAACTTCATATTTTTTAAAGCATTACCAATTAACAGGGAGAGGTGACCTTTCATTACTGGAAGGTTCTGTATGTGCGAATTTGCCTCCTCACTAAAATTTAGTTGCATCCCCAGCTCATGGACATGTGAAGAGGGGCCAAAAATCTGAGTCCCATGATACTCACATTACTAGCTAAGGTCAAATAAGGCAATGCTCTTCCTTCTTGTTTTAGCTTTCACAATATGAAAACAACAACAACAACAACAACAAAACAAAACACAAAAACAACAAAAAACTGTCCCTTTCATGATTTAGTGCCATATTTTTTTTGCATTGTTTTTTTGGGAGGGATGATTCTGTTTTTTAACTGTCTCGCTCACAAGAGTAGTGCTGAAGTGCCGTGTAGCGCTCCCAAGTTGCAAGGAAACCATGAGCTGCCTTATGGAGAAAATGCATGTGTTCTAGGAACCTGGTTCAGGCAAGACGTAGAGTGCTGCTGAGCGTGAGTTCAGTGTTAATGAATCCACGAGACATACCAGCTAGACAAGATGGCCTTAAGTACAAATACAAAGAGAGCAAAGCTACGTATTGATTGGCTGACAAAAATGTAGTGACCAGAGGCTCCTAAGAAGTGAACCCTGCATTTCTCCTGGGAGCGATGCTTCCATTATTTGCCAGTTCAGTCTTCATGGCAACTATATTTCTAGGACATAACTACTGTGAATAATGGGAACTGACTGTATTTACATTGCATTCATTCCTTTAAATAAAAGAATAAAGAATGATGTTAAAATACCATATATATGAAAGTAAAAATATAATAAAGAAATATTTAGGGGCACCTGGGTGGCTCAGTTGGTTAAGCATCTGACTTTGGCTCAGGTCATGAAATCGCGGTTCATGAGTTTGAGCCCCACGTCGGGCTCTGTGCTGACAGCTCAGAGCCTGGAACCTGCTTTGGATTCTGTGTCTTCTCTCTCTGTCTCTCTGTATCTCTCTCTCTCTCAAAGACAAATAAACATTAAAAAACTTAAAGGAAAATATTTAAATTGTCCTTGAGGAAAATGATTGGCAGACTGAAAATCTCTTCATAGATGAGAGCAACGCTGAATGTTATGATTTGACAAATGCTTCCCCCCCCCCACTGTGTGAACATGTATTTAGTGCCTGCGACTTAACAGATAGAACATACACAGGTAAAGTGTTCATTTTTCACATGCTTGCTGCACCTAAACTCTGTGGTTTATATACCTAATTATTACAATTCAAGAAGCAATTTATAAAAGAGTTAAATCTGTGTTAGTACTACACTGATGTTGAAGGGCTTCAGAACACGCCACCCCAAAATATGCCACTTTGTCATATTGATTGCTTGGAGCTGAAGGCGCTTGAGAAACAGGAAGATGTGGGGGGGGGTGGGGTGGCAGTTCTCTGGCCCTCTGCTCTTCCATCCTAAAAACAGGTCATGTAATTTCCCATGAAAAAGGTACCTTCCCTGTATGGAAAAGAGAGTAACAACATTCTTACCACCAGAGACTGGTAGGTGACACCAAACTGGGAGTGAGGTCTCATACAAACAAACCTACTAAAATAGCCTGTGTTTTCTATGAGTCCCCCCGCCCCAATACTTCCTAACCACTGCCCCCACAATTTTCTGCCACTGGCCCAAGCTCCTTTCTCCTGTCACATCCCTGCAATTTATCATCCTTTGTTTAAAAAGATATATATACACACATACTTTGGGGGCCTAATGGCTTCTTTGGGTCTTTGTTTTTCTTCTGAAGACTCCTATGTACACATAAAAATATTAAGTGCAATTTGTATGTTTTTCTCCTGTTAATCTGCCTTATGCCAGTTTAATTCTTAGGCCCACCACAGGCCTCCTCTACATTGTGAAGAATCTGTTTTCTGGGGAATCACAGAATCCAAACCACACTCCCATTTACGCTCCCTATGAGATAGGCCCAGAATTTTCTTTTTTATTTAGCCATTTGAATACTGCCTGTTTTTTCTGACCTTATAGGAAATAATCTTCTTGACATTTACAGCCTAGAAATACAAATTTTATTGAGTCTATTAGAATGCAACTATTAGTCTACCCTCTAAACCCTCAATTATAAGGCTATAAATAAACTTGACATTGACTTCTTATATTTTAAGAATTTTAGATTCTTTTTTAAGATTTAGATTCTTTTGTATAATTTGTACTTTGAATTTCTCTTCCTAACATATCTCAAGGGTTCTTCTTCAAGAGATCTGGCATTTTCTTTTGAACAGAAGCACAAGCTATTGAAAATGTTAGAAACCTATTGATGAAATTGAAGAATTTTGCAGCCGTAAGAAGGGGATCATTCTGAATTCAGAAAATGTAAGAGCAGACAAAAGTCACCAAGTCACATTAATTTTAGAAAATATATTTTTGGGGGGGGGAGAACTGAATTTGGAAATAGGATACATTTTGATTCAGTGCCTACACATCCTATTTTCAACTTTCTGCATTTGACATTTTTTTACAGTTTAGGTCAATCCTAACAATTTATGCACTTCCCAAGGCATGACAGACATAAGACTGTTTCAAGTGCTATTTATAGCAGGACAGTTAAGTCCTTAAAATGTCAATGGTGGAGTTTCTCTTAATGTAGACCTAGAAGCAAAGCACATATCTTCATTCTAGGGGGATAAATGGCAGGCTGAGGCAGGAAATTTATTAGAAAATCAAGTGATAGGATCTTTCTCATGACCTAAGAAGCATGTAATTGAATGAACAACATTATGACTATCCCAGCAGGCTTCAAGAAAGCACCAGACCTGAGCCCAGAGACCTCGGATCTAACACCTAGGGAAATCAACTCACTCTCTGGGCCTGTAAAGTGAGGAGGCGGGACAGATAATCTCTCAGATTCCCTTCAGCTCCAAAATTAAGCATCTATTATTCTGGACAACAAACTTACGAAGAACTATTTATATATTTTTAATTTTGTTTTTAAATAAGATTCTAGAATGGCAGAATTCTGAATTTTAGAGCATATCCACATTTCCTGATTATTTCAGCACTTTAACAAATGGACATTTCCAAAGGCAATTTTAAAACATAAAATCCACAGACACTGAAACAGTTTGATGGGTGACTACTTTGAACAATCAGTTAAAACGTTTTTACATACTGTCAAAAGTTACAGATTGCACTAAAACTATTATTATAAATACCACATATTGTCCATATTGTCAATTTTTAAAAAGAAAACAATCTTAATCATTTATTCAAAGGATGTTTCCAGAAGTGGAATCTAACAAAAATAATTTGTAATGATAAATGAATGGTTAACTTATATTCTTATTGCCTTGATAATATTTAAAGAGACACATAATTTGAAAATTGAGTTATTATAATTCTAAGATATGGGAACAAAATTACTTATCTGAATAAATTTAGAAAAACATTCATGGCTACAAATGCTTGGTGCCAGTGAGAATGAATGGATGGCCCTGAACAGGTATGAAATAAAAGATTTAGTCACATTCAGCTATAACGTGCCATGTTTCCTCCCTTTCTGCTAGTATTTAGCTTTAACACAACTTCACAGCTCCTGTTGTGAATATCAAAGATTTGTAATATATGCATTTTTCCCTACCATTTTTTTTTTTTACTAAATCAAGGTGGGATCTCTTTATCTTTAGTGTCACTAACCCTGCTTCACAAGTCACAGACAGATTTAGTGAAGACTGGCGGGGTTCTAATTCCTGCTTTACAGCCTGATAGCTATGGAATCTTCCAGTGTGTTAGAAAACTTCTCCAAGCCTCAGTTTCTTTGACTGTCAAAAGTGTGCTTTACAAAACTGTGAGACTCGATGAGTTAATACATGTAAAAGCACTTCAGACACTATCTGATACACGATAAGCTGCTAATCAACATTAGCTTTCATTGCTGCCACATTTTGGGTTGATGTTTAATTGGTTTGAAATAATGAATATTCTAATCCATCCACTTGGCACCACTGATTGAGGCCTAGAAGAAAAGGCTTATGTTATTACAATAGCATTACGGATTCGGGACAAATCAGGGGGCCCTCCCTCCTTACTGTTGTTTTGGCTCCTTTCACTAATGTAGTTTATTCTGTTCCCCAGGGAGGAAGGCAGCAAAATAGAGAGAAGTAAACTGAAAAGGAAATACTAAGTGATTCGGCCTACTTTGTCTCTTTTCCTGGAAGTATGTTTCGGGGCAAACAAGCATTCTGGAGATGTGGTGCATCCCTGTCACTATGAGGTACAGAGTGAGGACAGGTTTTACCCAAACAACATCAGGTAAACATGTTCACAGTGACACTTGAACTCAAGGCCCTCTTCTGTGATGATTTCCACAGCATAATATAAGACATAATTTCTGTATAGCTGATGGATTTGCTATCTGGAAAGCAACTAATATTTATTGAATAAAGGAATTCACTATCACATCTGCTTGAACGGATTCATCAAGTGTAACCCATTTTTTATATATATAAACTTACCAAATTTAGTCTAGATTTATAACAAAATAGACTTACTTCCAATGTTTTGTATTTTATGACTAAATTTGATGAGATTCTGAAGAGTTCAAGACGAAGAAAACATCTTAGTCACTAAATCACAATGCTATGGTTAAGAACATATTAGTTAAATCAAGTTATAATAAAACAAAAAGTGCAAAGTTTCAGACATATGTGAGAACAGCCAGACAAAAATGTTTTTCCCAGTGGCTCTGTGGTAAGTAGTGGTGGGTGCTCTTTATAAAGGTTTTAGGGGCGCCTGGGTGGCTCAGTCGGTTAAGCGTCCAACTCTTGTTTTCTGCTCAGGTCATGATCTCATGGTTTTGTGAGTTTGAGCCCCGCATCAAGCCCTGCGCTGACAGCGTGGAGTGTGCTTGGGATTCTCTCTCTCCCTTTCTCTCTGCCCTTTCCCCACTCACGCTGTCTCTCTCGCAAAACAAATAAATAAAAACTTTAAAAACACATAGCATGTGGAGACTTGTAAGGAGAGCATTTACTGACTTCAACAAGCAGGGAGCGCAAAGCGCAAAGGCTAGTATCGGTGAAGACAATAATGTACATACAGAAATCGTTCTTACACTGCTCATGCACACCTGTTCTAGGGCTGGCCGTTGATGTAAAAAAAAAAAACAAAAACAAAACACCCAAAACAATGAAAATGGATGTTTATCTTGGGTGTCCCACTGTTTAGGTGACTGTCCACTTCCCCTTCACCCATTCTGCACACTATGAGACACACTACAAATTATCTGATAAAAGAATTCACAGTAAGACACAAGTATCTAACAGTGCTTAAAAGTTTAAAAGGCTTTAATGGAAATAGCACTTAACTCCAAGTAAAGAAACACCACAGAGGGAGCTTGAGGCCCCAGAGCACAGTGAAGAAAAACGATAACTTGACTGGAAGAGAAGCTTCTTGAATCTTAGAAGTTCCACCATGCAGCGGAGCACCACAAACACTGGTGAAGGGGAGAACTACAGACAGTCACACTTACTGGTGTCTCCCTCCTCTCAATGACAGTATCCCCCCAATCACAACAGAGACGAGAATAAATGATTCACCCTGCCTGTACTTGTTAAAATTTCTGTGGTACACGTTGAAGAGATTTCAACTTTACTTTGTTTTGACATTTTTTACCCTGTTGAGGAAGAAATATGTTCTTTCCCAGACGAAATTTCTTTGATAGAGTTACAAGGAGGAAGTAGAGATTAACTATTTTCTGTGGGTATGTCAGAAAGAGCACAAAGATGTGATTCTATTAGTAAGGGCAAAAATACTAAATTGCTTTGTTATTTTCTCTTATCTGTGCCACCCTCTTGCTTCTTTGTATCTATTTTCATCTTTATTTCTTACTCTTGTTCCTTTTCTTTAAACACATTCTCCAAACCTCTCCTCTTTCAAAACTCATTAAGCCAAGAGAGAGCCTTTGTTTTGCTATTTAAACAATGGCACTCAGTACTTTCAATTATATTCCCATTAAAATGTCTCTTTAATAATATCCCTATTAAATGTTTCTTAGAGTTTATGTCACTGATTAGTATTAAAGCTGAAAACAGTGTCATGAATTTTCTTATAACTTCCTGGAGGAAACTGCTTTGGGTGACATGCCTCATTGGATTTCCTATCATTTCAAGTTGTGTTACAATGACGCTCCGGGGTTTAAAGGAAAATTTATTTGGAAAACAGGACCACTGTTTGACTTAGAGAACTTGTGCGTGTATGTAACAGCTATGTAATTTCTACGGAAACATATAGGGCACTTGGACTGCAGATGCAAATGATGTGCTCACTGCTATTGATCATCTAGGTCTCCAGATGTCTGATCCACTGGGTCAGAGGATGACATGCAAGAGTTTGTGAAGGATACAGGGAAGCAACGCACCTAGAAAATTATTAGGCATAAAAGGAATTTAAAAATACACAGTCAGCTCTAAAGGACTGGCCAGATGGCATATAGTAAAATTTTTACATTTATAGAAAGAGTCTATGTATTTCTAGCTCTTACCAACAGTAAGTGTATGCTTTTAGGAGAAGTATCACCTACAGTATTGTTCTATAGCCCAGACAGAAGGGCTATAGGCAAAGATAACAGTAGGAGATGAATACAGCACAGTCATCAAGGATGCTATTATTTCAATGCACTTTTCTTAAGCAAATTATTGTTTTTCTTAAATCAAAAGACACCTACTTTAAATTATGCAATTCATTTATTGAAAACAAAAATCTATGCCTCCTGAACTATGAGAAAAAAATAAGCTTGATTTTATAAGACTGTATATTTATAAATACTTACACTGTTGAGTTGATGGGCATCAAACAAACTGTCAATAATTCATCAATATAAACTTGACTTGAAGTATTAAATGGTAAGGCTACAATTTGGCTAGCCCACAATCTCATACTCACACACACGCAAAATTTACAATAATCTTAACTTTTAATCCTAAAATGAGGTAGCCTGCTCTCTATTGCTCTAAGTTCAGCCAATGGTTGATGTCAACACCATAAATACATACATACGTACTTATACACATACATACATATAGATGCATATATTTATACACATAGACACATACACATTTATACATATATACATACACATACATGTATTTATACGTTCATGTCAATGAAATGATTGTCTTTACTGCCTGAACAGACCCGTGAATAATGATCAAGTGTCATTGTGAATTGCAGTCTGCTATAAACATTATCATTTTAAACCTTATAATTCTAAAGCTAGGAACCAGAGGCTGCTGATTTCCTAGTTCCCTTCCTCTTAGAGCAGGGGCATATGAATCCTCTCATCTGGCTTCCTTCTGGTAGCACAGGCTGAGTGTAGACGGCTGTGGTTGTGGCAAAGGGGCGTCAACAGACAACAGCACCAGGCAGGGCTCATCTAAACAGGAGCTTATAATATTCCTACTGTCACAAGTTCCTTTTGATAAATTAGGATCAGTCATTATCCTGTTTTTTAAGGGCTACGTGGTTAAGATGGCTAATTTTGGTTTTGGCACAGACGCAAGAGAGAAAAGCACAAATTGCATTTCTTAAAGGGAAGATACAGATCCTGTATTAGAATCTCGAGCGAAAATCTAGCAGCTGATGAGGAACAATGAGACAGTGACCTGTCTGCTGGATAAAGGCCTCTTGATTACCCACTTGTGGGCATGCTTTCTCGTAAATTCATAACCATTTATCCAGCACAGCTTAAATATCACCTGACTATGGAGGACTACCTGGAACCAGGAAGCCGGTTTCTTTATGAAAATCACACTTTATGGGTCTTGAATTTTAGTGTTACAGTATGTTCAATATTCTGTCTCCTCCACTAGATCACACATTCTTTGGAGACAGAAATTCAGAAATTTCATTTTGTTGAGTATACACTCTATTGACTTCATATGAAATAAAATTTGAGTGTTTGTTTAATGTATGAGGGGAAGTTAAAAATGCTGTGGGTAATCTTTAAAGTTTTTTTTAACTTTCATTTGCATAATTTCAATCTTTCTCACCTTTTGGCATACTTTGCAAAAGTCAACACTTGCCTATGGATGCATGAATAGTCTGGGGGAAGCTAGGGAAATGGAAGGTGCTCGACTTGACAGAAATCACAGAGCAAGACTGTGATCACTAACTGACATGAGGCAGGAAGGTAAGAAATGATTCCTCCTTTACACTGGGCAAAATACTGAGGACACAAAGATTAATATGATGTATAATCCAGATCTAAGGTGCAAAAATTTAGGGTTGCCTGAGTGGCTCAGTCAGTTTAGTGTACGACTCTTGATTTTGGCTCAGGTAATAATCCCAGGGTCATAGGATCAAGCCCCACATCAGGTTCCACCCTGAGCGTGGAGCTGGCTTAAGATTCTCTCTCTCTCTCTCTCTCTCTCTCTCTCTTCCTCTGCCCCTCTTTCCTACTCATGCTCTCTTTAAATAAAAACAAGTAAATAAAGTGCAAAAAAAGGTTCTCTATCTACCTTTGGAAGAATAAATAAGTTTTTACCTTAAATAATCATTCCAATGTCTCCATAGTAGGAGATCACCTTGAAACACTCATTCCCTTATACCTACTGCCTCCAAGCATAGTGACAGGATGATTTGGGGAATATGCACAAATCCAAAGGGTCATGCTCATAACGTACAAGAAGCAGTGAGGGACAGATGTGGTTATAATATCAGCTACCTTGTGTTCAGGGGTATGTGTCCAAGCTGGGTGCATCTCACGTTCACGTTCATGTGCATCTGACCCTTGTAGACTACCCAATTAACAGAAAAGGAAGTATATAGCTATAGAAAAAAAAGAACTCTAATTTGAATTCTTACTCTATACTCACTCACTAATGTTGTGGCCTTTTATAACAAATATCACATTTCTGAGCCCCAGGTTAAAAAATGTGTAAAAATGCATATGTTATTGATGGCACATAAGAGTAATCGTCAGGGGTTACAAACACTGCATGTGAAAAGATAAACAGATGGTGATTCTCAGGGGAAAAAAAAGCTACACAGTCATTGTTGTGTTTGATGTTTTCATTTTTATTATTAACGCCACATAGATTATACTCCATTTTTTTGTCCATTACATAATTCCTATCACATAACCCAGAAAGTCAGTATGTACATTATGTAGAAGGATGAAGGGTGTAGCTCTTCTAAATGTTTTCTGAATGTTTTTCACTGGGTAATCTTTAAAGTTTTTATAGTTCATAAAAAACTTTAAAGTTTTAAAGTCAAAGTGCAAGTCCGACTATCTGAGGGATGAAGACTCAGCTCTTTAAGGGCCATGGTATGGTGGCTGGATGCATGGACCCTAGGATTAGTGTGTTTGGGTTCATGCTGAGTTCTACTACTTTAGAGTTCTTTGATCTTGAGGATGTAACTCAACCTCTCTGTGGTCTCAGTATCCTCATCTATTAACTGGGGATAATAACATCTACGTCCTAACACAGTGAGGGTTAAATGAATCAAAACATGTGAAGTCTTCAGAATAATGCTTAGAAAATACAATGCATCAAAATACACCAGTTTTGTTTTACAGAGGACCGCACAGGGTAAATTAAGGTTTAGGATCAAACTAAAAGAAGAAAGAAGATATAAATTAGAGTAGATAGTAAAACATTTTTGTAATGAAAGAAAAATGGAGGAGACTCAGATTAAGGTTGTCTGTGTTAAACCACTGTGGCCAGGGGACCTATAGCTTCTATCCGGACTACATATAGCCAAAAGGAACTGCATGCAGCACACAAGATATGTTAAGAAGTAAACAACACCAAGGTGATAGAACTCTAAAAAATCTGTGCTTTCAACAGCTTCAGAATTCCCTGTCTAATCAGTAACAGCTTATCAAGCATGAGATGGGAGAAAAACAATCATCGGGACTCCAGATGGAAATGTATAATGCATATGCAGTTTACAGGATGAATATAAATTGCAAACATGGTGGGTTTTGGTTAATCTGCTGAATAAAAAAATATTGAATTTGTTCTACTTTAATTAATGAGTAAATGAATATTTGATACAGCAACATGCTTAACTCTTTCGGAGAAAGTCAAATACTGGTGACTTGGCAGATAAAGTTGGCAATGGCAGTGCTCTTTTCCTTACCAATGTAATTCTTTCAGACTACATTCTGCAGCAGAGGTGAAATCTCAGATGCATTGCAATCTACGCACCCTGCAATGATGATAAAATGTATGTTGATTTACCTAACTATGTAGACTACACTACAAGAATAAAAAAAGAATCTAAGTATCATCTAAAATGTTTAGCATACCTTGATCAAAGGAAGGAAGGTAAACCAGATGTCATGAGCAAGAGGAATAGGTACTTAATATCCTGTTACTGGGTAACAAAAAGTCTGAGGATACAGAGGATAATAATAATAATAATAGGGAGTGAATAAAGGGATATGTTTCCGTCTGTACCTACCTCTCTATCTGAAGCCTGTTTATATTATCACCATTATTTTCATTGTATATATATTTTACATTTATTTAGGGCTTGCTTTATAGTCCAAGACTTTTATAGATATTGATTTATCTAATCCTTGTAACAGCTCTATAATACGGATACTATTATTATTCCCATTTTACAGGTGAAAGAACTGAGGCACAGAGAGGTCAACTAACTTGTCCATGGCAGCTACAAAATGACAGGGCTGGGATCTGAAACTAGGTTGCTCCAGAGTACTTTCACACTCACCCACTGCACTGTGGAGCCTATCCAGATAGTAGCCAAAATGGAAACTGCAGACATAGATGGATTTGGTATGTATCCATTCACAATAATTGCAAAAGATTAGAAAGAGTCAGAAAACGTTTTACAACTAGGTAAGTTTCAGGGAATATGAGGATTTGGCTTCAACCTAAGAGTATGAAATTACCCATCACCACTGTGGCTTTTAGTCTTTTCCTTTTGTGATGTTAGGAGAAAATAATCATAAGCCATCTTTTGTTTGCACGGAATAAAATGTGCAAATGAAAAAAATAAGCATGTGAGTTAATCACAAGTGCATTTGCTTTCTTCAAACACCAAAGGAAAAGGAATTACAACCACCTGTCCTTATACAACCAAATATGCAAATACAGGTTACCTTTATAAGGAAACAAAGCAGAAAATTAATCTTTTAAAACAATCAGGTTGTTTCATTGAAAAAACGGAGAGAGATTAAAACCTGGTCTGGTCTGAGGTATGGAAACAATAGGGCGAAGCTGAAACACAATGAAAAAAAAAAATTAAGTAAATACTCTATTTCCTCAAATTGAAAGTAGTTATTTTAAGAAGCTGAAAAATATTTTCTAAGTAATTCAATTAAAATGTCTAATTCCAGAAGTATCATTGGAAGTAAAAGAAGCAATTGTGTTTTAAGGAAACTCAGGAGACTAATACCATATTGCTTATTTGCCAGCTGACGGGTTATTGCTATGCATTTGCAGTATCTGCCATTAGAAGAGAAACTAGCTATTTTAAAATGCAAATAGTTCATCTGACCTTGACAGTATTGTTTTTCTTATTTTGTTTATAAATCCTGCATTCCTGTCTGTAGTGAAGTTACAACTTCTATTAAAGTGGACCATATACATAGCTTAAATACTGCATTTAATTCATTGACATCCCTCATATTATTAATGAAATTTAAACTGACGAGAGAAGCAACAAAGAACAACACTCAAAAGTTTTGGATGAGTTTTAATTTTTTTTCATTACTAAAAATCACATTTTTTCACCATTACAAATGAAGCAGATTCGAAAAACTTTGATTTCACTTAGAAACGTAATCACTGAACAAAGGGAGTTCAAGAAATCTGACAGTCAAGAGAACCCAGGATAATAATACCTCTCAGCCAGTAATTTTAGCCAAGTTTGCAAATACTGTTTATTCATACAAAATATATATCCATTTACCTAAATGGGACATTTACATTTAAAATAAGATTTATGAGTAGATTTTTATTCCCACATGTTACTATTTCCTCCGTAGTCAACTTTGAGGTTTCATAAAGGTGAAGAATCATTTTAAAACTTGCATATATTCAAGATCAAACCCTGGGCATTTGACAACTTCCTAAAACAGACCAGGAATGTGTATCTCAATTTCAAGTTAATGCCTAACAATATGTGTCCCCAAAAAGCTTGGTTATAAATGTAGTGCTTTCAGAAACAAGAGGACAAAAATGCTTCTGGGGTGCCTGGGTGGCTCAGTCGGTTAAACATCTGAGTTGGGCTTAGATTGTGGTCTTGCAGTTTGTGAGTTCAAGCCCCACATCGACCCGGCTCTCTGCTATCAACACGGAACCCACTTCGGATCCTCTGTCTCCCTCTCTCTCTGCCCTTCCCACCCTCTCAAAAATAAATAAGCATTTTTATTTAAAAAAATGCTTCAAAAGGCGCAAAACATCTTTAGATGTGCCAACCACAGTTATCAAAATAGTTCAAGCTTGGAAATCTCACACCTACAGGTTTGAGAATTCTTGACTGTAATATCTCACTTTCAATAGAAATCTATTCAAAAAAAATAAGGCAAAACACAAACCTTCTGATCTGTGATGCAATTTTATTTCAAGAAACCATAATAATATCATTATAAAGAACAATTTTGATTTTTGATTTGTATTTGAGCTATCCACTTTCATTGGCACATTTCTATTTATATCATTCTACTGATACAAGTTACCATACAAAGTATTTGGAAAAAAGGATAAAAAAGCAAATTTCCTACATCTAAAGTAAGGCTCTTAAATGATGAAAATGAACAAATTCTAATCAATGGATGAAACTACTGTTGATACTTTTTTAAAATGTCAATTGGCCAATCATATAAACAGAAAAGGTAGGGAAAGCGTTTAGTGGGGATAAGGACAGCGAGGAAGGATGGGTTGTAGCAGTGCTGTATACAGACTACAGGGAATGAGCACATAGCTCTGGTAGCCAAATGATACATACCTTCTGTAAATGGGAAAGGGGGATGCTATCACTTGCCTACTTAAACCCACAGTTTAGTCTAACCAAGTACACCATCCAAGGCTATCAGTCAGATCATAAATAAAGGGGATCAAGATCTCAAGAAACAAAAAAAGAATGGAAGAGAATGATTTTCAGGGAAACATATTGGTTTGAGTGGGATGCCACTGAAAGTTTTGGGTTCTATCTCAGGTTTTTCACCCAGAGTGAACAGAATGAAGTAAATTCTATAGGGTGGAAGAGCTGCTAAATTATTATACACTAAAACATAACAAAAGGTTAACGTAATTAAACACCTTGATTTCAAAAACAAACTTGTCTAAGGGAACAAATTAGCTGCCTGGTGCTTATTCTATTACATGATGCTAAGTTTAATTTGAAAATGTCAGTCCAAGCTTTCCGACTCAATCTCCCAAACTCTCACGCACTCCTTAATTCATGACATTGTAGTTTCAATTCCCATCACATATAACCACCATAGAGAGGTCACCACCAACTTCAACTTTACTAATGTAATTCATAATTTTGGAGTCCTCCTCTCTCAGGATTCCTCGGCAGCAGGCATCACTGGTGCACATTTCCATCTTCCTGGCATGTTCCTTTGTCACTCCCCTCTTCTGGATTTCCCCTGACTTACCTGCCACTTATTCTCTGCCTCCTTTGGAGTTTATGCTCCTTTACTCAGCCATCAGATTCTGGAGTTCGAGACCAATCCTGACTGGTCTGCTCTTCCCACACTATATTCACACACTAGGTAACAGCATCCAAATATGGCTTCCATTACCTTCTCTATGCATAGCTAAACCCCAAATTTGTCTCTGGTTGTACAGATACTGAGTTCTTGAGTCATTTATTATTCAGGTGTCCACTAGATACTTCGTAGATATCATAAATGTATTTCAAATTCAGCATTCTAAAAAGCAAACTCATGATACTTCTTACAAACTGAATCATCCAGCTCAGTTCCTATTGCTGTGCCTGGTGCTGCCTGAAAGCTAGTAAGGCCAGTCAGACGCGTATGTGGGGGTCACTCTCAGCACTGCCTTCCACCACAGCCCATATTCAATCCATCACCAAGTTCTACAGATTTTACCTTCCATGTCCCCTAAATCCTTCCACACATTTCCACCCTGCTTCTCCTGCTGGTCTCAGACTTGTCTTCTACACTACAGCCAAAGCGAGGCTTACACAAAACAGCCATGATGATCGCCATCGCCATCACTCCCAATACATACAAACTTTTGGCTTAAGAGACTTCAATGGAATCTGTATGAACTACTAACAGAAAAACAAACAAACAAAACAAAACAGAAACTAGAAACACGGCCCATACACTCATGTGTCAGGATCCCCTCTTCAGCATCATTTCAGCCCCAAGCACCTGTCACGTCCCACACTGCAGCCACACCGGCCTTCCTTTTCTGCACCCAAAGGTTGCATAAGTTATTTTATCTATCTGGAACATCACCCTTGTTCTTTCTTGCCTCCAAAGCTCAACCCAACCATCATGTCTCATGGGAATTCTCCCTTAGCTTCCTGTTGAAGTTGCACCTCCCCTGGCATCTCTGAGCCTCAGAGCACCACCACTTCCCATGATGCACAGCTGTTGTAATTGTGCTCCACTGTGTAGTTCTTCAATGCCAGTCTCCCCCATAAAGAGAGGGCGTGGCTTTCCTCCTACCATGGGCATATCCTCAGGCCCTACCACATGGTTGGTTCTAGTAATTTTTATTGAATAAATGAATATTATTATGACCAAACAAAAGCTATAGATAAAATGGCTAGAACTCTAAGAATGGCCTGAAACAAAATATTTTCAGTCCTCTGTCTAGTACAAATATACTCATTAACTTACTAGTTCATTCCTTCCATGTCTCTTCCCTTACCCCTAACCACCTGTACCCTCTTTTTCCCATGTCCCATTCTTACTCATGGCTCAGATGTCAGCATAAGTGTTACTTTCTCATATAGGGCCAGCAAATATTTGTTAAATGACTGATGACCCTATTAAGTATTTATTGATTGCTGTAATTAGGTGCCAGGCAGCATACTAGGGCCTGGGGTTACAAAAATTGATATGAAGTCTTTTCTGCTATCAGAAACTCATTACATTTGGGGGGACCACAATCGTGTAGAGAGATAATTAAAGCATAATATAAATGGTACAGTCGAGGGCAGCACCTCCTGCTTGCTGAGTGATGGGCAGGGCCATCCTGCGGCTGTGCCCACGACATGTGGCTGCAGGGATATATAGCTCCTTTACTCAGGAAAATCTGCT
The DNA here is from genome assembly GCA_028646485.1 of Cryptoprocta ferox. Lineage (NCBI taxonomy): Eukaryota > Metazoa > Chordata > Mammalia > Carnivora > Eupleridae > Cryptoprocta > Cryptoprocta ferox. Next base: position 92,654,743 of record CM053559.1, on the reverse strand, counting down.
TCCTCCACAGTAGCTGCATAATTTTACCCATATCACCTAATTACTTGTTAGAAGAAAAATCCACTCTTTAATAACATAGCTGGAAAATATCTCCTATGGAAAAACATTCAACTAGATGCTTCAATGGGCCATTCACAGGTGAAATGCCAGGCCCCAGAGCATATGTAAGAAGGCTGGCTTGAACTGCTTTACACAGAAAAATGAAAAGGAATGTGGCTAGGATGGACCAGCTGCAGGAGGCAGAACAAGAGTCCCAGGGAGACAAGTAGGGAGATACAGTGAGGTCCTGGGAGAAAAGAGAGGCCGAACCATATACCCGGGCCTGAGCTTGAACAAAACAAATACATAAACACACGCACGTGTGTGCACACACGCACGTGGCATGGGATGTTTCCTTTGGGTGAGTTTCTTTTGAAAACAGGGTATCTGTTAGTTTTAAATTGTTGTGCTCTGATATAAATCCTTCCTAAATGAGAATCCTTTGCTTAATCCCTTACACCCTTCAGCCCCCAATGTTAGTATTCAAGAGGAACTGGTTGCGGATGGTTAAAGTTGCCTGCCCCGCAATCCTGGCTCTAAGGGAAGGAAAGCAGGGAGCCCTCACCAACCTTCTCATTCCTTCATCCTTGCATTCTCCTCTCCTGGACAGACTACATGACTCCCTTTTTGATGACAAATGCCAAGTCCTTTAAATTCCCTACGGTTCCATCTCAGGGTAGACCCTGAGATATGCTACGTAGAAATAAAAAACCAGGAGTGCTAGCATTGGGTGATCCCTGCATCATCAGCTCAGCTGTTCTGGCAGCCCCTGTGCGCCTTGCAGGGTCCAACACCTAGACTCTCAACAGGGAATCTCAGAATTCCCGCAATAGGGACCCACTGATAGATAGAGTTTTAATATGGTGACATATCGCAGGGCAACTTAACACTGAGACGGGCTATCCATGCGTATTTTAGGATACAGAAGAAGGGACAGACTGAATCACCTGATATTGGAGATCTCCCTAACAACAACATGCTTTTTCTGTTCCTGCATTTATACCTGCTTACATTTCTATCTGACAGTCCTCCTCACAAGAGTATAATTTCCATGTAAAAAGAGACTATGCTATATACTTAATATCTGTCCCTAGTGTTATAACTAGGCACACCATTTTTCTTTAAAGGAAAAACAAAGCACATGCAATTGCAGTATGAAAAGACGTTAACACTAAACTAGTCTATTTTATTTCAGGTTAAAAAGAAATGTTCAGATAATGTGTTTAGTGAGTTCACATTAATAAAATAAAGGCTGAAAATGCAATCGTACCACAGATCTAACTTAAAGGCAAGGCTATGTAGGCTCCTACAGACGTCAAGTTGTGACAGGGGATTCCTCTATACTTCAAGAGCTATACTTGGCTAGGATAGTATACATGACTCCTGTACTGGACAGTGCAGATTAGAATGTTCCCCCCACCACAGAAAGTTCTATTGGATAACCTTGCTCTATATGCTACAGAGAACAGAGATCGAGAGTAAGCAAACAACTTTTAGATTTTCGACTAAAGAGTTCTGGGGTACTGGATCTATAATTATCAGTGCGGATGCAATTTTTATATCTTTTGATCAATTCTTGTGCTTCATCAAATTTTAATTCCATTAATTTTGTGATCTCTTCCTTCCCTATAAATGCTTTTTTTTTTTTTTTTTTTTTTACTTTCCAGTCGGTTCCACTGTTTGTTCCCCACTGAACAGAATTCACTGAAAAAAACCAAATAGTTGGAGGATAAGTTCATTAGAGAAAAACTAAACACTTACAGGATAAACTAAATAGTTGTGGACATCAAATTCTGAGAAACCTCAAGGTTCCCTGTGTCTGGTACATGTCACTGTATGAGTGTGGGCAGGGCCTATGACTGTGACAGATTCATTCTTCTGGTTAGGTCATGTTATATGGCAGAGTGAGGGATTCTGCAGATCTAAGTAAGGTCCTGTATCAGTCAGAGACCCCACTAGAGAAACAGAAGAAGATGCATATATATTAAGAGATTTATTTTGAGGAACTGACTTAATGTTGTAAAGGGTCTGGGTAGGCAAGCCTGCCATCCGTAGGATTGCCATCAGAAAGGAGAGAAGGCTGGAAACTCTAGGGCAGAAGTCCTGAAGGCCTGCCCTCAGGCAGAACTCCTTCTTCCTCAAGTTCTATTCTAAGAAGTCCCAACTGATTAGACTGGGACCACCCAGATTACTATAGATAACCTTTACTTAAAGTCAGTTTATTATGGAAATTAATCACATCTATAAAAACTTTCAGAGCAACACCTAGGTAAGTGTTTGATCGAACAAGTGACAATTAAAGTCCAGCGGAGCAGACACCAGAAACTGACCATCACAGGTCCCTAATCAGTTGATTTTCTGCTACTCAAAAGGTTACCATCTTGAGTGGGCCTGATCTAAGCAGGTGAGGTCTCTGAAAAAGGGTCTAGAGAAGGAGATTAAGAGGTACAAATTTCCAGTTATAAAATAAACAAACCACAGGATGAAAAGTCTACAGCGCAGGGAATACAGTCAATGATATTGTAATAACTTCACAGGATGGCAGATGGTAACTGCACTTGTGATACGAATTTCATCACGTATAACTGTCAAATCACTATAGTGTACACCTGCAACTAATATGTCAACTATAGTTCAATTAAAACATTTTTTAATTAAAAAAAAGAAGGCCTAGAGATTATGGACTTGAAGCAACAGAGACTCTCTCTTTCCTGTTGTCCCTAAAGAAGCAAGCCCTCAAGAGTTCTACAGCTACAATGAAATGATTTCTGCCAACAGCACTTGAGCTTGAAAGAGAGACCACAGCCTCAGATGAGACCACAGCCTAGGCTAACGTGTTGACTGCAGGGTTGTGGGAGCCCAAGCAGAGGACTCAGTTAGGCCATACCCAGACACCTGATCTATCGAAATGATGAAATAAAAAATGTATCTTCTTTAAGCCATTAAGTTTGCGGTTATTTGTTTTGCAGCATAGAAAACTAAGAATAGAAAGGGAAAAGAGCCTAAAGTATCTTGAGGGCACCGGATGAACTTGGCGATGAGCTGAGAAGACTTCATAACTTATCTGAATATATGTTAATTAGCTTGATTGTGGTGATCATTTCTCATATATACACATATCATATCATTAAGTTGTGTATGTTAAATACATACAATTTTTTATTTGTCAATTAATACCTCAATAAAATTTTAATTCCATTAATTTTGTGAGGAAATAAATGTTAGTTACTTGAGGCTGTTAAGTAAAAGGTAATAAAATAAAATAATGCTCATTTCAATTATTCTCTTTTTACCAATGAAGAATTTTTTTTCATCTTTAAGGATGAGGAAGATAAAGTTTTAAGACTAAGTAATTTTCCCAAAGTGTTGGGTCTAAGACTTGTATTCTAAATAGAGTTTAGATGATCTCTTTTAGGTGGACAAATTATGTAGGGTGGACTGTTTTGTCACTGCTACATTACAAATACTGTAGCAGAGTAATTTAAAAAAAACTGTGATAAAATACCATTATTTACAGTAATATATAGTTCTTGGCTGGTAGCAGATCTGGTATAGTATGCACTCTTGTAAATAAAAAGGGAAATAAGTACTTGCCATGGTTGCTGCTAGAGACAGTGAACCTATTTAATTATTTATGACAATATTTTTCTTCTTAACTATTCTGTCACTGTCGTGAGGTTACATACTCTGCTCAAATTCAGTTTCTAAGAAAAACTAGTTACAGTGTATGAGAACATTTGCACTTACCAGTCTTTTATTGGAATGACTACAGCAAAAATTTTAGGAAACCCAGAATCTCCCATAATGATTAAATAAAATGAATATAAATCCAACAGGTCAGAAAATTTTTTTTACCAGACACATCTACAAGGAAAAAACAATTTCAACATGATTTGCTGTTCAGTTCTAAAACAAGGAAGCCCATTTTTAAAATGACTTCGGCTGACTGGGAACACTGACAGGCAGCAATCTGCTGTTACTTGGATTGTTCTAAACCCAATTTTGGCAACCAAATTTTAATTTTAGGTTTTTTTTAATGTTTATCTTTCAGGGTGAAAAAGATAGAGCATGAGCGAGGGAGGGGCAAAGAGATGGAGACACAGAATCCAAAGCAGGCTCCAGGCTCTGAGATGTCAGCACAGAGCCTGATGCAGGGCTCGAACTCACAAACTGTGAGATCATGACCTGAGCCGAAGTCGGACGCTTAACTTAACCAACTGAGCCACCCAGGTGCCCCACACAGGTGAGATTTTAAATCCTCTAATCCCTGGGCTGTCCTGAACAGACAGAATTGAATGAAGTATCTCAGACCTGGCAACGATCTGCTCAACGTTAACCATCTATGGACATCTTCCATTCCATTTAAAGAATTGTCAGGGATCACTGAGATTTTGTTTTCTCTCCTCTACCCAAGTAATAGGTCAGCGAGACCTTTGTTGCCTTGGAGTATTTGTACACCTAGCTTCAGCTGCAGATATCAAACGTTTGCTCTTAGCTTTCTGAATTCACCGGTAATGTGCTCCCCTGCAAAACCTGCTTTCCCACGTTAATTCTGCTTTAGAGTTTGGAAAGTACGTCTGAAAAATCAGAGTCAGAACTATTTTCTGAAAGGCTGCTGACTTAATATTCACTAAAACCTAAGTAACATGTAATCATTTCCATCTTCAAAAAAAAAAAAAACCGACATAAAAATGGATGCCTATGGGGGCGCCTGGGTGGCTCAGTCGGTGAAGCGTCAGGCTCCGGCTCAGGTCATGATCTCGCGGTTCCTCAGTTTGAGCGCCGCACTGGTGCTTAGGATTCTCTCTCTCTCTCCCCCTCTCCTCTGCTTGCACTTTGTCTCTCCCTCAAAATAAAATAAACTTAAAAAAATGAGTCCTATAAAAAAAGTTCATGTCTTTAAGAAACTGATAACATACTAGGAGAATATACTAATAAGGCATAATTAACTTCTCATGAGAGTATGTAAGGAGCCACATTAACATAAAAGTGATATGATCCCTGTGACAGACTTGTGGGTTCACTTCTACGTCTGCCACTAACCAGCTAGTTTGCAAAGAATGAATTGCACCCACTCTATTTCACTTACCTGGTGTTTAAGTAAGAGTTGTTAAAAATCATCTTAAATTATGTATCAGATTTCTACTTCCTCTATTTCTTTAATAGTCAGAATAGGCTCATACTGAGATCACATTTGTCTTTGGTCAATTTGATCTCATCCTTAATCAATCTATTTCCTGAGTTGGGACACAAAATGTGCTCTACGTGAAGATTCAAATGACTTCATTTATTTAACAATTACCATGTACCAGGCATTTTTTATTAAACTCTTCAATTAATACTTACAATAGGAAAGAATAGACAGTCTCATATTCACCTTACAAATAAGAAGGTGATTTTGGAAGGGATCCGTGACTTGCCCAAGGTTTCACAGTACATAAGACAGCAGCTGGATTTGGACAAGACTCTATGCGAGTAGGAGTAGGTTTCTCCTTTTGTGCCTTTGAATCCTATCTCACCTACAAGTCTTTCCTTGGGAATCAGAAATCAGAAAACTTTATACAGGATGGGTTTACTTAATTACTGAGACATTCAAGGGTCCATTATGTTATTTTTCATTTTGGCAGATTAGACACCTTCACAGACTTCCTTCATAAGAAATTTGAGTTCTGGAAATTTTACAAAATTGATGTGGGATTTAAAAGGCTGTATTTATATATAGTTTTTTTTTTCCTAGAGTAAAATAAGTCAGTCAAATGTGAAGATTTTACAACTATCTAAGAAACGATTTGTTAGATAAAGATATGTTAAAGATGGGGAGAATAATTTTCCATTCACTACATACCTTTCTTCATTTTTCTTTATTGGGAGGTATTTTGGCATTTAATAGGCTCTTCTCTGATTAACTGAATATTTTGTAACTATGGAAAAATACACACAGGCACTGCTGGCTGGAGATGGGGAAGAGGGTAGGCAAGGAGAGCAAAGTAGCAGGTGAGCACTGAAGAGAATCTAAGCAGCATTCCCCTTCTGCGAAGAACGCCATGCAAAGCACAGGGAAAATGTCAAATCCATACAGAACAGTGAGGTCAGTCAGAGAATTCTTCCACATCAGTTAGCACTAGAGACGCTACCCTTTTAACAACAAATAGCTCTTGTCATAAGGTGGAGAGGTTTTCATGGCAGAATATGTACTACGTAATGATGTGCTCTGCGTGTGTGTGTATCTGTGTCTGTGTATATATTTTTCTTCATGATGGGGAGAATAATTTTATGAACGATTTGTCATGAGAATTCCGATATATCAGTTTGGTTGACATTTGAATTTTAATAATCTTTGTTCAACGCTCATTCAATACATCATTACTAACAATACTCCAAAATTAAAAAAATTAAACTGACACATTAAATGGCATGTTGACCATAAGTCAGCATTTTAATACAGAGAATATGAGTACAGTAAACCTCCCCTTATCCACGGGGGATACATTTCTAATACCCACAATGGGTGCCTGAAAGAGCGACAGTACCGAACCCTATATATAAAACTATGTATTCTTTTCCTATGTGTACACACCTATATTAAAGTTTAGTTTATAGATTTGGCACAGTAACAGATTAACAACTAATAATAAAATAGGACAATTGTAACAATATACGGTTATGAACTGCAACAAAAGTTATGTGAATATGATCTGTGTGTCTCACACTGTGTCACTGTGCTGTACTCATCCTTCTTCTGGTGATGATATGAGAGGATAAAATGCCTATGTGATGAGATCAAGGGCGGTAAATGAGACAGCACTGTGATGTAGCGTTAGGCTACTAATGACCTGAGGATGCACTGGGAGAGCCATCCACTTCTGGAGTGTGGCTGATCTTGGGTAACTGAAACTGTAAATGGGGAGGGGGGCGGGGGAGAGGATTACTGTGTTGCTACTTTAACATGTCCTTTCAAACCACATAAGCATTATATTTAAGATCACTAAAGGACATCTGCTACAGATTGAGAGGAGTGTTAGGGACAGACATGTTTTGTATTCATTTTAATGTCCCCTTCTCTTTTTCTTTCCATTTCTCACTTTTCCGTATCTTTATCTACAGTTACTGTAATTTTCAGGGCACCTGGGTGGCTCTTCAGTTAAGCATCTGATTCTTGGTTTCGGCTCACATCATGATCTCACAGTTCATGAGACTGAGCCCCACGTTGGGCTCTGTGCTGTCAGTGTGGCGTCTGCTTGGGATTCTCTCTCTCCCACTCTCTCTGCCCCTCCCTTTCATGCTCTCTCTCTCAAAATAAGTAAACATTAAAAAAAGTTACTGTAACTTTCAACTTACACACCTCTTCCTCTCCTATGAAGTTAAAATAATCATCCAGATATTCTGAGAAATCCAAACTCCGATAAGTATTTCTCATGATTTTGATGGTAATTCTTTACAAATACGTCTTTTTTTAATTATTTGTGACCAACTAAATCTTAAATATCAGATATTCTCGCCTTCCATTCCAGATTCCCACATGACTTAATTCATTACTGAAAGGTAGCTTAAGAATGAATATTCTTGACATCACTGGGCTCAATATACTACTTCATAGCTCCACTGAGTTTGTAACAATCCTTTTCTTGTTCCAGAAAAACTGAGTATGTTATTGATTCCTCATCCTGAACTGTCACTAAGATTCTCATGTGTGTAAAGGAGCCCAACTGTATCCCAGGGCTATGGTTGCATAATTATCTTCTAGTATAAACTGCTAAGCAATTTGTTATTTCTTCCAAACTTTCTATATATTTCATGAATATTGTTTCAAAACTACTTCCATAATATTTACTATAAAAAGCAGAATGCTCAGGCCAAACACCTAGCTACTGACTGAATTCTAACAGAAATGAATACACACATGCTAACTTTGATATAATACAAGAGAACAGGACAGAACTCTGTACTAAAACTGTTCCAGTATGGTTCTGCTATGTGCTTATGGGGTGGTCTCAGAAAAAGCCATTTATCTCTTTCAGGGAGCTCCTAGTTCCTCACCTACAAACTTAAGATCTGGTCCAGACCACACCCAAGAGGCCTGCCATTTCTACACATTTTTGGCTCCATGACTCCTATTTTTTACTCTTCTTTAATGTCAATCATTTCAGAGAACCTCAGTTCTAAGCACTAGAAAATGATTATTACTCTGTATGAACATTAACACTCATTTTTGATGCTTAATTAATGTTTAAGGCATGTTTCCTTATGAAGTTAAGAACAGATGTTGGATAATAAAATTCATCTCAGAGCTGAGAACCTAAGAAATAAATGAACAGTTACTAAATAATCCTATGTGCTATCAAAGAGTACTAGGAAATGTGAAAAACGGCAACAATAATAATAGTGGCTAATATATTTATGACTGTTTACCTTAAGCCAGCCATTGTGCTTAGCACTTTAGATTTATCATCTCATTTAATCCCCGTGACAGATCTATGGAGCGAGCATTATTACTCCCATCTAGAGGTGGCAGAAAGGAGGATTTGGAAAGCTTAAACAATCATCTCAAATCACCCATTAAATAAACTTGGCACTTACTTTAGATTTTACCGAAAGAGCCATCTCCTTTCATGTTATCATATTGCTTAACATAAAGGAAACTGTTATTTCAAAGTATAGTTAACCCAAATACTCTCTATATATGCATATTGTGTTCAAAACTCAAAAGTGACATTGTGAACCGAATTGTTGCACATGAATGCTGAATATATTGACATACAAAATCACTCATGTCTCTATTCGATATAAGAGATTGATAAAAACACAAATTATTTGGAAATTGGTGGTTTATAGTTTAAAATAGAAAAAAGGTATCATTTTGCTTAAGATATACTTTTAACTTTTATGATCTAAAGAATATGCTTTCTATATTGTTTTTCACTAGAAACAGTATATTTATTCTTCAAATTATTACTAATCCAAGCATTCTATATAATATTCAAAGAGATAAATTTTAAAATATAAATCACAATAGTACAGAGATATTATACTGCTTCTTTTCATATATCATTAAAAGTACAGATTTTAGGTACTTTTTAATGATATAATTAACTCTACACATACCATAATAAACAGTTTTGTTATTAGAAATCTGAACACTAAATAAATTAGTTAAATCATCTAGCTTTATATAGTCTTCCAATATGGTAACTGGTTGCTCTTTTGAAGTAAGGATTTATTGGTAGACCATCCAACAGGTTCCCAATTGGTTCAAATGCCCAGTAGTACCAGAGAAACACAAGAGCCACTGAGCTGAGGGGAAGGGAGGGTGTGGACAGGGAGACAGTAAATATCAGGGACAGATAAGTGTGTACATATTCAATAACACTGAATAAGGCCCTAAGATGGAATGACATCAAGATATACTAAGATTAAATTCCCCCAAAGATCATCGAGATGGGAGCTTGAAATTCAAACGGTTAATAAAGGAATGAGAACTTACATACACACTTGAATTTATAAATTGAGATTCAGATCTTGTATGCATTTCAAACTATATCTGATTACAGTAATTTTTGATAGTAATATAGTTATAGGATGTTAGTAACACAGTAAAGTGTGCAAGAGAAAATTAAAGTTATCCATAATATCACCTCTCAGATGGAACACCTGTGTGGCTCAGCTGGTTAAGTGTCCGACTACAGCTCAGGTCATGATCTCACAGTTTGTGAGTTTGAGCCCTGGGTCGGCTCTGTGGTGACAACTCAGAGCCTGGAGATTACTTCAGATTCTGTGTCTCCCTCTCTCTTTGCCCCTCCCCCGCTTGTGCTCTTTCTCTCTCTCTCTCTCTCTCTCTCTCTTTCTCTCTCTCTCAAAAATAAATATTAAAAAAAGTTTTTAAAAAGAAATAATAGGGTTAATACTCTAATGTGGCTTTTGTACTTCTTTTAATTTTTTTACTTTTTTTTTAACCAACTGGTAAATGAAAGAGATACTGTTTATACTTTATATATACAATTTTATATTCTGCTTTTTTCTACCCAATTCCATGTCATGACCAATTTTTGTTGTCATTAAAAACTCTTTACCTTTTCATAGTGGCTACACAAATAGTTCATTCAACCATTTCTTCCTGCCACAGCCTTCAAAGAACTACTTGTAAAAAAATTTTTCAATGTTTATTTATTTTTGAGAGTGTCAGGGAGCCTGCACACTGGGCATGCGAGCAGGTAGGGGAAGGGAGAGAGGGAGACAGAGGATCCAAAGTGGGCTCTAGAGAGCCCAATCTGGGGGGCAGAGCCCAATGTAGGGCTCAAACTCATGAACCCACGAGGTCATGACCCAAGCTGAAGTCCTCAAGAACTGAGCTTATCCAAGTCCAAGGCTTATCCCACTGAGCCACCCAAGTGAAGAACTACTTAATCTTTTTTTAAATTTTTTAATGTGTATTTATTTTTGAGAGAGGGAAAGACAGTGTGAGTGGGGAAGGGGCAGACAGAGAAAGACAGACAGACACACACACAGAATCCGAAGCAGGCTCCAGGCTCTGGGCTGTCAGTACAGAGCCTGACATGGGGCTCGAACCCTTGAACTGTGAGATCATGACCTGAGCTGATGTTGGACACTTAACCGACTGAGCCACCCACGAGCCCCAAAAGAACTACTTTTACCAAAAGTAAGGCAGAAAAGGATCCCCATTTTTCTTTTCCAAATGTTCTACTGGATGCATTTAGGGACAGGCAATCAATCAATAAACAAACACACAAAAATCCAAATACATCATTATCCTGGTGTTTACACTCACTAGCTGAATGGGTAAATAAAAACTTACTCAGTCCTCAGTTTTCTCCTTGATAAAATGGAGACAATAATAGTTCCCAATTCAGTAGTTTAAGAGAATTAAATAAAGCACAGTATCTGACACATCATCTACAGTGAGTAAGTGCTGAATACTCTAGCTATATAAATATTATTATCACTATCCTCAGTGTGAATCTGCTATGTTCTGGCTTTATGCTGCCTCCAGGAGGTAACATGCTTTGGTGGGGGGAAAAAAAAGGCTAGACTGACAGCATGTGAAATATAGGTAAGTTATTTTCCTTCTTCAAACACTGGTATTCTCATTTACAAAATGAGGACACCACTACCTTTTTTGTATAATGTCTGCATTCAGACATAAGCCAAACACATTCAATAAATGGTAGCTATTTTTCACCTTCTAGATACAATATTTCCTATCAGATATGTTTATAATTCAAATTAATGAAATTTAATCTACACAAATGGTAGCTTAGTTAACAAAATCACCCTCCCTTTTTTTAATTGAAAAGTCCCATTGGGGTGCCTGGGTGGCTCAGTAGGTTAAGCAACCGACTTTGGCACAGGTCATGATCTCATGAGTTCGAGCCCTATGTAGGATTCTGTGCTGACGGCTCAGAGCCTGGAGCCTGCTTTGGATTCTGTGTCTCCCTCTCCCTCTGCCCCTCCCCTGCTCACACTCTATCTCTCTATCTCAAAAATCAACACTAAAATTTAAAAAAAAATTTTTTTTAAGTACCATGGAAATACTAGCATATTTAATTTTGAAATGTGATCCCAGTACATTAGGGAAAATATCACAGTTAAAGCATTCCCAGGGTTCCTAGCTGGCTCAGTCAGTAGGGCATGAGACTCTTGATACTGGGTTGTGAAATTGTGCCCAGCTTACTCAAAAATAAATAAATAAAATTAATTATCTGTTTAAGAAAAAAAAAAGTCCTTTATATGTAACAAAAGCATTCCCATCATTTCTTTTCCCCTCGAAAAAGGGATCAAATTCTACACATACCCACACACACACACATACGCACACATGTACTGATTTTTGAGGTCAAGACGTCTACAGCGAGAGCCATGTGAACCGGAATGAAACGGTCTCAAGGTATCCAAATAGCTCTGACTTGGTCAATTCACTTTAAAGCAATAAAACATCAGCCAAACCAATGTAATGACATCACCCACTGGAGAAACTGAACCTCTGTATAGAACATAGTTTTATGTTGTCTACATATTATACTCTACTTTGTATAGCTCTGAATAAACACGATCAAGATGATGCAATGACTTTGTCCTCAAAACCCAAAGAGCATTCACTTGTACTCTACCGTTCCATTTCTTACTGCAGCCCCATGAGGTCAGGAGGGGGAAAGGCTCCGGGCTTCACACGCATTGGAAAGATGTGAGTCGGATTAGTGAACACATTCACTGGGCCATGTGGTTTCACGTGGTGCTACATGGCCAGTGAAAGTGTGAAAAAATGCAAGAGCAGGACTTCCTTCTCACCTTAATAGTAGGCACAGAGCTCTTTGCAAAAGAAGCTGAGAAGAAATAGAGCAAAGCTGTATTTTACATATTTATCTCCTCTCTTTTAGAGAAAATCAACCTTCCTGTTATACCCTGAATGTCAATATTTCTCAAATCTGAATGGAGTGTGTGAAACAAATATGAATTTGTGTTCTATGAGCAAAGCACATTCGATAACGTTTCTATTGTTTTTAACTGTCTACTGGCAAATGCAAAATGCAAAGGAACAATTATATAAATAATACTCAGCCTAAACTGTGTGGAAGATTCTGGTTAATCTTATCTCAATCCCAAACTTACATTCACATTAAAGAAAATGTAAAATTATCCCACCAAAAAATACAGATTCCAGCTGATCCTAGCTGAAACGATGATGTTAACTATGGCAAAGTATTGATGAGTTGGCAACTAAAATAAAACAGCTTATATTTTTTAAATGTGGGAAAGATTCTGCATGATTCTCCACAAATGGCACAGATAAAAGATACAAGTGTTCAAGGGGCCATTTTTCTTGCAATAGTTATGCTGATAAGGTGACACAGCCGTGTTTCTGCCTACAGTATACACACAGGGGATCCAGATCTGTAAGCACCCTGGATACCGTGATAACTACCCTTATCAACGTAAAGTCTTAGGACATCTCAGCATGCAGGAGGCACCTTCTGCACATCGCAGGCACTAAAATATAGATTAAACAAAAACTAAATTGCTTCTTACAATGTGTCTATTTTCTTGATTTTATGTGCCTAACAATTTAACAAACCAATTACCAAGGGACGAGTACGATCTCTACAAGCAGTTCTCACCCAGGGGCAATGCTGTCCCCCACAGTAGACATTTTTTAACGTCTGGTGTCAATTTTGGTTGTCACAACTGAACAAGGAGTGATGGATGACTCGCTTCTAATGGGCAGAGGCCAGTGATGCCGCTTTAGATTCTACACTGAACAGGGCATCCTCGTGCCCCCATGCCCAACAATGAATTATCTGGCCAGAAATAGCACCATAGCCCAAGTATAAAATACGATTTGTTTCAAAACATTCTTTTATTTTAGAAAGAACAAGAACAGAGAATAAAAAGAGAACCAGTGGCACAAACTACAAGAACAGGAGATGACGTGATCTAGAGTAATTACGGAAGGTCACGTAAGAGATGTGAGAGACTGTCACCATGCTGTGCGGTTGGTGGACAGTCCAGACGTTACACTGCTGGCTGACAAAGGAAGAAACACAATGCATTTTCTAGTCATCCTACGATCTTGAATTCAGAAAACCTCCTTTGTACAACAGTTCTAAATGAATTTCTGTGATGTTTTCCCTTAAAAACTGCTGAAAAAAAGCTCATCTGAAGAATGAATTGAAACCCCCTGTTCTATTCTCCCCCTTGGATATGCTTCCACATTTCTCCTTGGGGTTTGCTGTAGTATAATTGAACTTGCTCTTTGATTGCAAACTTTAGTATTGGTAAATATAATTTATTTTTGATCAACAAAAAGCATTCCTGTAACAGATGGACACAACTTATCTAAACGTGGAGAAGGGTTTAATCAGAGGCACTATTAAACCAACTGTGCTCAGAGTCAAACACTTAGAGTGAGTGACCTCAGTCATATTGTCACCTGGTCCTTTGCAACACAGAAAACCCTGTAAAATGATTTGAGGAAAGGAATGATCTTGGAAAGAGGATTCTCCCCACCCCAATTATAACATTTGCATTTTAAAGTAAGTGTAAGAAACCACTTGCCTAGTCTCTAACTTCATTTTGTATGATACATAAATACAGCTGACACAGCAAGTTTAAAATACTACAAACCACTAAATATCTGATAACTAGTAGGTTGACAGCAGAGAAGAAAAAATGTTGCATGAGGCCTTATATGCGGTCTCTCTGACTAAGGCTAGTAATAATTCATAGTGTAATTAAAACATTCCACGTGGAGATAATAGGATCAGATCAGTCTATCAGATGTATACAAATAAAGGTCTTAGCTAAAGCTCAATTTTACCAATAACTTCAAGAAACAAGCAATCACAAGGCTGTGGTATGAGGTCTAAAATTAAGGCCTGGTATTATGTGTACTCTGACATCTGAGAAAAGTCCGGAGGGTCTAACTGCAATTTCCCCCTACAACTAAGCTCCCGGGGATAAGGCCCCCTAGCCAAAAGTCTTCCCTTATTCTTACAGAGCAGGCAAAGTTTCCGCTTATTCCTGAACATTGAGGTCATGAAACACTTCCATTCAACACCTCAGTGATTACCTAGCTCATGAGTTATTTTCCAGGGAGTCATGTTCATCGATTCAGAGAAGCTACGTGTTTTTAGTTTACCATAAGTAACCTGAAACAGGTTCCTAACAGGAATGCTCAACACATTCCGTGATAATGGCTTTCCTCCTAGAAAAGTTAATTATTCGGTGTGCAAGGGGCTCATTTATCAGAATGTTTACAAAGAGATTGGTCGAAGTGACCTGCCTCCTTCCTTAGGATCATTCTCCCATTACCTGGAAGTAAAATGGAGCAGAGGGCAGGCTCTTCAACTCCTCCCTGTCCACCAAAATGAGCATGAAAGACTAAATAAAAAAGACTAATATGACACTGTTTAGAGCTTAAGAAAATTATATATATATATATATATATGAGAGTCTAAATGAGAACAGGAGTCTAAAAAATTGTGATAATTTATTCAAGTCTAGGTATAAAAAATCTGATACTAGTCTAAAAGGAACAAAGTTATTAAATGTTTTTAAATGAGTGATATTTAACTTTTAAATGATATATCCAAATAATTTGCATCTCTAGAAGGTTTAAGCCAGCATACTAAATGATTATTTTATTATATTGTTACTTTTAATTCATGAGGGTGCTAACTGCCATCTTAAATATTTGCTCTTTTCTCCCTAGCTAAGCTAATTTAAATAGGTGATAATTAAGACTAACAACTCAAGAATAAAAGCTAATAAAAGAATCTCAGTGTATATTTGCAGTATTTTAAATTTTACTTCTTTCCTCACATTAACCAAGAATTATAAGTGAAATATTGATGGACTGTGTAACTGTAATTTTGACTTTCATACTCTTTGAAATCACCTAACATATATATAAGGATTAACATATACCTAATCTCAGGAACTGAGGTTCCTAGAGGAAACACACTGACTGAGGTTGAAAAACTTTCTGTACCAAAATGCAACAAAGTTTGAGTTGTATTATTTGCAAGCTGTCCTCAAATGAGAGTGTTATCATGACCAGTCCTTTACATTTCCCTATTGGACATGTGGAATATACAATAGTGTGGATATTTTTCTTGCTGAATATCTCCTCCTATGTGTTCTTACAGTGAAAACTGTGGGTCAATTTTTATAGTCCTTAGCATCTACAAAATAGTATTTCCTGTAGGCTATGACTATGATTATAAAAAGTCCTTGTGGGTGGAGAAAAAAAGAATTAGCCAGAGGAGAGAGGTATCAAATGACAGAAAAGGAGCAATGCTTCAGATTTTTATGCAGGATTTCTAGGTCTGCAATTAACTCACGTATGCAACTCACATAACCCTGTGGATTTTGGTTTCCTCATTAGTAAAATAAGGGGGGCTGGGAGGTCTCTCGGGAACTTTTTAAAATTTTTGTAGAGTATACATATGACTCTTTGTATTAATCAAAATACCTTATTTGTAAATCATGCTGAAGCGTGGTTATTTTTCATTATTTTATTCTAATCTTCAATGTGTATGCTTTGGTTTAAAATGTGTACTTTTCTTGGAAAATTATTTTATGAAAAAAATTCTCAATATCCACAATAAAAAATGCATCCTCTTTTTCCACAATAGAAGTATACTGTTACTCCTAATTCAGACCTGCAAACAGGTATGAGTACATGTTATTCTCTGTCAATAATGTTGGTTTAAAAGTAAACTTTTAAACCAACATTGTTGATTTTAAGTGTGAACTTTGAAAAATCCTGAGAGTATTTTAAACTTAGATTTTTGTAGTAAGCAATACAATGTAAATCTAACTCTAAATCAATGACTAAGTAAATATTTCTCCAAATATGAACTAGCTATCATATGTGACTGTCTTGTATTTAAGTAGAAACTTACTTACACTTGCCACATTTTCTCACTGAAGAGACTAGAAAGTAAATACCTCCCAAGTAAAAGAAACTATACTGAGAAGAAAAAATTAAATGCTGATAGCAGACATCACCATAGACATGAAAAATGAGAACACAATTCTTTGTTTTTCATGCCATAAATTTCCTTTCAACGCAAATGTCACCCTCAAATGCCAATCCAGGAATGAAACCCACCGAGTATCTATCAGACATTTTATTATATAAAATGACAGTAATTTATTATCTTTAATACCTATACCTTTGAATTTACATTGCTCAGTAAGTAAAAAACCATAACACAAATGATCCAATAATTTTTCATCATCTCAAAAATATTTTCCACCTGCTACAATAATCATCAGTCGCTGCATTAGATATAGAGAGACAATCTTTCTGTTACAAAGTATTCCAATTCCAGTTTGAAATACAAACTACTTTTCAAAGAACTAAAGAATACATGTGCTTGAATCTAAGTTCCATTTCTCTTAATGGCAAGAACACTTCTGGTTACAACATACAAAACTGATTTTTTGTCTACTTGCATACATGCTTAGGAACACAGCATGTCCTGTCTCTTTATCATGAGTAACTTCCCTTTGATAGCTATTAAATCTATTTTTATGTTGATTTGTTTTTATTTTCACATTAATCTGGATATAAAGTTCTACTTAACTAATAAAAGCATGGTATTTTTCCTCTGATAAGCAATTTATATATTTATAATTTATGAAGGAGCCTCATGAAATTATGGTGTAAAATAATCTTAAATAGAAATAACACAAGGTCTCGAAACCTTTACATTACAAAAAGAAATACTAAGGGGTGCCTGGATGACTCAGTCAGTTGAGCATCTGACTCTTGATTTTGGCTCAGTTGTGACCTCTTGGTTCATGAGATTAAGCCCTGTCCTGGGCTCTGGGCTGACAGATTCTCACTGTCTCTCTGTCTCTGCCCCTCCCCTGCTCACACTCTCCCTCTCTCTCAAAACAAATAAATAAACATTAGAAAAAAAAAGAAAAACAAATGCCAAATCCTTGGTTTTATTTGACTCTTTGGAACATCTATTAACACAGCACCATTTAATAGGATACAACGGGATCATGTCCTGTTCAACTAATCTATCCAGCATCAAAGAATAATCAATTTTCACTGAGGGAGTTAGGTTTCCAGCATTTACATCCGATATTAGTTCAGTTCAGCGAACATCACTTGTATAGTCTGCTAACTGACAAGACGCCAATAATGAATAAGGTGACAGTGTCTGGCTTCTCCCCCAGTACCTCACAGTCTGCTATATTTTAGACTGATAAATATTTCATTGGAGATATTCACACAGTATAATGGGAGTAAAAAAAATATGATTCATTTTGGAAATTCAGAGAAGTCTTCTTTTTTTAATATTTATTTTATTTATTTTTGAGAAAGAGCATGCGAGCGAGCAGGGGAGGGGCAGAGAGAGAGGGAGAGGATCCCAAGCAGGATCCATGTTGTCCATGCAGGGCCTGATGTGGGGTTGAACTCAAGAACCATGAGATCATGACTGGAGCCGAAATCAAGAGTCGGATGCTTAACCAACTGAGCCACCCATGCACCCCCAGGGAAGTCTTCTTGTTGAAAACTGCATCTTAACTAAATCTTGGAAGCTAAGAAACGGAGGAGGTGAAGAATGGAGAGGGCACCGCAGTCAGAGATGGCATGCTGGAAGAAAGCATGTTGAGGAAGCAGGGCATGTGTGAGGAAGCAGGAGGGGTCTGTATTACTGGTGCATGAATTAGCACAGAGGGAAAGGAAGACTGCCTAGGAAGGGCACTATAGTTCAAGCTAACACCTGGGACTTCACAGGCAATGTAGCGTCTTTAAAGTGTTTTAACCACAGGTGTGATATGGTCATATTTGCATTTTAGATTTAAAATTAGCAAAATCCTGACAAATAGAATTCAGTAAATGCTAATGGGATTGATGAGTCTGTGTCACAATTTATTGATCCCCAAGCAACATAATAAATCTTTTACTCCGTGTGTGTGTGTGTGTGTGTGTGTGTGTGTGTGTGAAGAACACAAAATACAAGTAGCTGGGACCCTTTTATATTACGCAAAATCAAATATTTAATTTAAATAGGAAATCATTGGTGGACTTCCAGAACTGCTTATTTATTTCTCTGCCCAGCTAAACTGATCTAGAGAGAAACTGTTACCAATTTTAATGAATACACATATTCTCCCAAAGTTCATATCCACCCAGAAACTCAAAAAAACATAGTCTTTATTTGGAAATAGGGTCTTTGCAGATGTAATTAGTGACTTTAAGATTAAGTCACACTGGATTCATGTGGATCTTAAATCCAATGACTGGTGTCCTTAAACGAGGGCCAGGTGAAGGTACAAAGACACTGACACACAGGGAGGAACATGATTTAACAGTGGAGGCAGACACTGGAATCATGCACCGCTGGGCCAAAGAGCACCAAGGACTGCCACCAAGGATTGCCTGAGGTCGGAGATGCATGAAACAGTCTCCTTCTGAGCCCGCAGAAGAAGTCGCCTCCGCTCACACTTTGATGTCAGACTTCAGCCCTCCAGAACCATGACAGAATCAATCCCTGTTGTCTTACATCACACACTTCGCGGTTCTGGGAAACGAATACACACGTACATGACAGCACCTCTTGCCTGGGTAGCATGGGAACCGCGAGGGTCAGCGGTGGTCCCTGTAAGAGGAGAATCTAATTTTCCTGGTGTGAAAAGGACAAAACACTGTCTCTCTCTTTGTATTTGGCTTCTCTTAACCCTTTTTCCTGCTTTTTCTGGCGTTTACTTTCCACCATGATTTGCACTGGGTGACATACGTAGGCTTTATTAATTATTCATCTGAACTGAAGGCATATATGAAAATTAGTTTACTTGTGTGTGTCTTGGTTTCCCAAGGCACTGATCTAACTCTTATGAAGACTCTAGTTAAAAGCTAATATAGTATTTGTCATCAAAAAAGTTCACTGCTTCAATCAGTACACTGTGCGGGGCTCTTGTAAAATGCATGTTTGAGTACTGCAGCCATAAATGGTTTTTAAAACTTATGAGACTGAGACTTCCCCCTTCTGCTTCATGGGGTCCCTCTGGTATAGAGCAAGAAGATTAGCAACGGTGTGTTGGGAGGCTTACTGACTCAGAAGACATGGGGAATATTACTAAGTTTTAAAAATAACAGCACGCACTTGTTTCAACTAAACTTGAGGGAAAACTGAATGTGGAGGGAGCAGAATAATTTAAAATAAGTTTAGATTCATTGAAATTGGAACTCATATTATCCTCAAGACAAGTCGGGAAACAAAACCAGCAGAAGCCCTCGAAGTAGTGGCCTGGAACTGAAAGCTTCTCCGCCTGGAATAGAGGGAACTTTTTATCTCCAACCCTCAGAAGTGTCTAATTTCCCAGATGACAAAGTGATCATGGAAGAAGTGCACTGAGGGAGGATGACAGGCCATGTGGGGAGCACAGTAGGTGCCCTCCAACAGAGGCAGTGCTCGGACCCAGATTTCTCCTTCTCTAGTTCTGCTGCCAAACTTTGAAATAAAGGAAGCATAACCCCATTTCCCAACCTAGAACTTTAAGATGGACCTCAGATAAATCCCCTAAGGGGTTTCTAGAAAGATGAGAGAATCCATTCCTCTCCCACAAGAGTAATCAAAGCCTAGTTTCTCCTTGCTGGGACCCCAGGGTACAGAGCAATGCTACTCTTAAGAGAGAAAAAAGGAAGGGTGTATCTCATTGACATGTCCCCGCTCAAAGATCCAGGATTCTTTTTCTCACTGAAAAACCAAAGTTGTTGACACATAGTTCACTAAGTTTAAAAAAAAAAAAAAAATAGAAGGCCATCCTCTAAAGGCCCACTCTAGCCTGAATTCCTGAATTCCAGTATAGGTAAATTTAAATCATAATACCTTTGGGAAAGCTCTCCATCACAAATAGATTTAACAACTATTTTTCTTATTATAAACATGTATTTTTCTTGTAAAAGAGATAAATACAATTTGCATTCTTCAAAAATAGATAGACAAAAAAATAATCTGATCTGGACATTAGTTAGGAAAAAGGCTCAGTTAGGGATCTGAGAAAAATGACTAGTCATCAACTTTCTGACAATAAAGACTGCTTCCAGGGTGATTAAATCGATTTTTCCAAACTAAGGGAAAAATCAGAGAACACCATTTAAAAATGAATGTTATGGGTACTTTAAACTATAAAAGGACTTGGAAGAAAAACAGTAAGATGCAGATGTTTTGGTTCTTCTAATCTACACCATCCAAGAGAGCAGTCAGCAGTCACTATTTAAATTCAAATTCAAAGGGCACCTGGGTGGCTCAGTCGGTTGAGCGCGTCTGTCTGACTTCAGCTCAGGTCATGTTCTCACAGTCCGTGGGTTCTAGACCCACATCGGGCTCTGTGCTGACAGCTCAGAGCCTGCAGCCTGCTTCAGATTCTGTGTCTCCCTCTCTCTCTGCCCCTCCCCTGCTTGCTCTTGGTCTCTCTCTCAAAATAAAGACATAAAAAAAATAAATTTAAAAAATAAAAAAAAATTCAAATTCAAATAAATTAAAGTTAAATACAATTTAACATTTAGTTTCTGAGTTGTCTGAGCTACATTCCAAGCACTCAACAGGCAAACCTGAGGAGTGGTCTACAGCAGGTCAAGGACATTTACATCTTTGTCTGAAGTTCTACTGAAGAGCATTACTCTAGAGCTATTTTTGTATCTTTCCCCCACCCCACCCTGAAATGGTTATCGATACTTGTATAGTTTCCTGTCCTTATTATAACAAATTACCCCAAACTTGGTGGCTTAAAACAAGGAATCTGTTCTCTCACAGTTTTGGAGGCTGGAGTCCCTTTCACTGGATTCAACTCAGTGTCAGCAAGAGCTGAATTCCTTCCGAGGCTCCAGGGGAGTGTCCGTTCCTTTCCTTTTCCAGCTTCTGGTGGCTTCAGACAGGCCTTGACTTACAACTGTATCAGTGGATCTCTGCCTCCGTGGTCACAATGCAGCCATTTGCCTGTCTGTGAGTTCTCCCTCCACCTACCTCTCATGAGGACAGAATCCCCTGCTTTAGAACCCACCTGGATAAGGCAGGGCAATCTCCCCCTGTCACAGTAATTAACTTCATCATATCTACAAACACAATATAACATTCATAGTTCCAGGATTAGTACCTCATATCTCTGGGGCCATTATCCAATTCACTTCGACCTACTACCATGGAATTTTTCAACTTCTATTTTACTTTGTTTTATTTTATGCTGCCAATGCATCATTTACTCCACTGTAATAATGTTAATACAGTTTCCTAAAGTGTAAGACTCCCCCTCCCCCACCACAGAGGGACTTCACACTAGAAAAATCTAGCTTCCTACTTAGCTTCAGGTATTTTTTGTTTCCTTCCCATCCTGGGATTGCCAGAGCCCGGGCCAGATGGAAATGCCCATAATGGCACTAGCTTACAACTTTACAGATCCACTTGCAGTGATTACAGAACATGTCCTTATAGTTTAGGCCTCACCCAGGTCAGCACACTATCTGCCTTTGGGCCAGCTGCCTTTGCCCTTACTTTGAGTTCTAAAGTAACCTCACTGATGGTGTTGGTTTTAAAATGATTAATTTTAGGGGCGCCTGGGCAGTTCAGTAGGTTGAGCGTCCAACTAAAGCTCAGGTCATGATCTCTCAGTTTGTGAGTTCCGGCCCCATATCAGGCTCTGTGTTGGTGGTGCAGAGCCTGCTTGGGATTCTTTCTACCTGTCCCCCACACTCGTGCTCTCTCTTTCTTTCTCAAAATAAACTGTATAAAATAAAATAAAATATTTGTAAAGAAAGCCATTTCAAATATTTTTAGATATTTAGATACATGTCTAAATAGTGTAACAAGAATGAAATTAAAAAAGAAAGTTGGCTATAAAAACTAGTCAGAAGAATGCAAAAATATAGACCAATAAAAAGAAACCCATTAGAAACGGGGAACATTCTCCAATAAACACTTCAAATAGAGGGTCTATAGATGACCAGTAGGTGTAATCTCTTTAAAAGCCAGGCAAGTGGTTCATTAAAACCAAAATGAAAAACAATAACACCCACCAGAATGGCTAAGACTTTCAAATCAACACCAAGGGCCAAAATTTGTGAAGCAACAGCAATGCTAGGACATTGGTCGTGGAAGTCTAAACTGATACAACCACTTCAGGAAAAATTTTGTCATGATTGACAAAAGTTAAAACATACATATACCCTAACTTAGTATTACCTTTTCCTAAGTCGATACTCACGAGGAATGTTTATAGCAATTCCATCAAAATAGCCAAAAACTGGAAACAATTCAAATGTTCATCAGCATAAAATGAGTAACTGTAGAAAATTCACACAACAGGATAATAGTACCAATGAAAATCATCAAATCCTTTACATAACAGCATGGATAATTCTCACAATTATTATTCTGAACAAAAGTCAGGTGAGAAATAATGTATACTTTAGGATTCCATCTGGCTCAGTTGGTTGAGCATCTGACTCTTGATTTCAGCTCAGGTCATCATCTCACAGTTTGTGGGATGGAGCCTGGGTCAGGTTCTGTGCTGACGGCATGGAGCCTGCTTGGGATCGTCTCTCTTGCTCTTTCTCTACTCCTAGCCCTGCTTGCAGGTTCTCTCTCTCTCTCTCTCTTAAAAAAAGAGCAGTAACTGCAGGGGGCCTGATAGGCGCTTGTGGGGTGTCCACTTGATCCTTTTATTGACTTGGCAATGATGGCACGGGTGTTCACTTGGTTGGGATTAGGCGGTAGGGAAACAGACGGCGGGAGCGAGCCCTGGCACTGTGCCCCACTAGCTGGTCTTCCTTTCAGCTCTGGCATGCACGCTTTGGATAAATTTTCACCTTCACTATTCTCATCCCAGTAACTATTCCTATAGGAATTGTTCCACTTTGTCTCTCGCACCATGTTTTCCTTATTCACTGTTGTATTACTAACATCCAGCATATTTCATGACACATAAAAAGTGCTCAATAATCATTAATAAAATAAATTACGCATATCATGGTTCCCAAGAAGAGTATTACATATTTTCATTTACTGAAAGCTGAGCATGCTGCTTAGAAAATCTGTCACGTAGAGAAATTTCTCACATTTTGTTGTGGCTTTCCCAACGTACTGACAGAAAATATATGAATACAGGGTTCTGTGCCCATAATACCCAGAACACACAGAAAGAACTCAAATTTAAGTTCGGGCTCACGGTAGGCTCTTCCTGACAGGTTAAATCTTCCTCCTGAAGATTCACATTCTTCTGAAGAACTAAATCTGTATGCCTCTCTACTCATTCTACTCCCTATACTAAAGTGATGACCGAAGAAAATAAACATGTAGAGAATTTTTTTCAATGATCTCCGTGGCCCCAGTGCAGTAAGCAGTTGGGTTTGCACATAACAATGTTGCCCATGAATAAAAAAATAGGATTTGGTCATCATCATGGCTACTATTTTCACAAATCTCTGTAACTAATTCTTACAGAGGTAAATGCTTTATATCTATTTTGTTATAAACTACCAAATGTTTGGTTAATTTTTAAAAACTTGCCCAACAGGAAATCTGCCGTCTTCTGGTTACAGTGAGATTTTATTCTCCTGGATCTATAGGAAGGGGTAGGAGAGTCTAAAAGGAGACTCCTTGCATGAGGCAAATATCCCAATTCCCCATTCTGTCTGGATCCAGTATTCCTCTCCCCCTAGTGGTGAGGGGGGAAAACAACAACTTCCTAGGAAGGGGAAATAGTTTACCAGAGGATTCATATTCTAAAGCCAGTTTTTGCGAATTATGTATTTGCAGATGGAATTGCACTACCTACTGGCCTCAAAATAGCTCAAACAATCTTTAAAGTAATTCTGTGCTGGCAATGCCTTCATAGAAGGAAATCAGCAAAGATAAATCTTCTGTCGATGAACCCCAACCCTGGTCTGAAAGAAGCTACACAGATCAAGTTTCAAAGAAAAGAAAGTCACAGTCAAGAAGATGAGGAAGCAGGAAGATAAGGAGGAAAAAGTGCACAGGCAGATAAGAAGGCTCCGGGAGAAGAAAGAAATGAAAGAAGAGGAGGAAGAGAAGGAAACCGTCATTACTGGTAAAAATGAGTAGAAACAAGACAACAGAACTACAATCCCCCAAATCCATATATTACAATCGCTAGATCTATCTATATATGTATTATATATATATATATGTATATATATATAATGTGGGTGTGCATTTACGCAAATATGCATTTACGAAATACAAAAAAAAGAAGTTTAAAATATTTACAAAAATACCAAAGAAAAAAAGTTTAAAACATAACTAAAGGAAAAGTATTGTTTTAGGTGACCCAGTCAATTTTTTTAAATTTTTTAAGTATTTATTTAAACATTTAATGTTTATTTAAACATTTAAAGTATTTATTTAAACATTATTAAAACATTGTTTGTTGAAACATTTAAAAAAATTTTTTTGACCTGAGCCAAAATTAAGATGTTGGATGCTTAACTGACTGAGCCACGCAGGTGTCCCCAAGTCAATTTTTAAATGAAGAAAATAAAACTTATAGACATATAAAATATTGTTGACATTAAAACTTAGTGGTTAGCTTTAAAATCGTAAAAGGTGTAACTTAAAACAAGTGGCAGGAAGTTCTCAAGAATGTATCCAAAATCCATCATATAGAGTCAAAATGATGGATAATACTGTAACTTTCTGCTTTTTAAATATTTCATAAGACTTTGTCAACTTAATTAATAAGCTTTGTCATTTTAGTCTAATGAACAAAAATCAATTCCCAAATCCTTTGTTTAAGGTATTTTTATATGCGTTTGTGTAAAAC
The DNA here is from genome assembly GCA_028646485.1 of Cryptoprocta ferox. Taxonomy (NCBI): domain Eukaryota; kingdom Metazoa; phylum Chordata; class Mammalia; order Carnivora; family Eupleridae; genus Cryptoprocta; species Cryptoprocta ferox. The sequence goes on along the minus strand of CM053559.1, from coordinate 92,629,390 downwards.
TGTAAAAATATATTTTAACATAAAATAACCTTGCATATTATTCATATACAAAAACAAGGCAGTTTACTGTCAGAGAAAGCAAGTCATGTTAAATAATCAAAAATCAATAAATTACTAATTCAATGAAGAGGACAAAATCAACCACCAATTCCAACAGATACTCACAGTAAGAACAGCCATAGACTTCAATTCTGAGCCCGATGCGGCCTTCTCCGTTCCAGTCCAGAGGCACTATGCGTACATAGCGGGCAATAACCGCATGCTGTAAATCATGGCGAACCACACCGTCAGAGTTGATGTTCCCAGGAAATGCCTGGAGTAAAGAAAAGGGATTAAAAAATTAAGGAAAAACATACTTTGGAAGCAACCTGTCCTCTGTGTGCTCAAGTAAACTTAAATTTTCTTATCCAATGGTAGGATTTTATATTTTCTACTATCGACAATTTTAAGAAAGCTACTATACTTTCTTTATTTGAAAACAAGTCGAGTGAGTAAATGGGAACTAGGTCAAAATTTCCACGGGCCCTTTCAAAGGAGAAAATACACCTCTATGAGAAGAATGAAACACTAGATGGTAGCCGCTGCAGCATACAAAATTTAAATTTTGTATGCTAATATTCTGCATTTGATTACAAGATATTTTTCAGACTCCAACCATATTTCTTCCTTTCTAAAAACTTCTCTACCTTACCTTCCCATGCCACCATTAGAATGTGAAAAAAATTTTCAGTATCAGTTGTGTAAAAAGAACTGAATATGCCATGCAAGTGGCCAGGGTTTTCTATCTTTTGTTGGCATAAACACATTTACATAATTTACAAGTTGATCAGAAATGTGTTCATTCCAATTTTTCCCATTTACAGAGGATTCTGTCAAAAAAGTGATTTTCTGGGGCACCTGGGTGGCTCAGTTGGTTAAGCGTCTGACTCCAGGTTTTCAGTTCAGGACATGGTCTCACATTTTATGAGTCTGAGCCCCGCATCGGATTCCATATTGACAGTGCAGAGCCTCCTTGGGATTCTCTCTCTCCCTCTCTGTCTGCCCCTCCCCCACCTGCTCTCTCTATCCTTCTCGAAATGAAGATAAAAATAAATTTTAAAAAATATCTAGGGGTACCTGGGTGGCTCAGTCGGTTAAGTGTCCGACTTCAGTAGAGGTCATGATCTCATAGTCCGTGAGTTTAAGCCCCGCAACGGGCTCTGTGCTGACAGCTCAGAGCCTGGAGCCTTCTTCTGATTCTGTGTTTCCCTCTCTTTGCCCTCCCTTGCTCATGCTCTGTCTCTTTGTCTCTCAAAAATAAATAATCATAAAAAAAATTTTTTTAAATCGATTCCACAGTAAGTATAGAGCAAGATAATACAGGGTACATAAAAATGTCTAAGCCACAGACACCACACTAAAAGTGATTACAATCTAGTAATAGGGAAAATGTCAGTTTATAAAATTATAATTCAAGGAAGATTTAAAGCAATAGATCATAATTTAGAAGATGTAAGTCAAATAAGTGAGAAATATGTTTGTGCTATTTCAAATATCAGATGTTTTAATTTCATATATATATTCTAGTTATCCCTATACATTGAGTTTTTGTAATGCTATATGCCACATGATATCCTTTTGTATTTGTTTATATGATCTCTTAAACACTGAAATAAAAATTTTAAATATAAAACTGCCCTTTTTTAATCACCAAAAATTACAACATAAGTACCACATTCTATCACTAATCTGTTGCATTTAGACCTGAGGTTTTAAATTTGCTTCTATATAAAAACAAAAATTTTACCTTTTAAAAAATGATTCTGTAACAATTTTTTGAACACATAAAATTGATAAGTAGCAAATAAAGATATGCTTTTGATAAAAAGTACATAGTAGCCTTGAAACAGGAGGCTCTTTTGCACACACAACAAGACCCTCAATTTGTGGTTAGAGGGTTTGTTACTCTTCAGTCACACTCCTGGCCTCCGAAACACAAAATGTGCCAAGCAAGACCTAGTAATTTAGGACGCAGACTGAAGGATTTCCTTGGGATTTACACTAGTTTGTCTAACATTTAGATGTCCCAAAAATCTGCACAATGGGTAGTATTTAGTCTAACACATACAACTGAGTGCTTTAAAAACTGGGATGGTCTTCAGGGATGCTCCAATGTTCTCCTGGGCTTTCCTTATCTTGGCTGTATCCACCACTGCCTTTTCAGAATGGCCACACCTTCCTTCAAGCCTTCACTGGACACCATTGTTTGAGCTTTACGTCATAACTGTTAACACTTAGGGCATCTTTGTATCTTGCTGACAAAATTTGATCAAGAAATGCAGTAAAGGGGCCCCTGGGTGGCTCACTTGGTTAAGCATCTGACTCTTGATTTCAGCTCAGATCATGATCTCATGGTTCATGGGATCGAGGCCCCTGTTGGGCTCTGCACAGGATGGAGCTTGCTTGGGATTCTCTCTCTCCCTCTCTTACTGCCCCTCCCCCTCTCACATTCTCTCTCAAAATAAATAGTTTAAAAAAAGAAAACAGTAAAAAGATTTTTTGGGGCATTTTTCTAGCCAGGACTTAGCTTCATCGATTAATAAAATAATCTATTTTTTTAAACTATGGCTTTAATACCACATTTTAATACCATTATTGGTTGTTTTGGCTCCAAAAGGAATATGGGCGAGCATCCCTGACCATAATCACTGAAATTAAATCCTTATTTAATTGAAATTAATTAATAATTAATTAAATTCTTATATAAATTAATCTAAAATTTATCTTAAACATTACTCAATAAGAGTCACTAAACAATTTTAACTTGAGGATATAGTTGCTGTGGTGTTAGGTGATGATACACAAATATTCACAACAATACCACGTAACTCTACCTCTGAAACATCTCTAGTCTTTTGAGGCCTGAAACAAAACACAGGAAAGCACTCTTCCGTGTTTCTTCTCTACTCCAAAGCTTCACTCTGACACCAGATGCATGGGTTTTCCACACATAAAGAAATTCTCCAATTCTCTGTGGACACCAGCTGGATGTCCTACACTTTACCTCAATTCTGACACTATTCACCTTGAGAGAGTCGGAGCTCACAGGTTAAGGGCAGAGTCCCACAAGAATACCCCACTTCAAATGCCCATCCCAAGTCTAATTTGTCACTTCTGCTTCTGACAGACCAGCTGTAAATAGGTTCCCATGATTTCCTTCTCAGGTCCAGTCATTTGTCAGAATGGCTCACAGAAGTCCGAAATCCACTTTACTTACTGGATTACTGACTCATTATACAAGGACACAACTTGGCAATGGCTGCAGAAGAGACAAAGAGAGCAAGGGATGCGGGAAGGGCTGTAGAGCTTCTATGCCCCCTCCAGGTGTGCCTCCTCCCCAGGTCCTCCACATATTCACCAGCCCTAGATACCTCCCAACCCCAACTTCAGAGATTTTTATGGAGGCTTCATTATGCAAGCAAAATCATTAAATCATTGGCCATTGGTAATAAACTCTCCAGAGATCAGGGTGGTGGCACTACTAACAAGCCTTCCTTCTTATGATTATCTAGGGGCTTTCCAAAGATCACCTGGAACATCAACTCTGGTGTGGTTCAAAGGAGCTTGTTATTAACAACAACAACAACAACAACAACAACAACAACAACAAAATACCCATTTCACTTTTATTGCACTTATCACTTAGGAAATTACAAGGGTTTTAGGAACTATGGGCTAGGAATGATGGACAAAGACCAAAAATGTATTTCTCATTTTAAGTCACATTAGCACAGCTTAACATAATATGAAATATATATATTGCAAAAGGCAATATTAAAAGGAACTATAGAAGTTCATGATACAGGTAGTCATGTCAGTAATATTGGGAGTTCTTATGAAAACCGTGCAATCAGAAAGAAGTCTATAGAAAGAGACAGTCATCAGCTGGACAGGAGGGCAGAATGATGTTTGGAAGACAGAAAAGAGGAGAACACAGCAGAGAACAGGTCACTCCTGGCACAGAGAAGGAACTCAGATCTAGGGCTTGAAACGCCCACGTTCAGATGTAGTAGTGCTGGAATTTTGTTCTGGGTGCGTAACTTCTCTAGGCCTCAATTTTTTTTTTTTCATTCCTTCTCCCCATGTCTCTCTCTCAAAAAAAAAAAAAAAGGCTGGACTAGCTTATTTGCACAATCCATTTTAGATCTAAAATTGTTGGCTCTCTAAAAACAAGAACTAAGGTCTATTCAAAAATGGGTATTAAGGATGTAAGTCTGATTGGAAGGAAGAGTGCATACTTGGAAAATCAGGGTTGTTTTAGTAAGTTCTGTCTAATTATGGACAAGAGAATCGAGCATTTTTTTAAAAAAGAATTGACAGAGTAAGAGTCACAGTCAGGAGAACCTGGGTGGTGGAAGATACTATTGGAGGCAAAATGACTAGCAGGCAGGCATTCAGGGTCCATATCAATGTGGAGGTAAGGAGAAATAAGAAAAATGACAGATATGATATTTCAAAAAAAAAAAAGAATTAGTAACATTTAGAGAGGAGGGAATAGGAGAAAAGATATAAGCCAGCCTAGTCCAAGGTATTATCCTCTAGGCATTGATGACAGAGGAAAGGAGAATAAGATGGTAGTTATCTATTTTTCCCCCCTCAGCAACCTCCTTCTCTGAGTCACAGCATCTAGATTTTCTATAAAATGTTGCCTACTGTCTACTCTTACTCCCCCAGAACCACGAGGAGTAGATGCCACACTATAGCACCAGGCGTGGCCACCTAACTTTATGAGACTCCATTTTAACATGTGAGGTAGAATGATTCATTCATACATGCATTCATTTACTGATTCATTCACTTACTCATTTACTTGGAATAAGGCTAAGAGCCTCTATGTACAATATATTGTTCAAATCACTGGGGTTACAGAAGTAAACAATACAGAGTTTCAGTTCTCATGGTATTTGTTATTAAAGTACACAGTAGGGTGGCTAATAATATATAATGAATATATTGCTTTATATGTATATGTTGGTACATATTAAACTATATGCATAGGATAAACAACAGTCAGGAATGCAAATGCCCTGAGCATACTTTGCATGTTCCGGTGACAGTAAGGAAAGCAGTGCTTTCAGAACAGAGTCAAGAAAGGGAGAATAGGGTAGAAGATGTTGGGGAGGTGGAGGCCAGAGCAAGGAGGGCCTGTAAGCCATGATAACACTGTTATTTCATTTTAAGTGTACTGGAAGGAAATCCGTTGGGAGAGTTTTAAGCAAAAAAGTTACACATCTTAGGGGCACCTGGGTGACTCATGATCTCATAGTTCATGAGTTCAAGCCCCCGTATCAGGCTCTGTGCTGTCAGCATGGAGACTGCGTTGGATCATCTATCTCCCCCTCTCTCTGCTAGTCCTCTCTCTCACTCTCTCTCTCTCTCTCTCTCAAAAATAAGTATTTTTTTTTAAAGTTACACACCTTGTAACTGCTAAGAGCAGGGCCATGAACATTCCCCTCCCTGAACAAAGTGAAACTCCTAAGGGAAGAGAAGGCAACAGCATAATATAATATATAGGATAGTAGTGGGTGGAATGATCGGTGACAAGTACTCCCAAGGACTGGGGTGGCTCAGGAAGAAGGGAGGAATGGGGGTGTGGAGGTGAGTCCTGAAGAGAAGAGGCAGGACACTTACTGCAACCTGGATCCCGAATGAGCCACATGTGACAGGAGAAAACAGAACAAAACCCAGAACTCCTGGGAACTGGCTCTCCCTCCAGTAAGCCCCTGCTGGTCATTCTGCTATTATACAGGGATGGACGTCAGAACACAAAGTAGGCACATCTGTGGAAACATGTCAGCATCTAAATCCAGAATGCGGAAAACCTTTGGGTTATTTGATTATATGCCTTGTTTCCTCATTTTTTCTGATTTTTTTTAAGCAACTGAATAAATACCGACAAATACAAAGATATTTGCATGGAAAGGTAATTAGTGAGGATTCAGATATATTGCACTGAAGACTTCACTATCACACTGCAAGGTCAAGAGAATCTGCAATGTTTAAGACAGTACTGTTTTAATGAAGGTGAGCTTCACAGAGAAGGCACATTTATTATTTATGAACAAATGTGTATCATCTGGCATTTTCTTCAGTGTTCACAGCATGAGGAAATTGGGGCTTTTTTTGCACTTCTTTCCACTTCCAAGGATAAAGATATTTAAGACATTATTTTATTTGAAGTTGAAAATCTTTCAAAAGAAGGGTGCACTTGATACAAAGGCATAAATATATGGGAAATGTCTCCTTTCATACAGCAGTGTTTGGAAAAGTTAAGGAACACAGGAAGAGACGCAACCATTGATTTAATGAAAACAACATCTAATATTTATATATCACTTTATTATTTAAAGAGTTCTAGTACATACTGTATTGTCGGTGCCGCATGGAAACCTCTTAAGTTTGGGACAGATGCTATCCTTTCAAATCAGGAACCTTAGCCTCACAGATGTTCCTGGACATCGAATAGCTAATAAAGGCAAGTCAGGCCAAGGTAACAATCACCATGCCCATGCAGATTTTTGGTTGAGAATCCAATTTTCGGCTGGGAATAACGGTTTTCTACTGAGGCACAACATATTTTATTTTTGATATTTAATACTGCATACTTGAAAATACCAAATTCAAAGTTTCATAGATAATTTTTATCACACCACACTTTGGATGCACACTTGACTTCTGGCCCATTTATTGTACAGCATATGTGCCTGCATGCCCTATTTCTTCCATTTCATTTCCACACATTTTGACAAAATTAGTATTTTCTTTTCTTACACATTTTCCCAAAACAGACTCGCAAGGTGGTCATTAGCAAAAACTCCTCTGCAGCTTTTAACAGAAATAATTGAGAAGTTCGGATGACCTTGTATACTGAAAGGAAAGACAGGCTGGTCTGCTCTAGCACATCTTACTTCAGTGGTGCTGAGCACACTGCCATAGGTCTTGAAGCATTTTTTTTTCACATAATCTGACTCCCATCCACTTGCAGTTTTTCACATGTGCAAAGAAAGAAACAAGCTAAAACAGTCAGATGATATTTACAAAACCTTTAAGAACTGGAAATCTGCATGAAAAAATTGAAAAATTAAAATGAACGGAACAATACGCTTTAAAATTCAACCTTCATTTGGACAAATGTCCCATGATAACAACATGAAAACAACAGACAAATTCATCATTGTAACACTGAAAAATCAACTTGCAGAAGCTTGTGAATTATATGTCATCGCTATTAAATGTCCTCTACTGGCTGTGATTTGCACATTTGCTTAGCAGGATAGGGTTTTGGGGTTTGTTTTCATTTTTTTTTTTAACTAACATTGTATTTATGTAACCTGTAAGGCTTTAAGCTTAGTAAAGCTAAGGACAATGCAATGTTGAGGCGGTGTTGCCACCTGAGTGTAACTGCGGTATAAATTATTTAAATATACAGCAGAGGGGGGTGGAGGGATGGGGAAAACAGGTGAAGGGGACTAAGGAGGGCACTGTCAGGATGAGCACTGGGCTTTGTGTGGAAGTGTTGAAGCCACTCTATCATACACCTGAAACTAATGTAACACTGTATGTTAACTGACTGGAATTGAAATAAAAACTTAAAAATATACAGCAAAGAGTTACAATCCTTTAAAGACATATTTTTCAGTTATCCAGAATGCTAATTGTATCATCTAAATATCGCTCAAATTTTAATAACCAAAAATCTCCCACCATGTGCCCTAAATATTCATTCTAGCTTCATGGCCTAAGAGAAGAAGAGGCCACCTTTTTCTGTGAAGTAAATAATACTGACTTTAATATTTTCAGTTAATATTTTAGGCTTAACGGGACGCATACCTCTCCATACTATATCCTTCTTTTTATCTTTCTTCCTTTTTATTTTATCAACACTTGAAAAATGTAAAAACCATCAAAGCTCACAGACTTTAAAAGAACAGGGACCAGAGTTAGCCCACAGGCTATAGCGTGCCAACCCGGATCTCAGAGAATCTTCCAAACTGATGAATCCTCCCCTCAACTCGGAAAGGATGCAAAAGTCTAAAATCATCGAAAAACTTTTCAGCCACTTGGCATTTAAAAACCAATAAAATTTGGGAAAGCATTTTGTCATTCCTTGAAGCATATAATTTATCAGACTGGAGGAAAATATATATGGATTTAGAAATATGCAGTGTGTAATGCATGAACTAACACTTCCCTCAAATTCACTATTATGGGGTCGGAAGTGTAATTTATGAAGGATTTTATGAGGAGAATAAATATATGTGGTCCTCACTAAAACCTCACCTTTCAAGAAACCTAAAATAAAGGATCACAAGCTTCAATAGCAAATGAATAAGACTATATCTTAGGGCAAAGGTTTTGTTTAAGACTGAAAAAAACGTGTGTGTGTGTGTGTGTGACACACAACTATTGTGTAAGTAAGCCTTGAAGGAGCTCTCAGTACTACTGACAAGTCCCCTCTGTGGGAAATAATCTGAGAAAAACAAAACACATGAATATTTCCCCATGTGAGAGAGATCTTATTTTCCTATAATATAAAATACCTCTGCTGCAATAGAAACATACCGATTTTTTCCTGAAGCTGATGTCATAAACCTGTGATCACTACAATCACTTTTCTTTAAGTGGAATTTTATTTCTTACTAGATTTTAAATTTTATTTTCCCCATGCTAACAATTTATATCAAAATATAGAAATAGATTTTCCATTTTGCAGCCTTGATGTGATTCTCCAGGCCTGGTTACACTTGGTGCTGAGGCAGGAAGAAACGGAGTACTTTCATAAAATACTGCATCTGTTATACTCCAGATCTGGCTGTGTCACCTCACCTCTCTTGTCTTCATCTTTATCCGGCGAAACAAACCCGTCCTACAGGACTCAGCTCAGACAGCATTCCTGAAGGGAAGGACATTCCCTGACCCGCACTCCTCAATCCCCCACTGTTCTACAGGGGTCCTCAGAACATCCCAGACTTATTCTTTCAATGCAACTGAAATGCCTTCATTGTGTTTTTAATCATCCGCCTAATGACACTTCAGAAGTATGTTAAGTCAGCTTTGAAGTTGGTGATCAAACCTCTGGTCCACCACTCTATGAGATGTGATGCCTGTACAAGGCAGTATCCGTTTACTGCCTCATTAAAGGAATGAATAAAAAGCATTTCCTAACTCACACCTGTTTATATTTCATAGTTTTTGTTATTTCTGGATGTACAAAAAGCCAGTTTAGTAACCATCCATAGTAAATTACCCACATTTGATAATATCCTAGAGGAAAAAGAAAAAAAAAAGGAGAAACATCCTATTGATTCAAGACCCAGGCTAATCAATAAAGTTTTCTCAGAGGCATAGGGACATCATTTTAAGTATGTAAAGTGGCCAGAGATCACAGAGATCATGCAGAAAAAAGAAAATGGTCATGCAACAATCATGTCAAAATCAGGGGATAAATGCTAGGAGAAAAGTGAAACTTCACATACACACACACACACACACACACACACACACATCAAATCTCAGATGTTCACAGGGATAATTCACTCGAACTCTGCTAAAAACATATCCTTTGTGGATTATAAAACTTGGCAAACATGTTGTGTGAGAAATACCAAACATTCTATCTATATATGAGCAGTGATACTTTCTCTGGATATTTCTGCTCTTGACTCAATTAAATAGGTCTTCTTATCTTTTTCATTTTGCCAAAGTTACAAACAAAATTCAGAATTATTTTACTGAAGAACCACTAATTAACAATTATGATGTAAGAATAATATTTAATTTAGAAAAACAGTACGATAAAATGTTTTAAAAACTAGTTCTTTGATTTCTTTCATTTCTTACGGGGATCACGTGACGATGGTATTCTATAGGTTTATCCTTTGTGCTCCACTGCTCTCAGCCCACCCCAGCCTACCCAAAAGAGTCTGTCGTTTTAATGGTTTGTCTCCCAAAGTTTATTCCTGAAGTACTGGATCTCTCTCTCCCTCCTTTCCTTATTTCCTCCCTCTTGTCTTGCCCTCCCTTCCTTCCTTCCAACCCTTCGTTCCTTCCTTCCTCCCTTCCTTCCTTCCCTTCTCCCTCCTCCCTCCTTCCCTCCTCTCCTCCCCCCACTCCTTTCCTTCAGTCCAGCAGTTTAATGTAGCACGTGATTCTTTTTTTGGCTCACATTGCAATTCAGTATGGTAATTGCTCAGCTCCTCACAGTTATTCGGGGACCCATCATCAACATCTGGTTTTCAAGGCTGCCACAGGTACAGAAGAGAAAGCATGGAAGAATGAACGGGTAGGGTTAGGATCGGATTTAGAAACAGAGGGTATCGCTTTTGCACACATTCCACTGGTCATGTTTCTTCCTGGACTTACTTAACTTCTGTGTAGAGGACTGGGAAATATAACACAAAAGTGGAACAGCTCTGATAAATGCATAACACTGTCTCTGCCACAAAGAGTTACATGACGTTCATGCATTTCTGAAATGTTATGCTTACCTATATCATAGCATTTATTATACTGAATAGTAAAATTGTGTCTGACCACTTGTTCTCCCAATAAGCTACAGATTATGTAGGCATCAAGAAGGCTTTTGTTTTGTTTTGTTTGTGAACTAAGCTCCACAGAATAGCAAACCCAATAGCAAAGGTAAATTGCAAACATCTTAAGTGAATAGTTTCATCAGTTTTAAGAATGCATTCACCCATACAAACCCCTCCCCACCAAGATCTAAAACATTTCTATTAACCCATAAAGCACCCTTATCAGCGTCCTTAGTCCACACCCACTTTAGTTAACAGGAATCCCAACCCTATGCAAACACTTTTCCAAATTCCATTACCAGAGATTAATTTTGCCTTTTCTCGTACTTCTTATTAAAGTGATCAAACATTACCTTCACTCAGAATAACACTAAGATACACACCACGCTTCTGTGTGTATCCGTGGCTTATTTCTATTGCTAGGTACTATTTTACTGTATAAATACACAACTGTTTATTTAGTCCTGTTTCTGTTAAGAGATTCGAGGGCACTTTCCAGGTTTTACTACTATGAATGAAATCGCTGTGAGCATATGTGTAAATGCATGGGGGAGAATTTGTGAGTCACAGAGTAGATGCATGCTTAAATTTGTAAGACATTGCCAAACTTTTTCTTAGTAGTTATAATATCACACATGTAGTTAAAACTGCACAAGAGAAATCTCTGTTGTATATTCTTTTTTCTCTACAAAAATTTCATTGACCTTAAATGCATTATTTTATGCATCTATATTATATTTCTCTCCAAACCTCCCTAAGTTTTTTCCTCATCTTACATATCAAGCCATAAGAAAGGATGAAAATAATTAGATAAATATTATCAGTTACCCTTTTTTTGGTCAATATTTGAAATAAATCCATAGACAAAGAAAAACAAAGCCAATATTATCAAACTTGACCATGTTCAAATACAACATAACTGACAGAAGTTTGGAGATGGAAATATTTGAAAGAATGTAGAAGAAAGGACACAATGGATACTTGCCATGGCCTTCACATGAGTCGGGAGATAGTACCTAAGCTCCACAGAATAGCAAACCCACTTAGTAGTATTAAAAAGAACAAAATTAACAAAAAAATTAAATATTTGATATCATTTCTAAAAGTAGGCCAGATATGGGGGAGTTGTTCACTAACTACAAATTGACCTATCAAGAAGTCGGTAGTCCATAGGTGATTTCTAAGCAGAGATGTTAACAAAATACTATGTAAGTATATAGGGGGAATGGAACCAGAGAGGAGAAGATATCGGAATGAAGACCTTTGCTATTTAAATGAAATTCTTTTTGTAATATTTGACTTAAAAAATACATATCCATATGCCACTTTGATAAAGACAAACCACAATATTTTTTGTGGGGTTGTGTTTAAAACTTTGGCTCTAAGATTCTTGGCATTCGACTGAGATGGAGAAGACACAATCAGTTGTGAGGTTCATCTTGTCTGTAACAATAAAATCTAACCAGTTGCTTAAAGAAGTGTAAGACTCCTGGTCCAGAGCCCAGAAAGAAATTTCTCGAATGATCTCTTGTAAAAGCAACCATGCTACACAAGGAACAAAGTGCTCGATGACATACGCAGAAGAAGGGAACAAGGAATCTCACAGCGGTCTCTTCAGGTTTCCTCCAGTGCAGCCCCATGGAGAAACGCCAAACCACAATTCAGGAAACACTTTTACAATGGTCATCAGGATTCTCAATGCAGGTGTTGGCTCTCTGCTGGCTGGCTTACTCTAGAAATATAGTTCAGAGTATCTAGAAAAAATGAGTGGACTGTACTGCCTTCAGATTCTCTTCTATAAACACTGCTTTTCTCAAGTGTTTGACGTTTCAATAGCAATGAATCTGAGAATATAGCTGGATGTACCCAGAGTGTATCTCTTTCTAAATGCTTTCATAAACATGAGATCAACTTTTATTCAGGGTGAACATCAGTATGAGCAAAGTAAATTACTATTTTTAAACTCTGTATTTCAAAATGTATAATTCTTCATTAGGATAGCTTTATGCCAGGAGGTATTAATAATTTTGATGTCAAATGCATTCTCTGATTCAAACATTAATAATGTTTCTATTCTTTCCCACTTTAATATACTTATACTTCCTACCATTTTTATACTCCATAGCAAGATTAATACCTGGTAATATTTCTTTAAGATACAGAGAAAAGGTGAAAATAACAGACACTTCCTGTGTCTACAGAAGCTAATTTTCTCACAATATATTTGAATTGCACTTTTCATGAGGGAAAGTAAAAACAACATTTTACATTATATTTCTCCATTTTGACTAGTTCTAGTTTTCCACCCCCTTCCACTACAAAATTTCTCAAATAAATGGGCTGTGCTCTGCATTTCTCTCTTTCTCTATGCACTAAAGCTTTAGCATTTGCTCCCTGCTGTCTTATCTTTCAAAAGAGAAATCAGGAACATGGCTAAGGATTATCTAATAAATTTTGGTTATTTGATTTTTCTTCAACATCCTCCATAGTTAGTCACCTTCTCCTTGAATCTTTCTTATTCAAGGATATTTTTATTTTGCACATCTTATTTTACCTCAGATCACGTCTTCATTTGCCTCAATGGATTTCTAAAGATGTTATTCACCCTCCCTTTCACACGTGAGCCTTGAATCCTAAATTCCAGGAGTACATTTTGCTTTGTGTGTGTCCTCCCAATTTTTTCCTACCCAGATTTATATTCTGGCCTCCTGAGAGCCTCGCCCTCTGGCCCCAGATTATGTTCTGCCAGGGGGCATGCCAACAGATGGCTGGTTCTCTCAGGCAGCCTATCTTCTGTGGCCCCAGCCCTCAATGGTCTTTGGTAATCCTCTTTCTCTGTTTGCTCTGTAGCCCCAGGAATAGTAAGGCTTCCCAGGGTTTCAAGTTCATGAGTATCCCATCATTCCTTGTTTGTTCTCTTAAATCTGGCCATATTTCCGTTAATTGTCTCTTCAATAAACTCTGTTTAGGTAAACACTTTTGAATGTGCCATCTGCTTCTGATCAGAACACTGACTGGTACGTGTATGTACAAAATCCCTACCATGGTCTCTGACAGTTTTATCGCCAAATTTCACTCGAGTATATTCAGTTGGACATATGTCAGTGTAGGGACCAAGGGCCTACTGCCCCAAGATGGGCCATTTTGATGTAAAGATTGAGTTTGAAGTAATCAAAACCCAGCAGATGCAGGAAAAGCTCTTGGCCTCCCCCTCGACTGCCTACATTTACATTGGAAAGGCGCCGATGCCAGGAAGGGACTGATTAACAAAGACAGCCTTAGAAACTCATCTGCGTAATAGAGGAAGCTTTGTTTTTCCAAACATCTCTTTTACCATCCCAGGGTCTACCTCCCCTTTGTATCCTCAGACACAACCCCCAATCCTTAGCTCTTAAAAGCTTTAGGTTGCTCATCATCTTTGGGATTTCAGGTCTGTGTGGATTTCAGCTCTGTGTGTAGGTACACCTATTAAACTTGATTTTTCTCCTGTTAATCGGTCTCCTATCAATTTGATTCTAAGTCCAACTAGAAGGACCACAGGGCAGAGAAAGGTCTTCCTCCCTATCATGGTGTGGTTGGCAGTATGCTTATAAGACACGGGACACTGCTTGTCTGGGACAATGCTGCAGCTGAGAAATCCTTGGGACATCTGATGAACAGCTAGTAGAAGGTAAGATTTCGTATCATGCCAGCCTCCCAGAATCTCTATCTGCAGAGTCAGAAGTTGGGAGCCCCTTTTCTTTCTAAAATTAGATTAGCAGGAGAACATAACTGTGGAACTAGCTCTTTGGGCCTAGCAACTCTTTGGTTGAATATAGTGGGGTACGCTTAGTTACTGATCCCTTCATTTCCTCCCAGAAATGGTCACTGTTTCCCTTTGTCTGTGTCATTCATGGTGTTTGTCATCTGTTGTTAAGGGACCTCTTGGAAGCCAGAGCTGCAAAACTGGTGGGCACTGATCTGGGAAACAAAGGCAGAACGAAATGGCAGATAAAATTAAATTTCCTTATAACCTGCAGCCCACTGGCGAATGCTTGAGGCAGGCAGAGTAAAACATTCTTCCAGGAACTCTCTACTGCCTTAATGCTAATGCTTTGCTAGAGGGAAAAACAACCTTAGCTTGACAATATCTAGGCCTCCGGGATCCTGTGAGTCTTCTTTAGCATAAGAAAATCTCACTGAAAACTTCCCCTGGACTTTACCTCCCCCAACTCCATAGTATTTTTTTTTTTACCTTTATTTATTTTTGAGAAACAGAGAGAGACAGAGCATGAACAGGGGAGGGGCAGAGAGAGAAAGAGACACAGAATCTGAAGCAGGCTCCAGGCTCTGAGCCAGCAGTCTGCACAGAGTCCGACGTTGGGCCCGAACCCACGAACCGCGAGATCACGACCTGAGCCGAAGTCGGACGCTCACCCAACTGAGCCACCCAGGTGCCTCTCCAACTCCATAGTATTTAACCAGTATCTCTTCATGGTCCCAGGACAGCTCTTCCTGCCCATGGGTCCTGTCCCTGTGCTTTAATAAAACCACCTTTTTGCACCAAAGACGTCTTCAAGAATTCTTTCTTGGCCGTTGGCTCCAGACCCCACAAACTCTACAATCACCCCTAAAAATCCTCATCAGGCACAAGTCAAGCATTTAAAAGCTGTTAGAGTGCTTGCCACCTCAAGTAGAACCCTGTGATATGGTAGAGTTGGTCACGGAACAGGGTGGATTGACACTAGGTCTCTGCCAACCTCAAGAAAACTTCCCTGCATCCGGATTCACTGTAACACATCAGTCTCCAACCCCGCAGGGCATCCCTCTATGTGTTAATGTGGCTCCAAGGCCCAAGGCTTAGTCAAGGCTGTTCGGGTGCATATATTTTCCCTTCCTCTTGTTCAGTGTCCTAAGAGCCTGGCTTTCTGACCAGTTAGAAGATTCTCTGTGTTCTCCACTTACTGGGGTCCAACTTCGTGGCCAGTTGAACAGACTGAGGATCCAACTCTGACTCCCTCCCACCTCTCTCTCTAGATCTCTCTTGGGTCTCTCCATCTCTCTCGCTCTCACTCTGGCTCTCTTCTCTGGCCATATTAGCTCTCAGAGTTCTCAGGTTGTTTTTCATAATAGGTTCCACACACAGGAACCTTTGCCAACTCAACATTTGTTGCTTGTTAGTGCTGGAAAGATCCCTTCCAGTATCACCTAGCATGGGTCACAGATTATCGCCTCTGGTGAGTGGAGGTGGTGAGGGACCATAAGGCAAGCTGAGGGCCAAGTACAAGCTAGCACTCCTTCCCCCAACATGGGACATCTGTGACATTCCTCAGGCACTCCTGGCTGCCCAAGAATAAAGGAAAGGAAACAAATGGTTAACTGACAGAGATCGCACTCACACAGGACAGGAGTCTCCATCAGTTTACAAATGTCTTAGTAAATTACAAGAAAAAGGCAATCTTATCAATAGCCTAATCTCCAGAAGCCTATGGATTCAGTTTCCTGAAGCCCTAACATCACCCTCCCCTCGGTAGTGATATGGGGAACAAAGGCAAGAAGGGAGGCAGGTAATATTAAATTTCTTTAAAACACCCAGCAAATACTTGAGGCAAATACGGGGCATAACATTCCTCCAGGAACCCCCTACTATCTTAATGTTAATGCCCTACTCAAGGTAAAACAACCTTAGCTGGACAAAAGCAAGGCTCCAGGCATCTTAGGAGTCTTCTTTAGCACATCAAAGTCCCTCTGGAGGCCTTCCTTCGGCCTTCACCTCCCCCAATTCCATAGAATACGACCATTCTTCACACCCCCAGTGCAGCTCTTTCTGCCCAGGGGTCCTGTCCCCATGCTTTAATAAAATCACCTTTCTGCACCAAAGACATCCTCAAGAATTCTTTCTTGGCTGTCAGCTCTGAACACCCCCTTCCCATCCAAAACCCCATTAGAGTCATCTCACGATTTCGTGGGGGACCAAAGACACCATTTTCACGACACTACCTTTATTGCCTGTGTAATGAGGGTGTTTGCTTTCTTAAACTATCTGGGAGTAAACTGGATCATGGGGCTGTACCACCTTTGCCCTCTTTGTCTGCATCCTGCATCTTCTGTTAAGCTATTAAGGCTTACTAGTTTGAGCCACTATTAGATCCTACTCGTCTGTGGCCAGACGACTGATCCTTTAAATTGGCTATACTTAAAAGAAAAATAAACTTCAGAGAGAGCTCTCAATTGTCTTATTAGTATAATGGCTAGCCTTAGGGACTCCCTTGACAAAATAAAAATCACAGAAATTAGACTTCAGTCGAAATAAATGTCCACATCCAATGTAAATTTTCTGTAAAATCTGGCCTCGTTTGCCTGTTTTAACTTAGCTTTCTCTATAACATTTACAGGGAGCACTTAGGCCTAATCTCTAGGTTCACAGTGTCCAGGGTGCTCATGTGAATGCTGAAAGCCAGGAATAATTTATCAAAAGCACCTGAGATAAGAGACTCTTAAATATGGAGAACAAACAGAGGGTTACTGGAGGGGCTGTGGGAGGGGGGACAGGCTAAATGGGGAAGGGGCATTAAGGAATCTACTCCCGAAATCATTGTTGCACTATATGCTAACTAACTTGGATGTAAATTTAAAAAAAAATAATAAATTAAATAGAAAAAAAACAACAACACCTGAGAATGGCAACAGGCTTGCTTGGCTCCTACCTTCCAGGGAATGGTAACACCAGCTTCAGCTTCGGGCACTGTGTGTGATATCCTTTGCAGGTTTTAGCCTAGACCCCCCACTGCAAAAGCACTCCTGTCTCCTGGATAGTAGCAAAATCTTTTAAATCATAAGGACTTCTACTTCCACTTAGAATAGATCCTATCAAATCTAGAGATTAAAAATATTAATGAAGTGGGGGGGTGCGGCACCCAGCTGGTTCAGTCGGTGCAAGTTGATCTCGGGGTTGTAAATTCGAGCCCCATGTCCAGTGTTGAGATTTCTTAAAAAAAATAAATAAAAAAAGATTAATGACTAATCACAATCCCCCTTCAGAGGAATCAGGACCAAAAATGTCTCCTAGGCCCTCCTACGAATGATCTCTGAAGGGCCAATACTCAAGAACTAATAGAAGCCAAGCTTGAAAAATATACCCAGAAAGATGGCGTTTGTTGAAATGTGTTAAACATGTTTTAGAAAGAAAGAAATTTTTTAATTACAATTTTAGTTAAAAATCTCCATAATATAAGAAGTAAATTCAGTTAAAAAAGCAGGCCGATCACCTGATATTAAGGTTGGAATCGTATTCTTTGGAGAATTAAAAACAACTGTTTTACAAATCAAAATGCAACTCTCAAATCAGTCAAAGTCTTTACCCATCCCCAAACCCTGCCTACTCCTCTCACATTGTTTCTAGATATTATAAAAGATCAAGATACTGGAAGAAAACTGTCCTGTACTTAGGAGAAAGGAAGGTAAATTTTAAATCGCAGATACCCTAAAACTCTGGGGGAATTTTTGTTGCATTCTTTCTGTACCTTGAAACTATAAATCTTGTATCTTTAAAAAGTGTAAACACAGCCCACAATTGCCTGAAACTGAAGAAATAAAAGGGGAAAAGACTTTACAAAAAAGTATAAATTGCCAAAATGACTTCTGGGTCCAGACTCTAGCGCCTGTCATAACAGAGGGATAGGTGCCAAATCTTCACCTTGAAGAAAATGTAGATGCTCTCTCTCTGCCTTGTGATAAAAATTTCTACCCCCACCATCTCTCTAGAACCTAGGAGATGTGCTTTGAAATAGAATTAGGGATAACCTTAGGGAAAAGTTTTTCACACACCACACAAAATTAGGGAGGTATTTTGAAATTGGGCCTGTATTGTCATTTCCACAAATAAAACAAAATCTAGAAGACTGTTTGCATCTCGTCTGTGTATGTGTGCCCATACATGTTATAAACGTGAAGTATTTTTCTGCCTCCAAATGGTATTGCTAAAATTCATTTGTAAAAGAGCTCTACTTAGTTGGTATAAAGGTAAGCACGTACAAGAATTGGACATTCCAAAACTCTGAGAGATAGAAACTAACCAAAATGTTTTTTCAAGTTCACATGATCTGGGAAAATATTCCGTACTGAAGCGACTTTAAGGCTGTTGGTTTAATTAAAATAAAATTGTCTTTAGAGTTATGCATTAAATCTAAGACTTTTCTTTTACCTTTAATGAACGTTGAATGGTTTCTTGTCTCTGTTCCAAGTTGGTAAAAAACAAACAAACAAACAAACAAAAAAACCCAAATAAAAAAATTAGATCGGTTGACTTTGTCTAATGGCTCATGAAGTTTTGTGGGTAATCTAAACATGATTGTTAAGAACAAGTAGATTAAATAGTTGTAAATAAGATTAAAAGATTTATAGGTAAATTTCTGGATGGCTTCCAAAATGTTTTGTAATCTGAAAATTTGGAGTTTTGCTGAGTTAGATGATGAGCTAAATTTGTTAAATATCTAGATCATTTCCAAATAAGATACAATAAAAAAAAATATTAAGTACTAAACATAGGTTTATCTATTTTTGTCTTACTGCAGAGAAACTAAAAATAAGTATAGGTCTGTGAACTTGGTTTACTTGGTTTGTGCTTTATTTTATTTTATTTTAATTTTTTAAAAGATTTTATTTTTAAGTAAGCTTTACAACCAATGTGGGGCTCAAACTCAGAACCTCGAGATCACTTACTCTACCAACTGAGCCAGCCAGGCGCCCCATTTTAAAAATGGGCACTATTAAAAACATGTTTCTAGAAATCATGAAATGTATTTAGCAATTTGCTAATCTAAAAAAGCACTGTGTAACAAACTGTTCACAATTGCTTACTACTTAGTTTTCACTAGAACTAAGGTTTCTAAGAGTAAAGAATTCTAATAAATGTAGTTAAGATTACTAGAAATAAGGGAAACAACTCTGTATGTAAGCAAAGTAAGCTATATGTTTTGGGGGAAAAAACATGAGGAATGGGAATATGTTTTTGTTGGTGGAAAAGAAAGTAACACTGTCCTAACACAACAGGCCATTCGAGAACAGGGAAATAAAACACCTCCATCTCCGACAAACCGGCCGTTGTTCTGAGACAAGAGAACCAGGGAGTATGGTAGTATTAACACATGGAAGTGGGGATCTCCAGAAGAACAACGGAGACCCAAATGAGAAGGACCCCATCAAGCTCTACTTAGTAACCCTACGGCTGTAAAACTAAGGACCATAACAAGCCATGTGCACTTATCAAAAATTAAACTTGTTTCTTGTGAGTCCCCACTGTCTCCCATAGAAGAACATCCGCCTACACCCGTGAATTTGTGGAAGATCTAAAGCTGCTGCTCCAAAGGACCAATAAATAAAATAAAGCTCAATGAAGCTTTTAAAGTTATTTATAACTTTATCTTTATTTATACTTATCTCTAACAAAATCAGACAGCCCCAACTTATTTTTGCAGTGGGCTCAACTTTATGCAGACAGCTTACAGAAAAGTGCGCTGGGTTTGTGGCCACCTCCCTTCATCCAGCACTTTAATCTCCTTGGAGCGTCTGTCCATTACAGAGTACTGACTCACATTATTTACACCAATACAAAACCAACCAAATACCAGCATATATAGGGTTTCTTGTTGGCCTATGGTAAGTACCATGTAGAATTCTCCAGGCCATACAAGACATTTTTCCTACCCTCAGACCATCAAAATCATGACTGAATATGACAACTCCAAAATGAAGATAACAAAGCTTTGTGGGGAATAGTTAAACCTAATAATATGAAACATACTGATGATGGCTATTTTCAATTATGTGGCTTACTCCTACTATAGGCCAATTAAACAAACAAAAAAACCCTCTTGTACTAGGAACAAAGAAATCATACCTATGATGCATGGCCTAATGCCACCCACAAATTAGGGTGGCTCCCCCCAGAAGCTTGTGTTCATACTAGTGCTCTACAAAAAAGCAACCGAATGGCTTGCTACTGATTGGATGACTCAACCTAGCATCAGATGGCTGGCACCCAATGGAACTCAATGGCTCTGCGGCACCAATTTGTGGCCATGGCCACCCCCTGGATAGATAGGAAACTGTACGCAAGGCTTTTCCTGGATGCAAGGGAGATGGTGAAAAGAAATACCTATGTGCAAATTATCCCCCCTTACTTCACCGCTGAACATATCAGCCTTCCATGATATGATCACCAGTTAACCATTTTTTTTTTTGCCCCAAATGGGAATAGAAAACACAATTTGGCACATGGAGGCCCTAACAAACTATACCACACAAGCCATTAATGATACTCTGCATGGGCTCTCCTTGTTAAACTTTGAATTACAAAAGAGGATGGCCTTGGATATAACAGCAGCTCAAGGAGGAACCTGTGCTATTACTGAGCCTCAGTGTTGCATATACATCCCAGATAACTCAGCTAAGGTACCCACAGGTTTAGCAGACCTGCAGATCCAAATTAAGGCAGTGTTTGACTTCTCTAGTTCTCTCAGTGACTGGATTTCTTCCTGGTTTAGCGGAAATGGATGGTCTTCGGTGGAGAAAACTACTAACAACAACAGTAATCATGCTAGGTCTTCTTACCGCAGGGACTACTGTTGCTACATGTTCTGCATAAATATGTTGGAAACTTATCTGAAAAGCATCCTATTCTTGTGATGAGACCTCAAAGGCACCTCTGAGTCAGACAACCTAAGACTAGGATCTCTTCCTTTAATCAGAGAGTTCAAGCTTTTTATGCTTCCCAATAGACAGGGTCTACAATCCCGTTCACCTTGAAGAAGTTACAGAAAGTGAGATCTTCACCACCCAACATACTTTAAGAATAAGGAGGATAAAAATTCCATACTGAGGAGAGATAAGGAAACTGAAGGGGCTCCATTTTTAGAAAGGCTCTATCTCTGCTGTTTTTCTGTTAGGTTCTATTTACTCATGTTGTATATTTCAACTTGCATCTGAGCAAAGGAAAGAAGCTATGCTCTAAGTGGAAAGCAAGACAGTTAATCATTCTCTGAATTTTGTCCTAGGCCCCCAAAAACCTTATGAGATCTAAGAACTGGATTCCAAACATGTTTCGCAATGTTAGCTTCCAACAAACCTCGGCCAACACCCCCTACAGTCAATGATTTACAAAATAACACCTATTACTCACCTGATACTTGCCTTTGATTGGACCCTACTCTAAATTCCCTTGGCACCCTTTTTAGTATAAGCCCCTAACGCCAAGTGACAGACTAGAGTCACTTTACTCTCCTTTCCAAATCTCCCAGACACTATCTGCTATACTCTATTCCTTACGCTACACAATGAACTCTGTTTTCACTTCCTCCTGGCTCACATCTTATTTATATTCTGCATGAAGCCAAAACCCTCTTGGCTGGTCCTGTGGGACCCCTCTGGGTCCTTGGGCCTGGCCTGTTTACCTCACAAAAAGTGAGATTGGCTATCTAAAGAAGGAAAACTCAGGACATACTCTGAATGTAAACAGGAGAGTTGTAAAAGGTTTATGCAGAAGGAATCTTTAGAAGGGAATTTTGCATGCGGTCAGTACCATTGAAGATTAGAATAAATTTAAGTAATTTAATAAGTTTTACTATAAAAAATACACTGGTGCAAAGTTAAAACTTTTGTTTTCTCCTTGTTAAAAGAACAAAGGTGTTTTGAACTACTGTTTGTTCTTAAATAAGAAATTGTAAATGTTTTTTATCTTTAAAGTTATCTGACTAGAAAGCAAGGATTCTGTTTTGCCAAAATAACTTCCTGTGTTTAACAGGTCTTTCGGTTACTTAAAAACAACAAAACAAAACAACTCAGTCCTAATATTAAAAAAAAAAACAATTTTATTCACAGCTGTGTAACTTTCTGTATTTGGCTTTGAAATATTTTATGGCCACTTTGGTTAAACAGATAATTAAATAGTGTTTTATAATGCTCTGTGAACCTATTTAATTAAATGTTCAAAACTTTTGCTATGTTTTGACATACTTCCCAAAATCAAAACTAAAATGGCATCTTTTGACACCAGTCTACCTGAGATGTTCCAGAGAGGTCCGGGAACATTTCAAAGATTTTATGAGAAACTAATTAGACTTACTTGGGATGTTAAATTAGATGGGAAACATTGTCAAGTAAATACTAAACCTTGTTATATTATTTGTATAGATCACAATTAAAATACGTGTTTTAAACTGTATAAAACCCCCTAGAAATCTGATATTCTGGTACGTTATTATCTTGACGTGTTGTATGTCACAGAAATCCTCAAATTTCATTGCTCACTGCTTCATAATGAACTCTAATCAAATCTTTATCCATGGCCATTTTTAAGCCTTATCATTCACAGTTACAGTTCTGCTGCTGCTGCAAATGTGTTTCCTCATCAGTGAGACCCCTAGAAAGAACTCTCTAGGACTGAGTTGAGGTTTCTGATTAGCCTTAAGATCATAAAACTGAACTGGGTAAGAATTTCCAAAACTAGTGGAAAAAGCTAATCAAGTAAAATAAAAATTATTAACATGGCACTGAATGAACTGAGGAAGATAATTATAATAATTGTTAAGACTCTGTTTAAGCCATTGCCAACTTTTAAAAAATGTTTTGTTTTTTGAGATCTTACAAAATCTTTTCTCTTAAGCTAACTGACCTCAAGCAGTTTGATAAATGATACCATTATAAGTATGATATACTGACACATGTATCTTTTTTCCTCACCTGAACCCTCCAGAATTAAAAAACTCAGTGAGTATTCTTATATTTTTATGGCAATATATTTATTTGCATAAGTTCAGTAAGAATCTGTTCTCCTTGTAGCAGGATAAAATTGAAAACAGTGGTTATATTACCAAGGCTTTGACTACAATGTTGTATCTGAGACATACACAGACTCAGATATGATCAAATAGCTTTAAGGAACTAAGTGGACTTTATGCATAGAGCCTCTTGGAAATGTTGGCCTGATGCATTCCTTACAATTTCCTGTAACTTTTTTTTTTTTATATTTTTTTTACATTTATTTATTATTGAGAGACAGAGAGAGAAGGAGACACAGAATCTGAAGCAGGCTCTGGGCTCTGAGCTGTCAGCACAGAGCCCGACGCAGGGCCCGAACCCACGAACCGCGAGATCATGACCTGAGCCTAAGTCAGACGCTCCACCGACTGAGCCACCCAGGAGCCCCAAACCCGTATCCTTAACACGGAGGTGAATAAAGAAGGTCACTTCCTGGGAGGAGCAAAAACCTCACGATAATTTGGAAAGAGGTGAGAAGAATTCACCCTAATGTATAGGTAATGCAGGTAAATCCAGAAATTCCTTATAAAAAGTTCCAGCAAAGCACATTTAAAAGAACCTATATGGCCAATCACTATCCTTGTTGTGCTTATGTAAATAATTAGGCCAAGTTGTGAAGACTAAACTTATTTTGCAACAAATGTTAATTTGGCTATCTTTGGTAAAAATAGGGGTGATTACATAAGAGAAAACAAAGTTTCAATAACATCCTTGAGTAAATACTAGATTCTAATACTGTTTATTGCAAACTAGACGAGATCTTGATTTCTTCTAGCATGTGGCTGCAACTCTCTAAACTGCTGGTTAAGTTTTCTTCTGCCTTTCTGAGTTGGAGGCATTTGAGAACTAAAACTGCCCTTTGCTCTGAAGGCCTGATGTTACCTTAAGAGCAATCCGCACAGCTGCTCATGTACAGACAATCTTCAGGCCCACTGTTCCGTGGGCAAGATCTCCAGAGACATGTGAACTACAAACCAGGAAAAACCTGTCAGACTGCCACTGCCTGTTCTCCCTCTACCGAAAGGTGCTTCAAGCTTGACCTCTAAAAATCTTTTCTACTGGCTATCCTCAGAACTCAGAATTTGATTTATATTTTGATCTAATCACCAACTACTGTTTTTCTTCTGTTTCCATAGAAACACCTCTTGCTTAATACCTGATTTCTTGAACCATAGGCCTAACTTTGGAAACACATCTGCATCACCACCTCCTAAAGTGAGTTTAACTGACCTGACCTATTATCAAAGCTAAGACTGATTTACTAAGATGGAACAATTTGCCAGCTCAACTACTAATGTGCAAAACCTGAGAAAAACCTCAGAGGAAGGAACTAGAGGGCAAGGGCAGGCTGCCCCAAGATGGGCCACTTTGGCATAAAGATTATTTTGAGTTCAAAGTAATCAAAACCCCAGCAGATGCAGTAAAAGCTCTCTGCCTCCCTCTCAACTGCCTACATTTACATTGGAAAGAAGCTTGCGCCAGGAGGAGAGCAATCAACAGACTCCCCTTTGTATCCTCAGACCCTAAGCCTCTCCTTAGCTCATAAACTTCATGTTGCCTCATTGTGTCTGAATTTCAAGTCTGGATTCCCCACAGATACACCTATCAAATTTTACTTTCTCCTGTTAATCTATCTCCTATCAGTTTGATTCTATCTAGCTAGAAGGACCAAAAGGCAGAGGAAGGCCTTTCTTCTTGACATCAGTCTAGAATTCTCCTAATTTTCCTGTATCTTAGTTTTCCTAAAAATGTGGGCTCTATTATCTTTATCGTCCCCTGTGCTTTTCTTTATCAGATACTAGTTACAGTTCCTTACATATTCATTTCCTTTGGCTTTCTAGATCTATTCCAGGGGTTAGGCCCTCTTAATTGTTTCACACCTCAGATACTATATGGTTTCCCAGATTACCCTCCTGTTTTCAATCTTATTCCTATATGGTATAAAATGTTATTGACCATGTCAAAGCCTCCCAAGTCAGAAGTTTGTGGGGATTCCTATTTTGTAATAAATAAAATCTGAATTCTTTACAGAATTTGCTATTAACTATTTTCCTGTGGTCACATAGTACACTGAAAGCTCCTTGTTCATCCCAGAAAAGCCGTACCCTATTTTAAAGGATTCTGCTACAATATTATGCTAAAGAAATATGATTTTTGCAAGACCAAGATATGCAATTTTAAAATGCACACTTTAAAATATGCTAATCACTAATAATTGAACTATTCTTTTTTCTCAGCACATGCAAATCATCCTCCTATCTATCTAATGTAGACAGAGAAAATTCAAGTAAAAATCATGTACATATAAAACTTGAAAGATAACTCAGACTATTCTTACTTTTTGTAACTTACGAGCATAATCAAGTTAATAGCACTAAAAAAATAGTTAATTTTTTTTATTTATCAATAACCAAAAAAGAGGATTAATGAAGTATTTGGCATAGGGTATCAATGATCATGCAAACTGCCCAAAATTGTTTACTGTTTCCTATGTGCCTTTATTTTCTTTTTTGAAGGTCATATTCTATGGGTAATGGCCATGTCTAATGAAAATATGTATAATTTAAAGGAAATTTCCAATCGAAGCAGTCTAAGGTGGTTGATCAGATAGTATTATCTGATCTGTGAGTACAGCAATCACCTGATAAATTTATTAGTTTCATTTTAGATGATAAAGAAACAAAAAACAAGTTAAATTAAAGACAGAATTTTAGATAGATCCACAGCTTAAATACTCATTCACCAGGGTAACTTACTTTCAGACATGCCTATTTACTCTTAGCAATTAAAAGTAATATGCTGTATAAAAGGAGATAAAAAGTTGTACTTTGTAGAGATCACATTGACATATAGAGATAGGCTGGCCACAACTAATGTTAACCAAGACTGTTTCTCAACCTGGCCAAATAAAATTAAAGATTATGAGAATGTCTACTTTATTATAGGTAGATAAGAATTGGTTCATCTATACTAGGTTTAGCTTGCTTTTTTTTTTTTTTTCTTTTTTTTGGTCTCTGCATGGTTTAACTACGTTCTGAATCTTCTCTGAAGAGATGGCACATTATGCTCCCCTACTCTAAAAACGTTCTGCCTTCTTTCACGACCTTGATAGGAAATAATTAAAAGGGAATACCTTCTATATTTACTATTTTAATAATTGTATATAGAAAATATTCTTTTGGGGATGCCTGGGTGGTTCAGTCGATTGAGAATCCAACTCTAGATTTTGGCTCAGGTCATGATGCCAGGGTTGTGGGATTGGGCACCACAGCGGGCTCTGTACTGAGCATGGAGCTTCCTTGGGATCCTCTCTCTCCCTCTGCCCCTCTCTCCTCCTCATGCACTCTTGCTCACACTCTCTCCTTCTATCTCTCAAAAAAATAGTCTTTTAAATAGTCATTCCTACTAATAAACTTAGTAAGAACTTATTTATTAATAAAATCACCATCATGATAAGAAATTTAAGCATCAATCTTTTACTTATAGATAATATCAGATAAATTATTGAAGACAGAATGATATAGACAAAATATATGGATTTTGAAAACCCTGCATATACTTTTCAAAGGGTGGATTGACAAATATGTGGAAAAAAACCCATTTTAGGCCTTGAAGCAAATCATAGTGGATGTCTAAAAATTGGTATCCAACACTGCATTCTGAAAAGACAGGGCAATTAAGTTACACTAAATAATAATCAAAACGAAAATATAAGCTCTGAAATAAAGACAATGTTAATCTCAATTCTGCCACCACCTAGTTGTGTAAATGTGAATAAACTCAAACAGCTGTACAGGAATAAACACCACTGTGGCCAAAAAAAGAAATAATGGTTGTTAAAAATGACTGAGAACAGGGATGCCTGGGTGGCTCAGTTAGTTAAGCATCCGACTTCAGCTTAAGTCATGATCCCAGAGTTTGTGGGTTTGAGCCCCATGTCAGGCTCTGTGCTGACAGCTCAGAGCCTGGAGCCTACCTCAGATTCTGTGTCTCCCGCTCTCTCTTTCTTCCCCTCCCATGCTCATGCTCTGTCTCTGTCTCTCTCAAAAATAAACAAACGTAAAAAAAACAAAAATAAAACAAAAAGACTACTGAGAACAAATTAGTTACAAAAACATACTAACCAAACTTGCGGTGTGAAGCTAAAGTAGTATTTGGAGGGGAAAATTACAAGATTATCTATAGCAGAAAAGAAAAAAAAAGAGTAAAAACTAGTGACTTATGCTTAAAACTTCAGAAGTTAGGGGAAAAGACCAGAATAAATTCAAAGAATATGTAATAAAGAAGATTGAGGATCAAAAAAGAATTCCTTATAAAATAAATAAAATTGGAAAATCTCTGGTGACACTGATCTCCCAAAATAAAATTATCAATATCAGAAGTGGAGAGGGGACATTATACAGAGATAAGAAATAAAACCATAATGCCATAAAAAAAAAAAATAGAAGCTGTATGCCATTAAAATTAAAATGAAATGGTCACTACACCAGAAAAATATAACCTAACAAAGTGACTTAAGAAGGAATATAAATCCTTTAAAATGTTAAATCAACAATTCAAAACCTTCCCACTGCTGGGAGACAGTTCCCCATGGATTGCACAGGTTTCCGTGCATCTTGTGAAGAGTTTTTGTGCTGGACTATCCTGGGGGGGGGGGGGGGGGGG
>CM053559.1:92519336-92601259 GCA_028646485.1 Cryptoprocta ferox | reverse complement strand
CTGCCACTCCTAAAGAAATGAGGTTTCTGAAGCTTCGATTTCCTTAGCTGTGTTACAAATCGCCTGCATGCACAACAAAAACACGGGCCCGTCTGCACCGTCCCTTTGGATTTTATGGGGCAAAGGAAACTGATGTGAATATGAAACTCATGAATAACAACAGGTCAAAACAAAGCTCTGAAAGTACCAAGTGCTAATGAAAATGCTGTGTGGGCAAACTCTAATGCGTTGCTGGTAAAACTTAAAATGGTGCAGCCAGTTAGGAAAACTGTCTGGCAGCTTCTTAAACATACCCAGAAATCCCACTACTCATGAGAAATGAAAATCTATCTTCACATGGAAGTCTGAATGTGAATTTTTAGTGGCAGCTTTATTCATAAGCACCCCAATCTAGGAACATCACAATACCCATCAATCGATAAACAGATACAATGTAGGACTCCCAGAACCCACTGTTCAACTGACTTCCTTCTATGATACATCGAGGGGCAAATCCTACTCGGACTATTTTCTTTCTTCTCCATCTTCCCTATTTTCCATTAGCCACATTTCCATACGTGCCCTTGTATTCTAATTCTTTCCTAAAAATTGTCTCTGCCTCAACTTTATTTTTTTCCTGAGAGAGGAAGTGTAGGGGGTAGGAGGAAGGGCAGAGAGAAGGAGGGAGAATCCTAAGTAGGCTCCACGCTCAGTATGAAGCCTGATGTGGGTCTTAATCCCACAACCCTGGGATCATGACCTGAGCCAAAATCCAGAGTTGGATTCTCAATCGAGTGAACCACCCAGGCATCCCTAAAAGAATATTTTCTATATACATTTATTGAAAATAGGAAATATAGAAGGCATTCCCTTTTAATTATTTCCTATCAAGGTTGTGAAAGACACTCAACTGACTGAGCCACCCAAGCACCCCACAACTTTAAGTGAAACAAACCACATGTCCTGATTTAAAAGGGAAAAGGAAGTCATGGAAGAAAAAATATTTATTTTTAAAATCCTACTCACTTCTGTAGTACTTCTGATAATACTATATCCTTCTTTATTCACCTCCCAAACTTCTTGAAGATGCAACTTGAAAAGGAGCCTCCCAAGGATTTAAGTCTCATTACCCATTCTTTCCTTATTCTATAGATACATAGTTTCCTGTGTTGCTACAATGAAATCCAAGTTCCTTAGTTCTGGTCGTCTGCAACTGCTTTGGATCAAGTGATATCCTTAGAGTATCTTCTCTGCAAGTCTGTGACCTCATTTTGATTCTGGGACAGGAATCCCTTCTATTCTCCAATGTCTCTGACTTCCTCTCAATCTCTCTCTCTCTCTCTCTTCTAGGAGGTCTCATTCTAACCCAAATGTTAGAGACTGATTTCCATATCTATATCGTCAGTCCTCAACTGGATTTTGAAATCTAGGCCAGAATTTCCAGCTGTCTGAGTGACATCTTTATTTGGATGGCTGGAAGATGTTCCAAATTGAAAAAGTCTTTGCCTTTTCACCACCAGAACTTGTCCCATTTCATCTTTTTCCCCATACTGTTTGCTGACACTGCCATCCTCCTTATCCCCCAAGCCCAGAATCTTCTGTCCAGTTTATAACTTTTCATCTTCCTTACTCACATCCAGAATATCCTGGTGGTCCTGTCTCTCCAGTTATAGCTTTCCCACTCATGTGGCCACTGTACTTTTTCAAACCGTCACCCTCCCCTGAATATTCCTGCAGGAATATTATTCTCTGCTTCCAGTCTCCTCCTTCAATTTACTTTATATACTACGTGAAGAAAGATCTTTCTAAATTAAAATCTCATGGTGTGAGAACCTAATTACTTAACCCAGAGTACAGACACAGGATGCCTTTGTTCACACATTGCCAACTCAATAAGTTGAGAAGAATAATTTGTACAATTATCACCCTTTGTTTTGTTTATAGAATGCTAAATGATTCACTTAACAGATTCTTTTCAACAAATTAACAGAATTGACTTAGCTGAACAAATATGTTTGTTATATTAGTGTCGTGCATATATAACGATAGGTTGTTGTTAGTTAGAACCTGAGACAAAGAGCTGGTTATAGCTCCTGATTTAGAGAAAATCTATACTGCAGTTTCCATCTTTAATGCTTTCTTTTATAATGAAAGATGACCTGTTTCTCGTGGAACGTGATGACTGTTTCTGGAGATTCACTGTACTCCCCTGTGCATATGAAAATTGTATTTGCTTTCTGAACTGAATAATTTAAAGCATCAAAGAGATGACCACCACTTCAACTTCTGAACGCATTTTCCTCCACAAAGGGGATGGGAGGGAGGATGTGGAAGAGAGGGCACGCTGAAGATAAATAAGTCCTGTGATTTAAAGATGTGTGACAGGAAAATGTGACAGAGCAAGTTTCGTTTTGTTTTCCTCCCCAGCACACTGAGGGGTGATAGGTGCAGCTCTGCACTAAGTTTATGGATTTTTTTTTTTTTTAAATCACTGAGTCAAAGCTAATAAGCAACGGGTTTTGTTAGGCAATTATATACCACCAGAGATTCTGGGGGTGGGGGGCAAATTGAAAGCTTCTCCTGAATCTAGCCTTTTGAGTAAGTATCAAAACAAACACAAAAATGAGCCTCACTAGCTACTAGGTTACTTTGAGAATAAAATGGTGTTAGTCAAGTCTATTTTACTCAATTTGTCTTTGATAAATATCCTATGTTATTATCTACGGGAAAGGCTGATAGCATGGCAGCAACCTGGAAAGAACTAAAAAGTCAAAGTAAACCTCTAATGGAAAGCGGACATAAAAATACACCAAATACTTGAAACTACATGTTAATTTCCATATTTAATAACCATTATTGTATGAAGAAAATATTTGTGGAATTATATAAATATATAAATATTATGCAAATAAAAATCTAAAGCATTTTATAAATCTTATCAAAAGATTAAATCAATGAAGCTAGCCTGATACACAGAGTGTGGTTTTCAAAGTGATTTAGATTCAGTAATATTTTGTTACTTTAATAAGCCCACATAAAATCATATTTTTGGGCTCCAGTCATTTTACTTATATAGTTTCGATATTAGTATTCTACTGTCATTTTTTTCTACACAGAAATTATCTATTTATGTTTCACATAAACACTTACACATTATAATGCTTTCATGTATAGCTTTGGATCCTATCTTCAATTTTATATCCATCGAGAATCTCCAAGCACCGTAAATACATTTAGTCTTTCTAGCCATAAAACCCGATGATGTCAAATAAACATATACATAGAGCTATCAGAGGTATATACGTGTATACACATGCAGAATGAGAGAGTCAGAACTTTAAATCACATGGCAGTCAAAAAGTTTGCCATTTTTTGCCCCTTTTTTAAAATTCTGAAATAATTTTAGACTCAAATGTGGTTGCTAAAATAGTATAGGGTTCTTGTGTACTCTTTCTCTGCTTCTTCCCATGATAATCTCTCACATAATCCTAGTACAATCACCAAAGCCAAAAAATAATCGACACTGGCACAAAATTATTAACTTTATTCTGATTTAACTAAACTTATACATACTGTCTTGGTGTTTCGGAGAGGATGAGAGGAAGATACAGGTTTTATCACTTGTACAGATTTGTGTAACCTCTACCAAATGTGATGTAACACTTCTATCGTATGGAAGTAATTTTCTCTTCCAAACTTAACAAGACCAATCAGTGAAATATCCTTAGAAAATCCAGTTTTGCTTTCATTTCTCAATTTAATCCTCACCATCATGTACATTATTTTACTTCTTGCCACTGATGGGCTATTTGTGGCTGCCACTGGGTTCAATACTGGACACCACGAGTTAAGAATAAAGTACAAGGAAAACAACTGCGACTGTACCTAAACACGGGAGTAAGTTCTAGATGAGACAGAGTGTTCCCGACTGAATTTAAACTGGATCAGGATAGGAGATTAGGGCAATAAAGAGGAGCTACAACAGCAACTTCTCTCCAGCTGACCCTCACTGACTATATATGTAAATTAGAAGACCAAACATGGGGCGGGGGGAGAAATGCTTCTGGGAGCAATGAGCTTTTCTGCCATTTTACTGTGAAACCTAAACAGCTCTGGCACCAGGAAGACCCAATTACGGACGCCTCCAGTGGTGATGGAGGAATTCAGAAGGTACGTGGTGGGGAATGTGACGTCCACAGAGGGCAGAAGTGGACAAGTCTTGGCAGGTAACCAGCAGTCACAGAGAAGAGGGGCAGCTGTGAGCATGACGGACTTCGTGAGGAGCCTGTGCTCTGGCCTAGGGATATGAGCGGTTAGCAGTTGCTGGGAGGGAAGGAGAGGTGGCTGAACGAGGAGCACAGGAAGGATCCTTGTTCTCATGGAACTATTTCATATCCGTATTGTACCAATCAATCATCTGCTCCTAACACTGCACTACAGTTTTGCAAGATGTTGCCTTTGGCAGCAACAGGATTGAAAGGGGACATGGAATCTCTACCTATTATTTCTTACACATGAACGTGAACCCATAAATACCTTACAATAAGTTTAAACTGACAAAAAAAAAAAAGAGTACATGCTAAGGGTCCTAATTGACCCATGGAACTATCAAAATCTGCATCTTAGAGTGAATTTATTTATTTTTTTTGCCTCAAAATGACATAAAATTTCTAAACAACTGTTGGCATATGTCAAGGCAGAAAAACAAATATGAAGTTGTAAGCTTCTTCTTCAGAGGTTGAAAATATCAGATGCCTTCCCCGTGTTCCTATCAGTCTATTGTCTCTTTTAGTACCCCAAAAGTAAGATAAAATGATAAATATCTGAACACTTCCATTCCTTTATATGAAAGTTTATCACAAGGCAAGGAACCCAGTGCCCAGAATGACCACAGTCAGACATCTGATAAGTCTGTTCGAACTGTCTCTACAAATGACTGCACATTATGAGTAATGGTTCGCGATTTCACAGATAAAAACCGGTAGATTCTGTCATAAAGAGTAGAATCATTGAACACCAAATACGCACATCAAATATTAATTAGGAACATGCAAAGTGACCATCACCAGGATGTCTGATGAATATAATAAAGTTATTTGGTTAGAAAAATAAACATAAAGCTCAGGAAGAGTCTTTCATCTGAATGTTTTCCAATTTGAAGAAAAAAAAACAGCGAAATTCCACAAAAATTATTCTCAAATCACAATATGATTATTATAAATATTTTGCTAGGGATAAAACAGTAGTTTATTGTGTGTTTTACTGATGAAAATATGTTAACAAGAGAATCCTCCAGAGATTTTACTGGACATTTATGTTAATAAAGAAAGAGAGAAAACATACAACTTATATGTTCGCAGATAACCCTAAGCGCTTCTACACAGGGAAAATCTAGGCCAGCAAGAAAATTTTTCAACAAAATAGGGAGAACTGGAAAGTCGGCTTTAACATGATCTTTTTATGGTTATTTTCTAAGGGGCAGTAGAATGTCCAAACATGCATTTCTGGAATAGTGGGCTTGTTACAACTGAGGAGAGATCTAGCAGTAGTTGTAGATTATTATTACTGAGCTCTCACCATAAAGCCAGACCAAGGGCTGGCGGGGCAGGGGGTGGGGGGGAGGGCAGGGAATGGGAAGCTTTATTTCCCTGTAGTCAAAGACGCTGTTCCAATGGGATACTATTTGTAATTCTGGTCACCAAACACTAAGAAAGAAATAATAAGAATTTTGGAAGGTTAGAAAGGGTAGGTGAAATGGTCAAAAGCATACAGAATCTTCCACATATAAATAAGGGGATTTTAAAATATTACTCAGTACAAAAATCAGAGAAACAGAAAGAGAAAATAGGGTTGCACGTCCATATATAACGTACCATTAATATACTGGCGTCAATTCTGCTGGGGACTTTTTCCTGAAGCTTCTATACGTTGAAAATTCATCTATGCTTGATGAAGGCAAATAAGATACCGTTATCAAATATTCAAGGGGTGAGGCACCTGGGCAGCTCACTCGGTTAACTGTCTGACTTCAGCTCAGATCACGATCTTATGGTTCATGAGTTCAAGCCCTGCATCCAGCTCTGTGCTGACGGCTCAGAGCCTGAGGCCTGCTTCAGATTCTGTTCCCTTCTCTCTGCTCTTCCCCTACTCATGCTCTGTCTCTCTCTCTCTCTCAAAAATAAACATTAAATTTTTTTTTTAATATCCAAGGGGTATAAAGCTTAGGGGAGTAACAAAATATTGTATACCTAAGACAATACTTGAAGGTAAAAAAAAAAAAAAAAACAAAGAGAAGCAAAATATAACAAAATCAAGTTGGGTAAATAAAAGTATAAATATCTTAATTGAAGTTCAAAAGTTAATTAAACCAGTAGGAGGAGGGACATACATGTTTTTGCTGAGTTGAAAAAACCATGAGGTTATTTCTGACCCTAATTCATTGTGAGCTATCACACATTCAAATCGGAAGTGAGACACACAATAATACAATTTAGACCTCAGAATGAATTATTTTCAGTAAGTATTAGAAATAAAATATTCATGCCAAGAAAAATAATAGCCCTATTCTATTTTATACTGGTCAAGATTGCAGTGGTCTGGAAAACAGGTCATACAAAGAACTGACTAAAAAAAAAAAAGAAAAAAAGCTATGAACATTAATAAATACTCAAAAATTTACTCATCCCTTTTCAATGTCTTTACAGGATGTATGATTAAAAACAGTAACAAGAGGATATGTTTATTAGGACAGAAGACCAGGGTCTAGAACTTTTGGATGTTCACTGAAGTTGAATGAGTCATTATATAACGTAATCATTTTAGGATTTTTGTTAAATTTTTCATCCATAAATCCAGGGTATTAGGTGGACTCTCAGGCTGTCCCTTTTTAAAAATCATGGAGCGATGCACAACGATAATATGAAATGCATCATCGTAATGATATTTCTGAGAAAAGGGAACCACACTCTGTCACAATCTCAGTATTCCCTAAATGAACTGTCCTCTATGCACCTCAATTCCATACTTTTCTGTTTTCCCAGCTATACTGGGGAAAAGGAGATGTTAACTGACTTCTGAAGGTAGGTTTCACCTATCCAGCCCCTGGTACAGTTAAAAATTGTTTTAATTGTTAGAGAACTTGACATTGATGACACAATATTCCTGGGTTACTATAAGAGACGGTCGGGCTGCATCATCCCTTTGCTCTGCACGTGCCCTCAAACCTGAACGTCTGGTATACCTGCGTAGCGACACATTGCCAATGCGGCAGACTGACTTTCTCCTCCAGGTGACAGCTTTAAATGGGTCACCTCGGACAAATGAGGGCTCCATGTATCAAGGAAACCTAAACCAGGGGTTTTGTAAGACGTACACTACTCCAATAACACAGTTAATAAGAAAGGTCAAAGCACACCTTGCCCACATCTATCATTCTGAGCCAGATCCTTTCAACACCATTACCTCTCTACTGTGTTATTAATTCATCCTAATTAGGCACTCCAACTCTAGTTTCACACTATTTCAATGAAGTCCATAGAACAGAAAAATATTCTAAAACAGGTCATATAAAATAATCTCAAGCTGTTTATATAAATATTCAAAAGCCTTTACTGGCATTGTGGTGCTTACTGCCTCAAGTGTGAATTAAAAACAAAACAGAAAACTCAGCAGAGGATTCAGGATCATCAATGGTATGTACAAAGTCTGTTTCTCCCAATCATCCACCTGTCACCTACAGGCATTATGTACCCATGTACCCACACTACATTACTTCACTTAGTCCTCATCATTTTATGTTTTTTACTTAAGGATTTTCTCACCCTATGTGCTACAACCAGAAAATTTCACTACCTGTCACTGAAGACCTACATCAACAACTACCTCCTTTAGAACTCTCCTTTGACCACAACTATTTTGTTTTGAGCTCTTCTGGCTCTGAAACACCATTACTATACAAAATACTTTCTGCTCTGTAGTGTAAGAACTTGCACAAACTGGTTTTATTCTCCTATCTGAACCATGTCGAGACAAACTGCTTTTATTTTACCTGTATCCCTTCAATCTGGATACGTGCCTTACATATGCTAGGCAAAATGGTCCTTGAGTGTAAAATAAATTAACAATATATCGTAAACAATGAGTTAATACCAACATCAGGATGACCATTCTAATATTGGCAATTTCACCTATTATACTAAACACAATTGAAGGTTAACCTATAAAAAAAAAAAGCCTTTCTAGGAAAGTTACACAGATAATGATACACGTCCTTTGCTACTGAAATTTGCTTTATGTTTTTTTTTTTTGCTTCTATTGTGAATTTTTTAAAGAGTCTTCTCAACTTGTGAGATGTCATCTAGACAACAAAGCCTCCATCATAACTGTCATTCAGTCAACTATTATATGTTTGTTGACTGTAAGAAGGTCAAATAGCATATAAGACTAACCCAAGGATATGGCACCACACCAGAATACAGGAACATTAAAAACACATTTCTACACTCAGCTAGAGCTGGCTACACAGGAAAGAAAATGCTCACTTCCTTGAAGGTATATTTTTGAAGTGCTTATGAGGGTGAATTTTCAATTGGCTGAGAAATTCCCAGTACTACTTAGAAAATGCAGGAGTTACTATATCAGCAATACAGATTTGTGTAAACTTTTTTTTTTTTTTTACTCTTGGGTTAAAGTGTCTTATTTTTATAATGCATTCTTTACTCACAGCCTATTTAACAACACTCAAGGAAAAGACACTGCAGAATGAAGAGACAGATACCACTGAGTCAAACAAACTCAGCAAAATAAGGCAGCTGATCTCCAATTGGTAAATGTACAAATGATCTGTGAAGTATTAGTGCTGATTCTGCTCATAAGTTATTCTCGAGGCAACGGTTCAAAGTCTTTTTTAGAAGGGGGGTTCCTATTGGTCCAAAAAACTAGCAGGTTATTACACACTATCCTGGCTTACCAAAATTGAGAAAACACCTGATGTTTAATTTCTTTTTGCCTTGTTATCCAAACACTTTATTATTTCTTTAATTGACACATTTTTAGAGAACTATTTGCAGTTTTATATAGCCTTTACTTTCTTTTAAAAAAATTTAATGTTTATTTATTTTTGAGAGAGAGAGAGAGAGAGAAAGATCGAGCAGGGGAGGGGCAGAGAGAGAAGGAGACTCAGAATCTAGAGCAGGCTCCAGGCTGCAAGCTGGCAGCACAGAGCCTGACACGGGGCTCAAAACCACCAAACTGTGAGATCATGACCTGAGCTGAAGTCAGACACTTAACCGACTAAGCCACCCAGGCACCCCTGGCCTTTAATTTCTAAGTCTAAGGATTTCCAAAGACAGTTTCTGGTATAAAGGAACATATTTCCATAAAAGGTAAATGTGAATATAATAGGTTTCTCAATCAAAGGCATGGGTGAAGAAATGGTTTCCACCTATGTGCTATACAGGGATTAGTAAGAAAAATTATTCAAAATGTAAATTAAGGTAAAAGAATTCTGATTGCCCTGTCATACTAAAGAACTGGCTAATAAACATGCTTACAAACCAATGATTTTCTACAGAAACACTACTTTTCTAAAATTTATTATAGACTATTGAATAAAACCCTAGATCTATAAAGACAGGTGTTAATTATAGAAGATTAATATAAATAATGTTTTTCCAGTAGAAATGTTAATGGTTTCCATCTAATAAAAATACTAGCTCTGTTATAGATTTATTGCCTTGTGCAACATTAAGCAATTTTGTATTTAACTTATTTTTCTTTCCTTCACTGACCATATATAACATTCTCTCAAATCTTTTATTTTTGAACCACTTCTAGCATCCTTCAGGTTTCTTTATTAATGAGTTAAATAAATCTTTGATATATGCCCACCATATATTTGTATAAGAATCATGTTTTCTTTTTTGGTACATTTTGAAATTTATACTTGGCAAGTGTGTTGTGAAAAGTGCTTTTCAGTGACAACAGGTTAGTTTACTGCTCTTTACTTTATTCTAATTTACTTATCTTTACTTTTACTTTACTTAACTTATTGTAATGCCTTTGGCATTATCAAAAAATCTTTTTTTTGAGAGAGAGAGAGAGAGAGAGAGAGAGAGAGAGAGGGCACAAGTGAGCGAGAGGTAGTGGGAGAGAGAACGAGAGAAATGCAACTCTCCTGAAGTGGGGCTCGAGCTCACCCAATGCGGGACTCAAACTCACCAACTGTGAGATCGTGACATGAGCCAGAGTCAGATGCTTAACCAACTTAGCCACCCAGGTGCCCTCAAAAAGTCTATCTTTAAAAACAATTACAAACTGAGTAGGAGATACTAAAAACTTGAAGAGAATTTGAACCAAAATAGTACATTTCACTTGAGATATTTTAATGAAGGATTCTACACAGTGAGAAGGGGAAATGAAGGGCTTGCAGGAGGGGACTAGCACTTAGCCATGTGCCTGTTTGTATTTATCTTCAGTGGAGACAGAAAGATACCCAGGGAATCCTTTCAATTGATTTTTTTTCCAGTAGCTCAAATGACCAAGGTACGACGAAGAATAATCCTGGTTATATTCTTCCTGAGCAGCTGAAGTCTTCGGTGGCCTGCCTCAGGGTCCCCTGCCCCCAGGCTGTCGCAGGCTGTCCCCCACTGCACACATTCTCTGAGGGATCGCAGGAGGCCTGCCCTCAGTGTGCAGGGACCTCAGTGTCCGTGATCTCCGCCACACTCCCAACACACCCTGCCTGTGGCCCTACTGCTGATTGCCAAACAACCAGTGACTCTCCAAACTATTTTGTGTTTTGTTAGTCCAAGTTTTCTATAAGAAGTAATACGAGACTTTGAAAAGAAACTCCCCAGAAAAAAAAAAATGTCTGAAATATAATGAGGAATTTGAAAACTGGAATCTTAGGTTTCTTGGAAAATAAAGACAAAATAATTTGTTCAAATGGCACCATCTGATAATACACCTATTTACTCTTCATATGGAACCAGTTCTTATTTGAGAAGCCCTGGGAATTAGTCTGCATGGGTTTCTGATCATTTGAAACCTACATTTTATTGTCTGTTTTCAGTTCTGCTGTTTCAAAGATTATGCACAGCGAACTTTCTAATGGGCAAGAGGGGAAAGAGAGTTGAATATAGAAATATTCAAATCCTTAAATCCATGTAATGATCTTCTGTTGAGATTTCTTACCATGCTAAGTACAGGAGCTCATGTGGCTTGAACTCACAAAAAGAACAGAGAGACTTGCCTTCCACCAATGACACTGAGACAAGCAATCAGATATTAGACTAAAAGACTGTCATCGCTCACTGGTTTTCCCTGCTTTCATCAACTGGGAGAGCTAGCTGAGTTCTACTCAAATTAGCACTGATGTGTCAGAAAGTTTTTGAAAAGCCGTACAGCTTTCAATCTCCTAGAACTCAAATAGAATATTACCAAATTTCTAGTGTTCCCAGGGGGTGAGCACAGTGCACAAGCAATGAAAATCAGGTAAGTACTGTGAAACTATTCAATTAAAGCAGAGACTCTACAACCTCATATACCTCATGATAATGTCTCCTGCTCCTTAGCAGAAGGGACAGTTGATTTGCCTGTCATTCCTAAGAAGAAAGGAATTGAGGGCCACTGTATCAGCTTCTAAGTTCTGACTGTGTTTATACACTGCCACCTTGGAGCCAAATGCCAACCACTAGAATACATAGGAGTTAGAATTAAGTTTGATGGTGGTGGAAGGAAAGATGGAAGATGATTTATGAGATTTCTAGGACCTCCCTTTTCTGTATTTACAATACTTCTGGTGTTTTAAATATTTCTTAAATTCAAAAGAATACAGCATTCAAGAATAATGAAGCATGTGAAATGTAAAAACTGATATAATAGTAATTCACTGACTCAAGCCCATTTTACCCCCATAAACATAGAAAAACCAGAAATTTACAACCTACATTTGCCATGACACCCCTAAGGTCCTTCTTTATGAACCACAACATCCTCTGAGTGTCTCACTGATGCAGCCCCTTAATATTAGCAATTAGTCAATCACAGTCATGAAGGTTTTATTATCACTATTCGCACTGAAAAACGAAAATGCATCTTTAGATATTACCAGGGCATGGTATTTTTAAATGGGTAATTTTTTTTAAAAAGTCAGAATTCTCTTTTTTGGATGATGCCAGCATTTTGTCTGCAGAATAAAAAATGATCACTGACTGCATCTGAAGGCAGAAGACGACAATATAATTAAAAATAAGAAGTGCCATACGAATGTCCTTAGACTTTGTATGTTTTCTTAATTCTCCAAGCAACCCATTTTACAGATGAGGATACAGAGGCTGAGAGTGTCTAACAGTGTTCCCAAAGCCATTTTGCTCATCATTTTGACTCCCTTTAACCCCTATGTCCTGAAACAGACAAGCCAAATTACATTAATCATTTCTCTGTCCTTTGTTTTCTAAACTGCCTAAAAAAGCAAATACTATGAGGACAAGGGAGGAAAAAAAACCCTCTGCCAAAAGCATCCATAAACATTCACTGAGCACAATTAAAGTTAACTGAAATGATTTAAGAAATCAATTCCTTAAGATTTACAAAAAAAAAAAACACTGTTACCTGATATTTTATAGCAAGTTTGTTTTTTCCATTTGGCATTAATAACCTTAAAATTATGTATCAGTTTGTCAGGCATCTCAGAGCAGTGAACAGAAGAGTAACATTTCCGTATGCTTTCCTTCATGTTGTACACACTCAGCTGAAGAAAGTCCAGGGCCGCTCACCCAGGAGTGTAGATTACTTAGGCCGCTTCCTTCTACTTTGTTTTCTGTTGCCAAGACTTGAGCCCTTTCACGACTGATGAACAGTTTCCACCCAAGACTGGCAGAGGAGCTGAATGTTGTGGGCGCAAAATCAATGCATTTGGTTGGGGGAGCTGCCAGCTGTGATGGGGGAGGGGGGGTGTGTTGGTAGGATTTCCTCACTCACTTCTGGAAGATTAAATTATTTATTTATCGCTGGATAATGTACCAAAAGCTTCTAGGATTACTGGCATTTTATATTATCTCCCTGAGGTCTCACCCCTGCTGGGAAAATGCATTTGCTTAGGAATAGAGAATAATAACTAACATTAAAATGAAATAAATAAATGATAGATAGCTTTAGTGACTTCATTAAACGAATCCAAAAGATGTGGACTCAGAAAGCAGCACAAAGTACCTGGCAAAATGCACTGTTACCCTCCCTTGACATCCGTTTTCTCATTCATAACTCTTTGTGCTTCCGATACACACAAATTCACGAATATACTTTCATATTTTTGGCTTGTACCTCTCTTTAATTTATCCAAAACTTATCCTAAATACAAAAGCATATTTGGAAAAGAAAAACAGTTTTCCGTACTCAGTAGCCAGCAGTGGATCTGGGTCACAGTAAACACCGGGTTCACAGAAAACACGATTCAGCTCTCAAGAGTCTAGCTTTCAGCAGGAATAAGTATATAGAGGTAGATATGGATAGGAAGACAATACTCCATGATATCTCACAAGGCAGTGAATGATCACTTGCCCAAGAAATTATGCTAACAACATACACTATTTAAGTATTCAGAGGAAGTACATGGTGGGGACAAAATGTTCCAGAAAAGTTGCCAGATAAAACAGGAATGAGAGAGGTCGTGACGATGGCTAAGCAGTGAGGTACAGGATGTGAAGACAGAGCGGTTGGGGACAGCAGATTGGCTAGAATGGGCTCAAATTGTTGCATAACATATGGAAAATAAAACCAAATGAAACGCTGGATTTAGACTGGAAAAAATCACAAAACTGAAAACTTTTAGCACAAAGCTAACAATTTAGTCTTGATTCTGAAAACAACTAGAAGTTTCGACACCCCTCCATTCCTACCCCACGTCTGCTATTTCTCTCTTCAGTCTTGGTAAACAGATATGCAAACACTATTCTAGGTGTTTCTCTCAGTGATCAGTGTGGTCAGCTCATTTTGTCAACATGATTTTGAACTTTTTGGGTCCATCAATAAAGAGGATTCACATTTTCTGAAATATGCCTGGTATTTTGTAACCCGTTCTATAAATACATTGGATGCTTTTTCTCTACATGTGTACATTATTTATCTGAAAACTTGAAGGTGCTAAATATCTCATTTTTAAAAATTCTTTTAAATATTTTTATTTTTAAGTAATTTCTACACCCAACGTGAGGCTCGAACTCACCCGAGATCAAGAGTAGCAGGCTCCAACTGAGCCAGCCAGACCCCACAGAGATGACATTTTAAACACATTCTTCCAGGCCTCAACAAAAATGTGTATAAGGGTTCTAACACTGACAGAACCAGTAATGTCCCTGAAGCCTCCAGTAATTACGTGTATGTAGTTTACGTGTATGTAGTCCCAGGCAGTCTTTGCACTGTCAGTACAGAGCCCAATAGAAGG
This sequence comes from Cryptoprocta ferox, assembly GCA_028646485.1. NCBI lineage: Eukaryota > Metazoa > Chordata > Mammalia > Carnivora > Eupleridae > Cryptoprocta > Cryptoprocta ferox. The sequence continues at coordinate 92,586,837 of CM053559.1, read as the reverse complement.
CGTGACCTCATGAACCATGAGGTCAAGACCTGAACTGAAATCAAGAGTCTGACACTTACCCTGCTGAGTCACCCAGACACCCCCTTCCTTCTCTGTTTTTCTCATTTTTCCTTCCATTCCCCTATGCTCATATGTTGCGTTTCTTAAGTTCTGTGAGTGAAACCATATGATATTTGTCTTTCTCTGACTTATTTTGCTTAATTTGATACATTCCAGTTCCTCCACTTTGTTACAAATGGCAAGATTTCGCTCTTTTTGATCCCTAATACTCTACTGTGTGTGTATATATATACATATCACATCTTCTTTATCCATTTATCAGTCGATGGACCTTTGGGCTCTTTCTATAATTTGGCTATTGTTGATAGTGCTGCTATAAACATTGGGGTGCATTCGTTCCTTTGATTCAGCATTTTTATATCCTTTGGATAAATACCTAGCAGTATAACTGCTGGGTTGTAGGGTAGTTCTATTTTTAATTTTTTGAGGAAACTCCATGCTGTTCTCCACAGAGGCAGCACTAGTTTGCATTCCTACCAACAGTGCAAAAGTATTCCCCTTTGTCCACATCCTCACCAACATCTATAGTTTCCTGAGTTGTTAGTCTTAGCCATTTTGACAGGGGTGAGGTGGTATCTCAGTGTGGTTTTGATTTGTATTTCCCTGATAAGCAATGTTGAGCATCTTTTCATGTGTCTGTTGGCTATCTGGATGTCTTCTTTGGAAGTGTCTGTTCATGTCTTTTGCCCATTTCTTCACTGGATTATTTGTTTTTTTTTTGGGTGTTGAGTTTGGTAAGTTCTTTATAGAGTTTGGATACTAATCCTTTATCTGAGATGTTTTACAAATGTCTTCTCCCATCCCATTGGCTGCCTTTTAGTTTTGTTGATTGTTTCCTTCGCTGTGCAGAAGATTTTTATCTTGATCAGGTCCCAATAGTTGTCATTTACTTTCAAGTTCTAACTACATTTACAAATGTTATTTAGGTTCAATTCTGAATTAAACTGTCATTTCTTAACTGTAATACTTTTTCTCAAAACTATTTTCTCCATCTTTCTTTTTTTTTTATTTTGAAAGAGTTTTAAACAAAGAAAATTTAAAAGGATAGTATGTATTTTTCCCTCCTAAATCACTTGAAGGTAAATTTCTAACACAGTCTCAAATAGTTCAGTATTTATTTTCTACAGAGAAGGATATTCTTCTATATAACCACAATAACCTGAAAAGTCATGGCATTCATGTTAGTTACTAATATCCAACATACTGACCTTAGATTTCACCCATTTCAGAAGCATGGCACATTTAGTTTTCATGCATCATTGGATACAGAACCTTTTCTATTCTTTCCTTTGCTTCCACACCTTGACACTTACAAATTACAGATCAGATTTCTGTATAACGCTCACCAATTTGGGTTTGTCTTATGCTTTTTTATGATCAAATTTAGGTTATGTATTTTGGCAGGAATATCACAGAAGTGAAGTTTCCTATGGGTAGTGCATGATATCCACTTGATCCATTACTGGTAATACTAATTTTGATCATTTGCCAGTCTTCACCACTGTTTTCTCATTTCAATTAATAATTTTTGGAGGAAAGTACATTCAAATTATGTAAACATTCCAATCCCCCATCAAATTTTTACCCCCTAGTTTTTGTATCCACTGCATTTCTTGGCAGAATGAATAACTGCAATGATGGCTATCATACTGTAATCTTCTGATTCCCTCATCCCTTCTGTATTGCTTAGTTGGAATTCTTCTATAAAGAAAGGTTTTCTCTCTTCCAAATTTACTTAATTTTTATTTATCAGGAGAAATTCAAGGATTATTGTTTTATTCAATGTTATAATCTATTACATTTATTTTGATGCTCAAATTTTTCCAGATTTGGCCAACAGGATTCCCTTTAAACTAGCATCCAGTTGACCTAGCACCATCCAGGTGTCCAGACACCATCATTCTTGAGTACTTTCTTACTTTCTGGCATACCCAGATTATGATTCACCTTGTGCTGTTCTTGTCTCAGCTCTGTCATCACTCTTTTTTTTTTTGGCTTGTAAGCCGTAATCTGTGAGTGGAGAACCAAGATCTAGATGCTCAGTGCACCCAATGCTATCAGACTACTGTTGCTTCCGGGCTCTTCCACTGCACAGAGCTAAATACATATTTATGTCAATAAGCATTTCTGTATCAATCTACACACACTGAAAACTGTGAAAGGTATGTAGGCTCTAAAAAAAAAAATCTGAACTGATTTTGTAGTAATACCATGAAAGTCCCACCCTAAAATTTAAGCTGATGGCTTCTTTACCTTACCTCTTAACCTTTAGGTTGAGGGAGACCTGGAAGATTTCCCTCTACTTAAAGCTTTAATTAATGTTAGGAACTAGATTGATAAACATTCTATTGGATGTTGAGCTAAGTTAATCTCTAGTGTGTTTTTCCCCATTAAAGGAGGCCTTATTTTATCTGAAATGATCCATATTTAAATATATTTTCTTCCAATTCAATTGAATTGCAAATTCAAGACAAACACAGCTTGAAAAGTCCACTGGCTACAAATGACCCCCTTTCAAAGATAAATTATTAATTCAGCAAAACACCAAGGGAAATAAATACACAGTTCTGTAGCCAAGGTAAGTACACATACTGGACTGAGTCTGTATGAAAAACATTCCTTTGTCAAAACTCTATAATCTGACAAGCACCAATTCTGTTAGAAGCTACATGGCTTGATATTTTAAATCAGTGTTTTCCTGAGTCAGACATCAGGTTTTTGTAAACCTGGTATTTAGATTACATTTTAGATTATTCCCATCACTAAATGGTATGACAGACATATTATGCAAGAGGTGTTAGGAAATGGACTCATAGTTAATTATGTTTTACATGGAACCTTGCACTACTTATACAAATATTAGTGTGTATGTTTTCTATACATGTACAAATTTAGATTTTTATAATGCATCCGTATACTTTTTTCCATTTGTTATTATAATTCCTTGACAAGGAGAACTACTTTGCCTTTGAAACACTCCGCAGATTCTAATACCAGGCCCAGTAAACTAAAGAATGAAGTACATATTTTTTAAAAGAATCACCATACTGGTTTGGCTTTGCTTAATTATTTCCAAATCAACGTCATAAAAATTAAAGCTTATTCTCTCATTATATATTAGAAATAATATAAGATTTAGAACCAATTGTTCTCATTATTTTCTGTCCTTTACTTGAGTAGGCCATTGGATACGCTTGTCTCCAGGATTAACAAGAAACCGTTTTTGTTTTCGTTTTTGTTTTCTTACAGTTAACATGAGAAAATATTTAGAATAATTTCCTGATGGATCCCATGAAATAGTGGACAAGAGCAAGTTAAGGTACGGGGAAGCCTGGGTGCCTCAGCTGGTTAAGCGTTAAACTCTTGATTTCAGCTCAGGTCGTTATCTCGTGGTCATGAGATGGAGCCCTGAGTCGGGCTCTATACTGACAGCATGAAGCCTGCCTGGGATTCCCTCTCCCCCACGCTCTCTGGCCCTCCCCCTGCTTGTGTGTTCATTCTTTCTCTGTCTCTCTCAAAATAAATAAACATTTAAAAAAAGAAAACTAAAAGATTCATTTGGCTTACTTAAAAGGTGGGAATAGCCAAAGTGAGGTATATACCATTAGTGGGTAATATTCAACACATCTGTTTATCTATTAAGATTGATTTTAATAAGGAGCAGGAAAATGACCTACATTTATTTCATTACATTTTTTCATTCAATTAATTATAGAAAAAAGGAGTGTATTAATTTTACTGCTTGTATTTCATTATTTATAAAGCCTCTGAGAAAATATGCATTTTCCGAAAGTTTTGCTCAGTGGGTGGTAAGCATGATTCTCTGCTTCGTGGATGTGACCGAAACTAGTTTGTGTAACAGATGTTTACACATCTGCATAAACTAGAAACTAGAAAAGTATGTGCCAATATGTTAAGATATCCAATATCTGTGAAAGTGAAGTTTTTATTTTTAGTCATATTATGGAATTTCATCAACCTCGTCAGATTAATTACAGATAGCTTATTCATTCTATCCAGGTTGTAGGAAAATATAGCAAAGCTAGTTTTCTTAACACTTCCCACTTCACGCCAAATCACTGCATTTAGTTGCAGGAAGCAAAGCATCACAAGGAAACACGATGAAGTAGCGGGTATACCGTCTTCCAACCGTCTAGATAGTAGGCTCTTGGCTGGTATTTAAGCATTTAGAGCTACTTTGGCTCAAATTATTACCTTTAACACAAAATCAAAATGAGGTTGCTTTGCATCTTCCCTGTGAGGTAGAGAAGCTGAAGGGACTCCGTTTGAACACGGCTCCATCTCCACAGTTTTTCTGCTGGGCCCAACTGACTCTTGTTCTCCTAAAAAGCCCAAGAGGCTATGTTCCCACTTCAAGGGGGAATCAAGAGAAATAATCATTCTCTAAGTTTTGTCCTAGTCCCCAAACACCTGCTGACACCTGAGAACAGCCACCCCCCATACATGTTCCAGGACACTGGCTTCAAAAAACCTTGGATGAGGCCGGCATCAGCACCTTTCCTTAGGTAACTTATGGAACAACCCTCCTCCAGATTCCTAGACCCTTTTCCAGTATAAACTCCTAACCCCAAGCAATGGGAGACTCGCTCTCCTTTCCTTTTCAAGTCTCCCAGACCCTCCATCTACTATTCTCTGTCTGTACTCATGCTACTCAATAAACTCTGTTTTCACTTTCTCGGGCTCACGTTTGATCTCTCTCCTGTGTGAAGCCAGGGCCCTCTTGTCTGACCTGCGGGACCCGCTCCTGGGTTCTTGGACCCAACCTGCCTGCACTACCTGTAAGGAAGAAGATCAGAGTAGACAAAGATATTTTATACTCAGATTTTATATTTTCCAACCCATCACAAACTTTAGCACTCAACATACAGGAAAAATTAGTGTCGAGAAAATAAATTGAATTACTGAGTGGGAAAGAGAGGATCTCTTTTTAGGACATTTATTTTGTATCACTTATTTAATTCATATATTTATATAATACATGATCCTTTTGTATGATGTATGAATTATTTAAAAAAAATAGCCTGGGTTGCTGTAAGATTAATAGACAAGATAGCTCAATGAGTTACTGACTGCCTTTTCCTCCCTTAATAAAGTTATAAAATATTCCATCACACAGAAAAGTAGAAGGAATGCAAAAGAAGAACCACATCACACCTCTCTGATTTAACAATATTTGTATCTTATGACATATTTTAGGTTATTTAAAAAATAAAACATATGGTTTTGAACCTCTGCCTGGTATAGTGATCCTGCCACTGGAGAGAGAAGCAACTATTAGCTTTATGTTCTCCACCTATTTTTTTTTTTCATGTTTTAAACTTCCTATAGTCACACGTGTATGCCACTCTGCAACTTGTTTTTATTTTCCACTCAACAATATTTTTAAGTATAACCCATGTGTTACCTAATTCATTCATTTTAGAAGCATGAATAGCTAGGTAAGTTTGGGGAAGTTACTTAGTTCTATGTGCTTGGATTTCCTCAGGTATAAAATAAAAACTATATGTATGTGGGGGGGTTATAATGATAAAGTCAATTTGTGTGTGTGTGTGTGTGTCTGTGTGTGTGTGTGTGTGTGTGTCTGTGTGTGTGTGTGTGTGTGTGTCTGTGTGTGTGTGTGTGTGTGTGTGTGTGTGTGTTAAAAAGCTCAAGAAATAAAGTAAAACATCATTAGTGTTAGCATTTCTCTCTCAGGAATATTTACCTACACGTTGAACTGCTGCGTCAGTGGGTATAAATAGTCCAACCCTGCGATACAATGAGAAATTACTCCTCCAAGGGACTGTACCAAACTAGATTCTTAGTCATGTATGAGGAAAAGTTTATTTTGCTTATCTACTAGTAAATATTTGGTATTGGAGAAGTTTCTTTGCTTGAAGGAACACATCTTTCAGAATCTTTGCCAGGTTAAACAGTTGGTTTGAACACTGAAGACCTGTGATGACAATCACCAATATGCTTGTTGCTGAGTCAAAATGACCCAACCTGATGTAACTGTTCTCTACTACCCATGGACAGTAGTCACCCTGAGACTTCCGTTTGCCATTGTGCTAGAGACTGTTCTCTGTTAGATCTCTGGTTTACTGAACCCTTGTCTTCTTTCTAGAGTTACTTCTTTTTTGGAAAGGAACATCCCCTATTGCCTTCCCTGGCATGAAAGCAAAGGAGATAAAAAAAATTGCATGTATTTGCAAATAATGAACATAAGGCTTTCTATGACTGAGAATATTTGCATATAACTCACACCTAAGTTACAGCTGACTGAGTAAATAATTCTAGAAATAATTTTTCCTCAATTGTTAAGGCAGTATTCTATTGTCCTTATGCTTCTGGTATCGATGTTGAGAAGTCCAAAGACATTTTGATTCACTACCTTTTGTATGTGATGTAGTTTTTATTTATTTTTTTTTCACAGGAAGCTCGGGGAACCTTCATGTTATACTGATTGTTTTGAAATTTCATAATTATGTGCCTTTGTGTTGGTGTATTTTCCTCCATTTGGCTGGTGATTATGTGTCATGTCATTCTGAAAACACACAGCCTTCACTTATAAAACATAATACAAATACTTTATAAATTCAACCTTTCTATTTTCTCTCTCTAGAATTTCTATTATTTTAACGTTTTAAAAAATGTCTGCCATCTCATTTATTGTCCTTCCTACTGTTTTCTGTTTCATTATCTTTTTGTTTTATTTTCTGGGTGATTTCCTTCCTCAATTTTATTTCTCAAAAATTACATTGAATTCTTTTAAAGTAATCTCTATACCCAGTTTTGGGCTCAAACTCACAAGCCTGAGATCAAGAGTCACATGCTCAATGGACTGAGCCAGCCAGGCATCACAATATTGAATATATTTAAAATTTCTCCTTATATATTTTTTAAAGTTTATTTATTTAATCTGAGAGAGAGAGGGAAAGAGACCGAAAGCAGGGGAGGGACAGAGAGAGAGAGAGAGAGAGAGAGAATCCCAAGAGACTTCCTGCTCTCAGCATGGAGTCTGATGCTGGCCTCGAACTCACAAACCATTGAGACCATGACCTGAGCTGAAACCAGGAGTCAGATGCTTAACTGACAGAGCTACCCAGGTGCCCCTCTGCTTACTTTTATAATTTATGAAATTATTTTTTATCTCCAACTGCCATTTATTATAGCATTTTATCCTCGTCAATGGATAAATTACTTTAAGTTTAATATAAAAACCTTGGTACTTCCAAGCCTTTCTTCCCTCTATATAGTTTCTATTTCTCTTTTCTCTTTCTCTCCCTTTTTAATCAATGCTACAAGATTTCCTCAGCCTGGAAAGCTTTGTTTGGGGAAACTGGATATCAGAATCTTTATGACTTTCTTCATGGGCTGGTGAGATTTCTAGCACAACTGTGTGCATGGGTCCTAGATCCCATGAAGCCAGGGCTGGAAACAAAAATTACATAGTTTAGAAGACATTTATAGTTATAGGAGTAAATAAACTTGTCTTAGAGAGAGGTGGAAGGAAAAAGAAAAAGGGCCTAGAACCAAGCCTTCTTTTCAGGTAAGCCACACATTAGGGTTTTTCTATGTATTATAATCTAACCATGGTGGCTTCTTTAAACTAATATGTCTCACTTTGAAAAAAAAATGCACACTTAATTCTTCTATATATCTATAAAATATTTCAGAGCTGGTTCATGTGTTTTAAGTGCTCTGTTTAAAGGCATGCAACAGAAAAAGGGCATCAGAAATAGTCAAAACAAATAACCATAATAAGAATCATCTTTAAAAATTAATAAATTATATTAATACTCAAAATGATTAGATTCTATTAATACTGACAAACACGATGATTTCATATAACTTCAGATATGTAAAACTGGCATTTTATAAAAGACTACCTGAACACAAGGTAAACAGTACTCATTATATTTTTTGGGATGCAGGCAAACATATGTACGATGTTAATAGCCAAAAAAAAAAAAAAAAAAAGATCAAGAAAAGAAAAAAAAATCAAAATATTATATGAATTATTAGCAGAAATAATTCCCAAAATTTGCTACAAGGCATATTTCTATTTTTCATGTGATTTTCAATATAAAATTTAAATTGTGTATAATTAGAAAAATTGCTTTCCTATTTATCAAATTTTACTTATGAATTCATCAAGTCTTTAAAATTACAAATCTGAACAAAAAAACAACTTTATAGTAGAGCTTTAACAGTAATTCTCAAAATGTAAACATTAACACTGATCAATGCCTAAAACATTAACAAAATTCCTTTCCTGAAAAGGAAAATATAGTGCAATATATGAAACTCTAATAGTAAGATTACTTACATTGTGCTTGAAAGAAATCAAAAAGCTTTAGAACATTGGTTATTAAAAAAACATTCCAGCTCCCTTACTACTTATTACTAGTAATGTCATATATTACTGTTGCTTTTTCCCATAAGTTGAACTGAAATAACATTTTTTAACCTTTTTCCACTAACGCCTGTGTTGTTGGTTACAGTAATCTTCTGTAGGGAGTGTCCCCACACATGTCTAACACTCTCTCTCTGTTAAGCAACAGAAAATGATGGTAACATATATTAGTGTACAGAGTAAAACATATACCATTTAAATTCCACCTTAGTTACAGGTTTACAGCATGTCAAATGGCTATAAATATTCCTCAAAAAACATTTAACATTTCCAGAAATTGTTAACTGCAAACTTCTTTCTTTTCATCTAGAATAATGACATTGTTATTCTCAAGAAGATAGTGGTAGCCAAGACAAAATGGTGGACATGACATTTTAAAACACGTGTGGGCAGAGAACAGAGCATGAAAAGTGAATCACTAGGATTTATAATTCTGACTTAGCAACATGCTACCATGTGAGGAATACTTTCTCCAGGAGATAAAATATTAATTTATTTTAAAATATCCTTTGAAAGTTCTGAGAGAAAATCCTAACAAGGATTTATTTAAAACTCCATAATATTATCTTTGCACGGTTTTGTTGCTAATTATTGGCATTCAAATTAGAGTAGTTAATACTAAGAAAAGATCCTAACAAGACCACACTTTCTTCATATGTATTAGATTTAATTATATTTGCTGTGGCAATAGGAGAATATAGACTACAAAATTATTTTGTTTTTTGTCTTCACAAACACTTCTGTGAAAGAGGTATCATTTTAGGATTAAAAACAGAGTGGTCTGTCTAATTTTTACCTTCTTTAACATGAACACATAGCAATACACATGTAAAAGTGTTCATGTTTCTAAATATGCTTATCTAAAGAATGCCACAGGCTATTCATGATGCATCGTCTCTAGTACCCATTCACAGCAGCGACACTTCTAAGGGAGTTGTGTGTATATAACAGTGCCATTTCTCAGTTGGAATCTTTTGCTTGATGTAACACCAAAACCTGGAAATGAATCGTGTTTGCTGAGTAGAGAAAAGAGACAAACACGCAGCTATCATCATTCAAGTAGTAACAATACATTTATGCTAAAGCAGTAATTTCTTCCTAGTGAACTCTTATAAAAGCATTCAGCAATGCATAATCACTTATCCTTCATGTCATTCACATTGTTGGGCTCTGAATACACAAATCACCATAACAACATGGAAAATGAACAAATATGATCACTTTGAGTTTTGTTGTTCAATGATTTCAGCACTTTCCTTGATTCAATATGTACCCAATTGTTCCTTATGAGCAAAATTGAATGATTTTCACCATTATGTTGCACTTTCTTCTTTAAAAGAACTTAGAAAAGTCTCTAGAGAGGTTTATATATCTCCAAAATTTCAGAATCTACTTTTATTGGTTTCAGAAATTATTACAAAACATCAATTTGATGAAAACTATTCCATTCATAACTTCTTTCTTCCTTAACAACCTTGAAAATTTTCATTAGATTTCAAGGTGTTCTCTCTCTTAGCAGTACTATTCTGATCACGTAGGAGTACCCTGCCTAAACAGGTTACCACACTGGAGGGTCCTAGAAAGTCATTTCTCTTTTTCTCAGCCTTCATTCTGACCTCCATACCTAATGATATTGAAATGCTAACTGTAGATCAGGTCCTTGCTCTTACATTTGAATTAAACTCTCTCTATATATTATAAACTGAGTTTAAATCCCAACATATTTTAAAATTAATGGTATTCCAAATTAATATTTTATACTCATATACTATCTCAAGTCTTCTGATCAAATTTCAATATTTCAAATACAATTACTGCTCAATTCAGATCTGGCCAAAGCTAATCTCTCTTTTTTCTGAACTCAATTCTTTTTTGAGTGTGTGTGTGTATATATATAAAACTTTAACTTGAATGATGCGTGTTATGTTTTTTCCTCCTACAAGATTGAAACTTCTATTAGGTGGAAATACATATTGTTGTATTTTTCATAAAGCACAGGAAATTCGCCTATAGAATGCAGAAATTTAAAAAAAAAAGTGTGGGGGGGGGGTGAGGTGCACACAAAAACGGATTCATATGTCCCAGAATCATTTGGCTACGCACCACACTCAGCTGACCCAGAGCTTCCTTTGGTTGTTCTCACCTGTTTGTGGTCCCTTCTGAAAAACTTGTGGTGATTTGAGAAAATCATGTTCCCTTTGATTTAGGGACATTTAAATGTTTTCTTATTAATATATTCAAAATTAAATTATCACTACGCAAATACAGACTACCAAATGTTTGACAATCAAAATGTAAACTTCTAAAAATAAGAGAATGGCAGATCCTATCACTCTTTTGACTGTTCAATTTCTCTGAAGGAGCAAACCTTAGGTAAGGAATGTTTAACAATGAGCAAACTTTTCTTGGTGAAATACGACTTGGACCTCAAAAGAGAATGCGCTGGAATTAGTAAACCACAACCAGCCATGGAATACAGCAGAATACTCTTAAGCCAAACAGACCTAAAACAAAACAACTAAGACAAGGCATCTATTTGGAGTTGCAAATAACAAGTAAATTGAGAAAAGGTGAAAGGACCATGATCATGCTCTTAAGAGGCAGAAATGCAGTCAGAACCTCTACTGGGTAGAACCTCTGTAATACATTTGAAAGCCTCAAGTCAGCAGGACCAAGTTTTGTAAAACATGCTGTCCTTCTGTGCACCTGGTAGTAAACTGAACTAAGTATCCTGGGCAAGTCTTTCACTGAGTAACTGAGACTCAGTATGGATAATACCAAAACTTTGACTTGATAAGCATTAAGAATTGAAACATTAAATTACATAAACAAATAAACCCACAAAAGTTCAAACATCACTGTACAGAAGATCTCTCTGCAAATATGACCTCTTTTCAATCCCCTGCCTCTACCTTTTCTTTTTCTCTAATGGACCAAAGTCTGATCAAATATTAAATATCATCCAAATCTATGTGGTAGTCTTAATTTGATATCAGTATAAGCCAAGTAGACTTTTATTTTGCTTGGAAAACCAAAAAATGGTTTTAGAAACAAAGAATTTTTAAAATATTTTTACTTGATATACGTATTTTACAAATAAAATATTTTTGAAAATAAAACTTTTTCTATTACTTCAGCTTGTCAAATTTACAAAGCTGATTTTTGTTGTTTGCTTATTTGCTTTTCTGAAACTATTTCACAAAACACAAATCACTATAATATAAACCGTGTGCCCTTTGGTGGAAGACTATAATTACTTTAAGAATTCAGAAGAAAGACCAATCACTTTCACCCAGGATTATTATAAACATCCTCATGGAAATCTTTCTAAGTGATTGAACTAATAAATGAATTCAGTAAAGTTCCAAGATGAAAAAATCAACATATTAATTCACTTAAATTTCTACACACTAATAATAAACTATGAAAATAGAAATTAAGAAAACAATCCCATTTACAATAGCATCAAAAAGAATAAATACTCAGGAATAAATGTAACCAAGGAGGTGAAAGATCTGTATGCTGAATACTAAGACACTGCTGAAAGAAATTAAAGAAAATACAAACAAATGGGAAGATATTGTGTGTTCATGGATTACAGGAATAATTATTGTTAAAATATCCATACTGTATTGGGGTACCTGGGTGTCTCAGTTGGTTAAGCGTCCAACTCTTGATCTCGGCTCAGGTCATGATCTCACGGTTTATGAGTTCGAACCCTGCATCCAGCTACACACTGTCAGTGCAGAGCCTGCTTAGGATTCTCTCTCTTCCTCTCACTCTGTCCCTCCCCCACTCACATGTGTTCTCTCTCTCTCTTTCAAAAACAAAAATAAAACTTTTAAATGTCCATACTACAGATCTAAGATAATGCAAAGCCATGTATAGATTCACAGAATCTATCAAGATTTCAATAGCATTTTTCACAGAAACAGAAAAAGCAATCCTAAAATGCTTCTGTAACTACAAAAGACCCCACATAGCCAAAGAAATCCTGAGAAAGAACAAAGATGGAGGCATCACACTTCCTGATTCCATACTATAATACCGCAAAACTACACCACTGAAAACAGTATGGTACTGGCATAAAAACATGCACAGACCAATGGAACAGAATTGAAAACCCAGAAATAAATCCATGAATGTACAGTCAACCATTATTGACCGAGAATCAAGAACACTCAATGGGGAAAGGATTGTCTCTTCAAAAAATGGTACTGGGATATTCACAAAGAATGAAACTGGACCCCCATCTTACACCACTCACAAAAATTAGGTTGATATGGATTAAATTCTTCAATGGAAGACCTAACACCATAAACCTCCTAGAAGAAAATACACTGGGAAAGATCCTTGACATTGGTGGCAACGCCATTTGGATATACTAAAGCACAAGCAACAAAATAAAAAACACACTGGACTACTTCAAACTAAAATGTTTCTGCATGCAAAGGAAAATCAACCAAATGAAAAGGCAACAAATGGGATAGGTGAAAATATCTGCAAAACATACATCTGATAGGAGGTTAATATCCCAATATAAAGAACTCATACATAACAAAAACAAACAGTATGATTCAAAAATGGGCAAAAGACCTGAGTAGACATTTTTCCAAAGGTACACAAAAGATGCTCACCACATCATTAATCATCAGGGAAATGCAAATCAAAACAATAATGAGATACTACCTCACACCTCATAAGAAATAACAAATGTTGACAAGGCTGTCTAGAAAGGGAACCCTGTACACTGTTGGTGGAAAAATTAGTACAGACACTATATAAAATGTTCCTGTGGAAGCTGGTGGGAACTTAAATTGATACAACCACTATAAAGGTTCTTCAAAAAGTTAAAAATAAAATTACCATATGATCCAAGAATTCCACTTGTGGGTATATATCCAAAGGAAACAAAATCATGTCAAAGACATAGCTGCAATCCCAGGTTCACTGCAGCACTATATACATTATGTAATACATATTTAATGTATATGTAACTATATATACAACTAAAAATAATGAATTATTACACAGCCATAAAAAAGACACAAATCCTGCCTGTTGTGACAACACGCGTGACACTTAAGGGGATTATGCTAAGTGAAAGAAACCAGATGTAGAAAGACAAATGCTGCATGAACTCACACATGGAATCTAAAATACTCAAACTAATAGAGTAAAATGGTGGTAGCGAGGGGTTGGTGGGAGGCAGAAATGGGGAGATGCTCGTCAAAGGATACAAACTTGCAGCTATAAGATCAATAAGTTCTGGATGGGGCGCCTGTATGGTTCACTTGTTTAAGTGTCCAAATCTGGATTTCGGCTCAGGTCATGTTTCACGTTTCATGAGATCGAACCCTGCATCGAGCTTAGCACTGACAGTGCAGTCTGCTTGGGATCCTCTCTCTCCCTCTCTCGCTGTCCTTTCCCTACTCAGACTCTAACTTTTTTTTTAATAATATTTTTGAGAGAGAAAGATGGAGCATGAGTAGGGGAGGGGCAGAGAAAGGGAAACACAGAATCCAAAGCAGGCTCCAGGCTCTGACCTGTTAGCACAGAGTCCAATGCGGGGCTCAAACTCATGGACCATGAGAACATGACCTGAGCCGAAGTCAGACTCTTAACAGACTGAGCCACTGAGGTGCCCCACTCAAAATAAACATTTAAAAAAAAATAATAAAATCAGTAAGTTCTGGGAATCCAATGTACATCATGGTGACTAGTTAAAAGTACTATAGTAGTTAAAAATACTGTGTTATATACTTGAAAGTTGCTAAGAAAGTAAATATCAAATGTTCTTGGCACACACACAAAAAAAGGTAATTCTGAAAGTGAAAGATATGCTAACCAATCTTATGTGGTAATAATTTCCCAATATATATGTATATCAAATCATCACACTGTGCATCTTAAACTTACATGGTTTTATATGTCAATTATATCTCAATAAAACTGGAAATAAAAAAGGACCGTCTACAGGAGAAAAATCATGTACTACACATGTAAGTTCACTAATACTGAATTTTGTCAAACATTGGATAGATGACTATTTTCCAGGAGCATTTTCAGGTGATTTAAAGAGGAATTAAATAATTATAAGATTCCTTCCAAAAAGTGCTCAAAACATGATGGAGACATGTCAAAGAACATGAGATCCAACTGGAAAGGCTCTCCATGGCAAAATCTGAGAAAATTTTGGGAAAAAGTAAGTATCAACAGCAATATATTATAACCCATAAAGAATTCAGAAGTCTGTACTAATAGTGAGAAGAAAAAGCTCTTCCTTAGAATATATTCCAATTAATAAATGTAGAAGGAATGACAGAAATGGAGTATAACCATTTGGCCAACACCACAGTAGGAAAAATCACAAATGGATACTAGAATTAATAGGTAAGGCTGTTAGATGATAAAGTATAATGATATGCAAGATTTTTACATAATCTTAAAGTGTTTCCCCACAATGCGCTTGTTAATTATAAAAAGAAAAAGTAATTTTAAAATGGAGAAGTCACTTTAAGTGATCAATGTTAACGTCACCCGAAATGAGATGCATTAACACCTTGTGTTTCTTGATACGCTGCACTGACAAGGGCAAGACATCATTTGCCAAAAATGTATGAACTGAAGAAATTCTCAACAAATTCAAAATAGGACATTTGGGGTTCCTGGGTGACTCAGTCAGTTAAGTGCCTGACTTTGGCTCAGGTTATGATCTCATGGTCCATGAGTTCGAGTACTGTGTCAGGCTCTGTGCTGACAGCTCAGAGCCTAGAGCCTGCTTTGGATTCTGTGTCTCCCTCTCTCTCTGCCCCTACCCCACTCATATATTCTCTCTCTCTCTTTCTCTCTCAAAAATAAACATTAAAAAAATAAAAATAAACAAAATGAGAGACAGTCTACAAAATAATTAGCCAGCCCTCTTCAAACGTATGAAAGACAAAGAAAGACCCTGGACTGTCCAGATTAAGAGAGATTTCAAAGATACGACAATTAAATGCAATGTGCAGTCCTGGTTCAGAAAAAAAGGCAGTAACTGGGTACGTGATGAACTCTGCATAAGATCTATAGACTATATTATTTTGGGGATAGTGATCATATCACTGTACTGTCACTATAAAAGGTGTTGACATTTGGGGATCTAGATTAAGGTTATATGGAAAGTCTGTATTAGTTTTGCAACTTTTATAGAAGTCTGAAGGAATTCTGAAATGAAAAATTAAACAATAATGAATGAATGAACAAAAACATCTTATAAAAAAATTGGAGGTGGGGTGGGTTGGAGCTAGGTATGAAACGCAGCACACATAAGAAGAAATACTAAGAGTCAGTGGCACCGAAAAAGTAAAACGTGTCCTTGGAAGAATAAAGCTGCAATAGTTGTATGGTCCAGACTGTGGGGATCCTTCCACTTTAAGCTAAGGCATTTGTTTTTTATCCTATTACGAATGGAAAGCCAGTGAGTTACTGCACTGTCTAATGACAAGCTCACAGAAGAGTCACTTTGCCCAAGTTCACTTCCCTTTCCCTGGGAAAATAGTTTCCAGCAACTGGTCAAAGTGGAGTAGAATCCCCAGGCTCATCGCCCCAACTCAGGACAATGGTGAAGGGCCATCCTAGTAATTTAGGATACTAGATACTAGATACTCTTAATAGAGTTTCCAGGGAGATCAGCTGAAAGCTTTGTTAGAGTAACGATACTCCAACTTCTCCCTCTTCCCAATCCTCACTCCTTATTTCACAGGTAGTGATCCCAAGAGCACCCTTAATAAAGCCTCTACATGTCAATGTCCGTCTCAGAATTAAATCCAATCAGTAACAGGATCAAAGATGGTGCTGAGGGTTGGAGGTTGGGTGACACCATGCAGTAAGAAGCTTGCAGGCAAGAAGAGCAGAGGTGAGAGAAAGGGAGAAGGAGAGAAGGGAAAAATGAAGAGTGGATTTCAGCAAGCTAAAATTGAGGAAGCTGTGGGGTACCAGGTAGAAATGTTCAGCAGACAACTGGAACACACAGGACTTAAATTTGGAAGGAAGCTTAGAAAAATGAATGCAAACGTTGCCCTTATCCACATAGAGAAGATAGTTCAACTCCTTCTGAGTAGTGTTGTTGCTGCCATTGGCTCTATTACCCCGTGAGGAAATCCAAAGAGTCTATAAGATCTATTATTTGATTCCCGGTCAGATTTCTTTTAAACTAAATTCTCTTTGGTCTGTGTTTAGTCATGTGTTCAAATGGTCTAGCTGAGGATTTAGATTAGCATCTTGGACAAGTTTTGAGCAATGTTAAACCATTTCATCTGCTCAAAGATACAATAACTGCTTCTTTTTAAAGCTTCCAATGAGATAAGAAATATGCCCACTGAAATAAGTCACTTTAGTCCGGGACAATATAGACCGCAGTGAAGCCCTAAATTTTAACAAATAAAAAGTTCAAGCTTTTCAAAGAAAATCAGGTTATCAGAATTCAAACAGACCTTCTGGGAGTGATTTAATGTATTTTTTTCTGCCTCTGTGGAGGATGGAACCTGAATGTTACCTAACTGTGATCTGAAAATGAGATAGGAAGCATATCCCAATCTATATATAAAAATACTTTGTTTTCTTATTTTGAGCACTTACCAAAAGCCATTTTAAACAGTTTTTGTAAAGATTTTCTTTCTCAGGCCATCTGAATTTCAGAAATGTTATATCCACACATTAAAATTTTATTCATTTTATAGGACCATAAATTTATTCATTTTATATGACACATTCAAAGATATTTCCTGATATGGAAGCTCACCACCATGTGCATTAGAAAGTGAACTCAAGACAAAAATATGTTAATTCATTAATTTACTCATTTAATTAAATATCAGTTGAACTAAGTGCTAAACCCTATAACTTTATAAAGTAAAAGACCTTTAGTGAGGAAACTGAGGCCTTGGGAACAGAGTCATGATATTTGGGCAAGAATTAAAATTTATTGAGGGCCTTCTATGAGCCAGTCATTGCATTATGCTAGATTCTTTAACAAAAGGTTATCTTCTTGAATTCTTATCGTCTCCCAATTGTTACAGGACAGTTATAAGATTATGACCATCTTATATTTACCCATGGTGCTAAACAATGAAAATGAGATCTAAAGAGGCTAAAGTATGCCAAGGGTCACATTATTGGTAAGCTTTCCACTTGTCTCTGTTATTTTTCCATGAATATATTATGTAATATTTCAGTGAAGTAACTTCAGCACTGGTACTATGAGAAACACGTTTCAATTTATTTCTATGATAACACCATCACAGTAATTTTACATGTGTCTTCAAAGACTCACAAGAAAGAATAATGCAAGAAAGATGTCTCCATTTGAGATTAACTTGCAAGGTTTCCAAATTAGTCCACTCTGGATAACAATTCCAATTCATCTTAATCTTACCAGCTTATTAGTATTTGCTTAATCTCAAGAGTATGCCAACTGTCAATAGGTATCGTATCAGCATGGTTACATTCAAATATTTACATTTTCATTTATTTATATTTAGCTTTTCCTACACAAATACAGGTTTATCATGCCAGAAGAAAAATGGGAGCAAAGAGTATCAATTCAGGCATTTCTTCATTATAAACACTTAAAAGAATTCAAATACTGTTATTCCAAACCAACCTTAAACTGAGTGATCTTTCTCCATTTACAATACATTCTTAAGATGTATGTAGTAAAAAGTAAACTAATTATACTTTGGAATATTTCTCACAGGAATTCAACATTTTTCAGGGGCGTGTATTAACTCACTTTCCATCTAATGTTGGAATCAGAAGACCAACCTGGCATTTAAGTCCTTAGTCACTGGTTTCGCTCAGCATCAAAACTGTAGTTTGGATTCATTGAATTAATTGCGCTCTTTCTATGGGCCACGTCATTGGTGAGAAGTTAACAAATATCATCTAATATCAAGACGAACAAAAAGTGTCTGATAAGTAATATACCCATTACATGAACTACCAAAACATAACGTGGTAGAGCAATGTGCTCTCAGTCCCACATCTTGTGCGTAGAAATCTACAACCCCAGGCCATTTGACCTCAATTCCCTTTATCTCGACAAGTGACCTTAAGAATATGCTACTTATTTCTGTGACACACTGTAAGACGTCTGGTAAAATATTACTACACGACATGGTTAGACTCACTTGGGAAGGAGAGCTCCCCACCAGCCATATCAGCAGCACTGGAAATCTGTTAGAGAAAGTAATTTTCCAGCCTCCCCATGTTATCGAATCAGAACCTCTGACGGTTGGGCTTGATAATCTGCTTTCAACAAGCTCTCCACAGGATTCAGCTATTTCAGGGAACCACACCACTGCAAGAAGTGAGAAATCCAGGCCTTGGAGGTGAGAATTAGCACAGTAAAGGGATATTTACTCTTCAAAAATTATTTTCTTTTCTTTACGTATCACAACAGGCAGACCAAAAAAACTGCTGAAGGAATTTGTCCCCAACAGGAGGATTTCCTGCAGTTTCTTTAAGGATAGATATATAAGCTCATTTATACATAATGACTGCTCAGTGCCAACCGCCCGTAAAAGCGAGTCATATATAATGATCTAGTGTAAACCAAAGATCTCTTTTAAAAGCATTTTATTTTTTTAAATGTTTATTTATTTTTGAGAGAGAGAGACAGAGTGCGAGCAAGGGAGGGGTGGAGAGAGACGGAGACCCAGCATCTGAAGCAGGCTCCAGGTTGTCAGCCCAGAGCCCGACACGGGGCTTGGACTCATGAACCGTGAGATCATGACCTGAGCTGAAGTCACACGCTTAACTGACTGAGCCACCCAGGCGCCCAAAAACTATTTTGTTTTTTAAAAATTGCAAGTCAAGGGAGTGCAGAAAATAATTTTTTTAAGAACTAATCAAGATTTTTTTAATGAACTTTTAACATTTAAGAATTTTGGCTATATATGGTGTACACACACACACACACACACACACACACACTAAGGAGCCAGGTGTGTGTGCACAGGTTTTGTATACAGCTGACAGTTGGCCAATGGCATTATTTAGTACCTTTAATAATGTCTAAAAGAAATATTAAATACTTTAAATCTCTCATTCCTATGCATGGTTTCTCTATTTTTTTAAAAAAAAAGGTAAATATTTAGGAATAACTTGTTGACTCTGCTGATGGTTAACTTTTTTGAAGACGACTATTTGAACTAACAAGCTAGTCTGAAATAGAAGTTAAGAATAATCATAATGGGAAATTCAAGCATTCTCCACAAACACATGTTTAGGTATTTTGCAAATATCTGACATATCACCACGAATACTGAAAAAAATAATAATAATGAACTGGAGATCCAGGTCAATGTTCTACATTCACTGAGGGCACTTCACAGAATAATTAAGGAAGGCTGCTGTTTACATCCTCTATTCATAACCACTTTCATCACTCTATGAATTAAATTAACAGTATTCACTCCATTATAACTACACAGAACTGATTCAAAACAGTGTGAAAGCTTTAGCCTAGAATAGTGTGTTTTTGTGGCAAAAGGTTAATTTCACTATATTCATCCCATTAGAATTTAAAGACAGCTATTTCACTCAGATGCTGAAACACATGAATTGGGACTGTCAAATGCAAATTCCACTAAAATTAAATGCCTACTTAAAAAGAATTGCGCTTGCATTTCAAAAGCATCACATTTAGCTGATGGCATGCAAAATTGTCAGAATATAATACTGATTTATAGGATTTCCACTGCCAGGAAACATTGGGGAAAATACAAGAACCAGAGGGATTCAAAACAAACTTGATCTTTTCATGAAAGAAAAATATTAGGGGTAGAGATCTTATAAAAATAATGACATTGTGGAGTTATTTCAATGAACCGCACCATTGGGAAAAGTGAGAATTCCTGGCCAGGAGGGCAGCAGCCCCTCTTTCTAACTATTATTATCACGTCTTTTCAAGAACAGGATGCATTAGCTCTCTACAATGACACCTCCCTTACAGTCAGTCTAAACCAGAAGCCATTCTTCATGCAAAGAGACCACGAAGTAGAAAGAATGAGGTGAGAGAGCAGAATGAAGGGAAGGAGTAAAGACAAGGGGGAAACGTAAGGAAGTGAAACCAAAGGCAGGCAGAGAAATTTAAAAAGGCAATGAAAATGGGGGAGAGGAAAAACAAGGAGAAAAACAGAACCAGCAAAGAACAAAACAGTCTACCTGCATGTATCGTTTTCTAACTGCCCATCATGCTTCATTTAATTTGGTAAAAGACAATGAATATGAAAGAGAACAGCATCCACATAGACCCTCTTCACCGACAGTATTCATAACATGTCAGATACATGTATTCTTATTTATAATTTTTAAACTATTGATCAGTCCCTGAACTTTGTAGAAGGTCGATATATTTCTTTCCCAGCCTTTGTGGCTGGATAAGAGCAGATTCACTCTAGCAAACTTGGAGTGGGCTCTTCACAACCCGTGCTCCGTCCAAGAGCTCTGTAATAGGCAGAGAAGAATGCAGAGCACCTGCTTGCCAATGTGTCAGAGGGAGAAGCCAGCGTGCCACCATGTGCATCCACACACAGTCTGCTTTATCTTAAGACAGAAAATTCAAATATGATACCGAAACGAGTTTACAGTGTGTGGGGTATTTATGGTGTGGGAGGATTCATGAAGCCATACATTAAAGCCCTAGTAAGTCTCACTTCAAGTCAACAATCGCACTTGTTTTATTTTTTTTGTCTGTGAATTTTGTACTTTCTCTCAAGTACAGATAGTAGGATATGCTGAATTTCCTGGGGACTGGGTTAGGGGGAATACAGGGCACTCTTCCTATAGGTAAGAAGGTAAATATAATTTTGAGCTAATCATAAGCAAGAAACAAATGTAGTATTTCCTTCGGATTCCCACCTCAATTCGGTATGATATTTCAACAGAAAAAAAATTAAAGCCCTATGAACTTCTGTCTCTGGAATGGTTATTAATATTTGTATAACAATTATCATTAATAATTGTACACATGAAGGTGGAAATAGATGGTTGGAGGTCTACGATAAAACAGGTTTAAACCATTAGCAACATATTTTCTACCTCTCTAAGTTTTTTTCTTTTTGCAACTTCCTCAAAAGCCCCCGGATATGTGTAGGTAATAATAAATAGATATCCAATGTATAAAACTTAAACAAGACCAAAGAATTGGAAATGGGCATTTATTTTCAATTGCTGTTAATCCAAACACAGAGGTAGAGCTGTCTTTTCTTCTCTGGACCTTTTGACATTTGCAGCAACACATTCTGCATTTTACTCTGTCATCTGTGATACTGGAAATGAAATTCTGTGTCTGATCAGAAGCATCAAGCATGAAGCCAAGCAGAAGATACATAAGTATCTTACGGTCCATTGCTCACGGTGACTGAGCTAGTGGCATCTAAAAGGGACACAGAGAGGTCTCACACACAACACCAGCTCTCACTCTCAAGCTCATACACATACCAATCCACACACACGAAGAAATGGCCTTCTCCATCTGGTGGCTACTAACTGACTAATTGAGCATTAAGGTCTTCAAACAGCGCTCAACATGAATAGGACAGAAAAATTCTCCCCTTTTCTACTGACCTAGGATAATTTCTTATAGTTTCATTAGTGTAAATACACAGAAAAGGTATGGAGGTTGTTAGTATTTATGTTAAAATTTGATGGCACATAACACCATCCCACATTTCAAGTACTTGAAGCATATATTTTATTAAATTCCGTCACAAAACTATACATAGAATGTAACAGTTAATGTGTTATATAGTCCACATATTTTTTAAACAAAAAATGTGTTTAGTTTTTTTAGTTTACTCTCAATTAGCTCTGAATTGTGTTTTCATTTTCTTCTCTCTCCTTGCCAAAAGCGAGTAAACAAGAAAGTCTGAGAGGCAAATTCAGCCCATCAACTATTTTCAGATGACTCATGAACGAAGAATGAATTTTGCATTTTTAAATGATGGGAGAATTGAAAAAAAAAGATATTATATGACAGATGAAATTCAAATTCTGGTGTCCATCAGTAAAGATTTATAGGAACACGTTCATGCTTACTAGTTTACACACTGTCTACGTCTCCTTTCATGCCATGGTGACAGAACTGAGTAGCTTGTGACAGAGATCAAATGTATCCTGCAAATCCTAAAATATTAACTGTCTGTCCCTTTTCAAAAACACATTTGCCAGCTCTTGATTTATACCATGTTCATCTACTTCAGCCAAAGTAGAAATAGTAAAGTCTCAAAGTTCTAGTATAAGCCTTAAGGGATTATAGACATAATCTCTTCTAAAAATTAATTCTTAACGCAGTAATTTATGAAAACATAACTACTCCCTTGGCTCTTCCTCCACCCCAAACCTCTACTGAAATAACATTTTATATTACTGAATACTCTAAACCAAGATGCAAACTGTCCAATAATGAAACTGAAATATGCTTTGAGATTAAAAAAAAAAGTAGAAAACAATACAAATGAGGAATACAGGATTTTTGCTATATCAGACACATTGAATTTTTAATGGCTAGAGTTCCCACCAACATACATTCATATACAAGTGGTTCAATCAAAGGCAAACAGCCTTTGATCTGGAAATGGGGAGGGTTTTTATGAGTGCTTCTCATCTGAAAATGGGTAGACAAGATACATCAAGAAAGAGAGTCTACACTTTTACTAGTTTGGCCCTATTCTTACTTTCCACCACTCTCATCTTTTTTTTTTTCCTATCACAAAATCTATATGACTACATCAGAAATAGCTCTGAATTACCATAATGTGTGTATGTCTTATCTCTTCTGGTAAAGTATAACTTTGTGAGAATAGGCACAGCCTCGTATGGTAGCACTGTATTTCTAAATGATCAGTGAATATTTATAAAACGAAAATTACCTCCCTGCAGATTTCTCCAGCATCCCGGAAGCCTGGTCTCTGCCCATCATCACTGGTGATTCCCTTTGCATAACAGCTGAACATGCATGGACTACATTTTTTGGCTCCCTTGCACACACACTGGGTCTTGTGTTTTCTGCCAAGAGAATGTGAGCAGACTGACAAATCTGCTTTCCAAGTTAAGGAGCGTAAAAAGCAATCATGCCTTCTCTCTTTCTAAACTCACTGACTGAATGCAGAGGACTCTGGGCTGTAAGGTAGGACAAGACCAAAAGAAGGAAGGAATCTGGACCGTGAATCACCATAAGGAAAACTGCTCGCCATCCAGGAAAACCTACTTTGGACTCTCCTCTGATTGAGAAGCAAGCACGTACGTGCAAACCGCTGTCATTCAGGGATTTATTTATTATAGCAGATTATGTTATCCTACCCAATAATAGTTGCCAAGTCTACTTTTTCTTGCAAAATACAAAGGATATGCTCAGTCCTTATCTCTACTAACTTTTCCACAGCATGAACAGTATTGTCACTTGCTTCCTTTTGAATTTCCTCTTAACTCTGCCCTTTGCTTTCTTGATTCGGGTCGTTCTACACAACCCCACACCCCCAACTCATTCCCCTGCTCCCAGGTTTCCCTTGGATTTTCCTGGCTTCCTTTCAGCCTCCTTGGCCAGCTCCTCTTCTGTTTCAAAGTTCATATTCTCCAAAACTCTGTTGTAGGGCCTTTTCTGACTCAGAGCAAAATCAACCACTTCAAATCTCTGGAAGAGGCCCGATTGTACTGACTAGGACCTTCACCTACAGGAAGGTGGTGTTTTATGACAGGTTAAACTATCTTAAAACACACAGGAACCATGAAAATATTACACCTTCCTAATGTGATTTATATTTCAGAATTCTCTTCCAAAGTTTTTCTATAATAAGGAGTCAGTAATACAGAGACTTTGGCTAACGTGGCCATTTTCTCCCTTTGATAAATGTATCTTTCTTAGTGTCCTCAATTACAATACACAGATCATACTTTATTTACCCCATGCATAAACTATGGGCACTAGAATTCTTTACCCCTTCAACAAATAATTATTGAGAACTTATTAACACTGCTCAAAGTGCTGGAGATACAAGGGTGAAAAGGAGAGTGTCTTCACTTTCATGGATCTTATTTCAAGGGAGGAGACAGACAATAAAGATATAAAATAATTCAAATAAAGACTATAAAAACCATAACCGCAGTCATGGGAAATCTGGAATAAAATGTAATTATGGGGAAGGGTAAGTTTGAGAAACAGTAAAGCACTCTCTGAGGAGACAAAATGAGATACCTAAATGGTGAGAAGGAGTCAGCCATACAAATATCCAAGGAGGGTATTCCAAGAAGAGGAAAAGTGAAGTATAAAGAAGGCCATAATCTTAGTTAGGTAAGCAAGTGAAAGACTGCAGCATGGCTAGAACATATAGTACAAGAAGAGGCCGAAAAAGCAGACGGGAAACTGGGCATAGGAAGGAACTAGAAGATATTTCAAGTGCCTGGAGGGAAGGCAACCAAGAGAACAGAAGGTTTAGGAGGACCTACACGTCTTTACCACAAATAAAATGGATGTGTTTGGGAAAGCCACTTAATTTCTCAGGCTTTTGAATTCACTTTTGCAAAAGATGGGGTTTGGAAATGATGGGCGTTCATGTTTTATCTGGATATAAGAAATCAACAGATCTTAAAACTTTTTTACAGGTATAATATCTAAAACACAAGTTAACTTTAGTCAAACCCTCAAAATTTTGAAGGCTACCCTTCCTTTTTTTTTTTTTTTTTACTGTGATAAACTTTTATTCATACTCTTACTTTAGTAGAATTTATCTCTCCTTACCTATTATCCCAGATCGAAAGCTACTTAAGAGGTTGGACCTTTTTCTATTAATAATTGGACCTTCAGGCATTAGCATCTAATACTCATTCAATTAATATATCCTGAATGAAACAAGCTGAGAGTTAATTATATAATGTCTACTCAGTACAATGAAGACAGAAAAAGCCCCCTTTTTAAAAATTCTTCTTATAAGAGTGTTCCCATGGGTAAAGTTAGAATCACAATGCCTTACATTTTTACTTAGAAGAAACTCTGAAGACCACGTAGCCTGGCATTATTATTTTGTAGATAAGAAAACTGGTAACCAGGGGATTTCCAAAATGGTCATGTACTCTGTAATATAGATAGGGTTAAGAGTACATTTATGGGAATGGAGAGTTAAGGACACCTACGCAAACATCAACGGATGGGGTCATGCCAATACTTGGAAACCATACTGTTGAAATGGAACGAGCATTCCTGGTCTCATCTGGGAGGGTTCTCTGGCTGGTGACCATCAGCCTGTCCCGTCATTGTGCAGAGTGGCACCATCTAGCTATAGGCCAGCTCAACTGGCTGTGGCCTTTACTTATCAAACACGGGACCACTGTCACTGGATCAGCAAAGTGCTGAAATGAGAAGCTCTTTGGATAAGAGATCTGCTTTGATACTGTAAACATAGATGAATTTAAAAAAAATTCAAATTCTCTCAAATATTCAAAGAAGATTCTAACCTCTTTAACTGAAAGGGTAAAAGAAATTAATCATTTCTGAACTCAGATAGGCTCCTCCCTACAGCAGACTGCCTGGTCTGGGGTATTATTCTTTAGGAAGAAAGTGCAAGAGGAATGGACTTTTTGCTCCACTGTTTTAAGTCTTTTAAGTCCTTTTCTATATTTACTCCTATCTTATCTTTTTAAAAAATTCAATTTCTTTGCACAGTGTTCAATCTCTTTAAAAATAATTAAAAAAATAAAAAGCTCAATGTCTGTGGTACCACACAGATCTTTACACTGAAGTTTTATTTACTTATCTTTCTTCCACATCGACCTACACAATTTGGCAGGAACCCTCCTTTGAGCTTCTGAAAACCTGAAACTCTGGCCAGCCTGGAGGCAGTGAAAAGTCTGACAGGTACAGGTTTTGCTTGCTCTCCAAAATAAATATGAGAATAAATTAAAAAGTTTAAAAACATAAAATATAGTATCTATGAGAATATTCCACTTAAACTGTCAATTCTTCCACTGATATTATATAAGGGTTCATTTTAAAAATATTTAGGGGTGCTTGGGTGGCTCAGTCAGTTAAGCATCCGACTTCAGCTCAGGTCATAATCTCGCAGTTCATGAGTTCCAGCCCCCCCCCCCCCACCCGCCGTCGGGCTCTGTGCTGACAGCCCAGAACCTGGAGCCTACTTAGGAACATGTGACTCCTTCTGTCTCTCTGCCCCTTCCCTGCTCGTGCTCTGTCTCTGTCTCTCAAAAAATAAATAAATGTTAAAAAAATAAAAATATCTAAT
The DNA here is from genome assembly GCA_028646485.1 of Cryptoprocta ferox. Classification (NCBI taxonomy): domain Eukaryota; kingdom Metazoa; phylum Chordata; class Mammalia; order Carnivora; family Eupleridae; genus Cryptoprocta; species Cryptoprocta ferox. Next base: position 92,560,080 of record CM053559.1, on the reverse strand, counting down.
AAAATGGAATACCTAACTTATTCATGGCAGGGATCCCAAGAATCTTAGCTTTCTTCTCAACACTCTCTCACTGTCTTTCATACACAGGGTGCTGTTGTTCACATGTGGCAAAAAAGACTAACTCGTCATCGAAGAGAGTAAACACATTCTGAGAGTCATGTCACATTATAATCATCCTTTAATTATACTGTTTCACTCTCTCCTGGACTCTTCACTGTTAGTCTTCTCCTACATTTGTACTCCTTTTTTCTACTCATTTTGGACAGTTATCAATATCTTGATGTTTTTCCTTCCCTCTAATCATGTGTGTTGTGTGTGTTGTGTGTGTGTGTGTGTGCGCGTGCGCGCGCACTGAATAGCAAGAAATATAAAGTATTATTCTATACTCATTCCCATGAAAGTTTTACATTGAGTCATAAACCATACTTCACTCTTCTCTGGCCTTTGTATTTCTTTAAGAACTTATTTTTAAAAATCTCTACACCCAATGTGGGGCTCGAACTCAACAACCCTGAGATCAAGAAGCAAATGCTTCACCAACCGAGCCCGCCAGGTGCTCTACCTTTGTATTATTTTTATGTTAATTCATCACTTGAACAAAGAAATCTCCAGTGAATTTGGTACCATATTTTACATTATATTTTAAGGGTTTCTGTTTTCAGATTTTCTGCTGATTGTGTCCATTACAATGGCTACATAATTACCTATAAATTTCTTAACTCATTCCCATCAGACATTAGATGTTGGACGTGGTGCTGTATAAAGTGAGGAATTTAGCTCGCTTTTTTAAAAAAATTTTAATGTTTATTTATTTTTAAAAGGGGACAGAGGGTCAGAGAGAGAAGGAGACACAGAATCTGAAGCAGGCTCCAGGCTCTGAGCTGTCAGCACAAGAGCCTGATGTAGGGCTCGAACCCACGAACCAAGAGATCATGACCTGAGTAGAAGTCAGACGCTTAACTGACTGAGCCACCCATGTGCCCCTCGCTTTATCATCTTCTAACTATTCCCCACATCCTTCTCTGATTTTGTTGATTAAAATATTATTTTTTTATTTTTGCGCTACTTACTATATATTCTTAAATACTATTTTTGAACTTCTATTTATTAATATATTTGCTCTATAAAATTCCTGGAAAATCTACCTAGGAAGGCTTAGGAATCCTAATGTGTGCTCTGGTACCTCAAAATAATATTCCAGTTTTTCTAAATTATGCCTAAAATAAGCACTTCTATAATGACTTTAAATTGCACTTACTATCTTTTGACTAAATATAAAGGCAAAGGAGAAGCTATTTTGTACCCCAGACCAGCACTGGCCAATAGCATTTTCTTTCAGTGATAATGGAGATAATTCTATATGTGCACTGCCCACTGGTGAGGAAAAGAATGAGAAGGTGCTATTCTTGCTCTCATACCCTGGAGATATGGATGATATGTGGACATAGCTGAGAAAAATGCAAGGTAAATATATCAAGGGTTATATTTATGTAACCTTTAACCAGTTATCTATTGCTCTCCTTTAGTTCCTAAAGATTCAGTCATCTAACTTGGTGTTTTAACTAGAGTGATACGTCTTCAACCTCATGCATTTCCCAACATACACTCAACTCCACGGCTACTTGAGGTGCCCACGTGACTTGAGTACACGCCTGGCACAACACTTGTTTAAAAGGGTCTCTTGAAGTTTTAATGGTTTTCCATCTGCATTAATAGTCACTGTCATGTTGTGTGTGTGGGTGGGGTGGGGGAGAGAGGAACAGCTTTAAAAATAGCCACATGTGGTTAGTGGCAAACGCTGGACAGTCTCTGGTGATTAATGATTATGTCAGAATCTTTCATGCATCGAACAATATTCTGTGAGAACCCTTGTAGTGTCAGAGGCTGGCCTACAATTTCTGGGCTGAGGAGATAAGATCTACTCCAAAGCATGACGAAGTGAGAGGTATAATGAAAGATAGCTGCTTTTCAGTTTGGGCTCTGCCATTCACGAGTTTGGGTATTTTCTTTCTTTTTTTTTTTTTCTTTCCACTATTTATTTCTTTACATCCAAGTTCATTAGCATATACTACAATAATGATTTCAGGAGTAGATTCCAGCAATTCATCCCTAAGTGTAACACCCAGTGCTCAACCTAACAACTGTCTTCCTTAATGCCCCTCAACTATTTAGCCCATCCCCCAACCCACAACCCCTCCAGCAATCTTTTGGGTACTTTTCTTGAACTCTAAAATGGGAATGATAATGCTAAATTTGGAAGACTCTTAACAAGGTTTTTGCAAATGAAAACTGCCACATAGTAGTTGTTCACTTGCTGGTAGCTAATACTATTAAGCTATTGTTTGCATTAATCACAATTACTTCTAAGTTATTAAATAATTTGTTACACATAGGTTTGTAATAAGGATTAAATGAGTTGCAATGTGACAGCATTTAGCAAGGTATGAGACACACAAGACATGGCCACTAAACATTAACTCACATGCTCACCAAACACTGCTCTCATCCCCTTCACCCAAGCAGCCGCTGTTACTGGGGCACCTTTCACACACAGTCTATGAAATGCTACACTGCCTCCTGGATGCCTGTGCTCTGCCAGGTAATTAGATATTTTCCAGCCACCATGTTTTGTGGGACAGGGATTTCTTCTGTACATCTGAATTACCCAGAATTGCCCATAACATACCCTTTCACACTATTCAGCACGTGACAGATTTAGACTGAAGTAGATATTGAGCTCAGACACTGCTGAAGCAAGAATTGTTACTATGTGGGTTCTAGTTGATCAGCAGCTCCGTGTCTGCTCCTGAGTAACCATCCATCATTTGTTCCTCGACTTACGAACTCTGGAGTACTAGACGCTTGGGTCTCCCACCCCTACCCTTCATACACATTTGCTTGCACCAGTTAGCACAGGGCCCTAAGAACCTCTCCTCTGCAGGAACCATAGCTGGACTGAAGCCTTCCTGGGGGCTCAAAGACACAAATATTGTCTGGTGGACTGAGTGACCCCCAAACCGAGACCAGACTCCAAGAGAAGATATTAATGATGTCTGGATAAATGAACCAGAACCAGACACCTCAGTGTGAGGCCTGATTCTGGGCACACTCTGACCATCTGGGCACCACAGATGCTCCCTGGCCAGGAGGCTCCATGTGGTGCATGAACTTGCACATCAGCATGCGTGTCTCAGTGGAAAAGCTGTGCATGTAAGTGGTGCCTCTAGACACAGATAATCTGTGTCCCTGTTTAGGTGCCCACAGAAGAGTAGAAAATTCTCCCTTTCAGGTCACCACAATACTTCTTTCTGCTCACCTTTGTGCAGGCTACACTAAGACCAAAAGGAATAAGAGCAAGATGGATAAGCTTACAGTAGATGTTTTGCATAGGACTAATGACAACAATTCTTGACTCCATTATTAGCCCCAACACAAGCAGCTCATGCAGGCACTACTGAGGGGCCCCCACAAAAGGTAACATGTACCTCAGCTTTTCCAGCAGTGGTGGAACATGAGAGCCAGAACCGATCCAACAAATTACACAGCTACCTCAGAACAACCATGAAAATAATTTGTGGAGGAGATACCTGGAAGACTGAAATTATCGCTGGTTTGGTAGACTGTTCTCAAAACCATTGTCATGTGTATACTAATGCGTAGGACATCTGGTGTGTGCTCAAAGGTGTGGGTGCCCTGATAAACCTAAGGTATGCTTACATCTTTTTCTAATTGTTTCTTAATCATACCCCCTCTAAACCAAATTTGGGCAATCACGACAAAATGGTTCTCTATACACTGTCTTTTATAACTCCATCTCCTAAATGCCTCTATTTATTTATTTGTTTATTTGTTTATTTTAGAGAAATGAGAGAGAGAGAGCGCAAGGGGGGAGAGGGGCTTGGGGGAGGTGGGGAGGGGAGAAGAAAAAGAGAGAGAGAGAGAGAGAGAGAGAGAGAGAGGGAGAGAATGAGAGAATCTTACCCTGTCTTTTATAACTCTATCTCCCTAAATGCCTCTATTTATTTATTTGTTTGTTTATTTATTTATTTTAGAGAAATGAGAGAGATAGAGAGCGCAAGGGGGGAGAGGGGCTTGCAGCAGGTGAAGAGGGGAGAAGAGAGAGAGAGAGAGAATGAATGAATGAATGAATGAATGTGAGAATCTTAAGCAGGCTCCATGCCCAATGCAGAGCCCAAACAGGGCTCAATCCAAGGACCCAGGGTTCATGACTGGACCTGAAATCAAGAGTCAGAGGCTCAACCAACTAAGCCACGCAGGTGCTCCTTAAATGCCCCTAAACAGAATGCTATACATTAGGGGTTGGCAAACCATGGTCCCCAGACAAAATTCGGCCAGTCACCTGTTTTTATAAATAACATTTTTTTGGAACATGCCCACATGTATTCACTGAGGTATTGTCCATGGCCTCTCTCAGGCCACACTGACAGAGTTGAGTACTGAGCCAGTACTAATTATTCAGCCATAAAGTCTGTAAGTTTTGCATCTGGCCCTTTATAGAGTCTATGGATTTCTCTTATACATGAAAAAAAATACTCATTAAACATTTGTTTAAAAATTTAATATTTGCTCCAAACTCTTTCTAAACTCACAGAAAAAACAATTTTTTCCCCAGAGTCAATTTCTAGGTTTAAACTACCTTAAGACTACAAAGAATCACTGGTTTACCTAATTATCAACTCGTCAAATTAGTATATGACAATACCAATGCCACAGCTGACTGACTGATCTGTAGCTGGTGTTTAAAAATTGCACTTGGTGGGCGCCTGGGTGGCTCAGTCGGTTGAGCGTCCGACTTTGGATCAGGTCGTGATCTCACGGTTCAGTTTGTGGGTCCCAGCCCCACATGGGGCTCTGTGCTGACTGCTCAGAGCCTGGAAGCCGCCTCAGAGGCTGTGTCTCCCTCTCCTTCTGCCCCTCCCCCTCTCCTGCTTGCCTGCACACGCACTCTCTTTCTTTCTCTCTCAAAAATAAACATTTAAAAAATTGTTTTAATTGCACTTGGTGTGCACCTGTTTTAGGATTTTACTGTCTTCACTAAGACACGGGGAATTAAACTAAAAAAACAGTTTTAAAGACAAACCAAAACAAAACTTAATTAATTGCATGCTATTCTTTTGCAGAAACAGATACTTCATTTAGTTAAGTGACAATGATAAGAAATTTTACGTGTTTTAGTAACATTTCGCAGTAAGTTTCATTGTTTGGCAAACGTTCTCCAGGGTCTGTTTCTTGATTGAGATGACAGCATTCAAAATAAAACCCCGAAAAAGTTATTTTAATTCAGCACTAGTGGGCTGAGGCTGTGGAGAGAGTTTCCAATTCTGATTTGGATTTCAAATGGACCCCTAATAAATCAAAGTGAGGCTCATGGGTTTTCTCATTTACTGCCTGTACTGCTGGTGAGCAGTGCGCTAGGACTGCCGGTTGTTCCGAGACCTCTTCCTCAGATTTTTCTAGTCTTCCAACGGGCAACCACTCAACACAAAAAACCGTCCTATCTTACCTAATACAGTGAAATAAATAAACCTGTGTCTCCCTGCTTAGGAAGATGAGCCTTCAGATCGTTTCTTTGCAAATCAGAATCCTACTGTGTCGAGCTATTCAGAGTTCATAAACTGTACAATATCCAAGGCAGCGCAGCCCAGACAGCAACGCTTTAATTGCTTAGTGATGCCTCAGGACAAAAGGAAAAAACTGTTAAAAGTCTAAATAAATGTTAAGCCCCAGATCAGCTTTTCAGCAATACGACATCTCATTTGATCCTTCTATTTACCTACCCCATTTAAACCCTGGCTGAACATAGGTAGGCACTGCACACTGTGTTTGCAAGAAATCTAAACTGTGTTACTGCTTAAGACGCTGCATTTAACTCACTGAAATAAGCAGGTTGAAGGAAATACGATGTTAATCCACTATCTGAGATATAAAAAAGAGTGAGGCAATAACTACACCATGCTACTCAGAGCAGAAGAGAAGAACACATCTGGAAAATCAGAAAGTTAAATGAATAATAAACACTTAGGACATTTTTATTTCCGCTAACAAAGATTTTCTAAGACGGTTGATTTCATTGCCTTACACAAGAGTGAGGACACACAATTTTGGGTAAAGTGATTTTTGCACAAGGAAAAGTGAATATATGATTTACAGTCATTCTGATAACTACCAAATTAAAAAAAGGGATAGATATATTTTATAAATTGCTAGTCAGCTTTTTATCACTTTTCTTTTGAGTTCTTTCTTTAAAAATTGTGGGTTTTTTTGTGTTCTGTTTTTTGTCGTTGCTAAACGGCTTTTTTTTAAGAATTTCTCATCAATGCCCCGTTGGTGAGGTAGCCAATCCTTCATATAGCCTACAGCTCCCTCCCACACAGAGCACTTTGCATGCACACTAACTTTGTTTCTCCTGAAAGCCACCACTAAATGCATATTTCATGCTCACCTTTTCAATTTTAGGAATATTTATACCTTCCTTCACAATATCGCATAGCTCCTGATCTGGGTCTGACATCCTGAACTCCATTATCTGTAAGATGTTTTTAATTAAAAATTCTACAATGTTAACATTCATTTCACTGTAGTCTTTTATCTCTTCGCTCGTTTTCACCAAAAGCAGCTGACTGTGGACTACATTATTGGTAACCTTTAAAACCATCAAGCCCACATATTCTCAAGCATTTCTTGCTTAGTAAGAAGGAGGCTTTTGGACTCAGATTCAAGCTCAGGTTGACAGCTGCATTTGTAACACTAGGATCTTTAGCAATAACAACAGGATGTGTTAAAGAAAAAAAAGGTCCACAAAACACAGCTCTATATTATTCATTTTTTCATGTGTTCAATAATCACTTTACATAATAAAAAATCTATTATTTGCAGGGGCACTGAACTATGCGCTTGGAATATGGAGAATAAGATATGATGTCACTGTCCTAAAGAATCTCACAACAGTAAGGATCAAGTTCATGGTAACAATTAAATTATACTAATGAATAATTTCACAAAATCTAAGTAAGAAGAATATGATGCTTAAAGTTATCTAACCAGGTTATGTAATTAAGAACTCTATAACTGTAATTCATTTTACATCCAGACCAAGACAGTGGGTGTTGCCTTTTGCTTGCTTAGGTTGGTTTCTCTGTGATCTCAAACACTGATTAGTTACTCCCAACCCTGTACCACATTCAGAGACTCTAATTCCAGGCACCACAGTGATTTCAGGCATCAAATTTAGCCCATCTCCATAGAGTGAATGATTTTTTTTTTTTCATTTTCAGAGGATGAGATCATGCTGCAACTCCCTACCTTACCATGAGCACCCTGAAGACAATGTGTCTCAGGCACATCTCCATTCCTGTGTGCATGGCTGTGTCTGGCATATCCACACCCCCAGCCCAACAATATCAGCTGCCCACCATCCCACCATTACAACATTATCTGCATTGCTATTGCTCATTAACATCTCCAAGAAGAGGAGACACATAGTGTATCACAGAATATAGTGAAATGGGAGCCAAGCGAAGCAACTGGCAACTGAAGCCAACTTACAAGGTAGAGGTTGCAAAGAGAAAAGAAATGTCCCCTAAAAGAGGAAACAGAAAAGTTCCATCGACAACCTCCCCATAGTTCTCTTTACTTCTATCTTTACCACTCAAATATATGTCACAGGTGTCCTTACTGTTTACTTCACAAGGTTCCCACAAGTATTATGCTAACTGTGCATTCACTGTGGCATCAAACCAGAGCTCCTAGGGCCTTGGCTGTGCCGGCAGGGGTCACTACTGGCCAAGAACTGACAACGGGGGGTTTACTGCTTCTGCCAGCAAGGGAATGAGAATGTAAATGGGTTCACAGGTCACTTTATGTCAAGTGGAAAATGAATAATGGTTTTGTTCCTGTGGGCCCGAGAAAAACATGCATCACTGATCCCTCAAGGATTAATTTCTCATGATAAATGTAATTGTCTAAAATAATAGTGGGGGAAACCAATCATTCTAAATGCAACACCCAGAGAATAAGTGGATGAGAGCTGCCCATTTAAAAAGGACAAAGAATTCACAGGGAGTGGCTAGGGGCACCCCTTCACACAGGGTCAACAGTTGCTCTTGGGTACCCGATAATGATCCTCTCACAGCTGGAGGTCAAAAATAAAAGGGCATCCACGTGTCTGGGATATTTGGGACTGGGCTACTCATTGTGATGTGATCTTTTAAAGGGGGAAAATATCACATTCAAAATTTGGGGAAAATTAGCCTGGGCCTGGCTGAAATTCTGGGATTAAACCGAGGGGATTATTAAACTGAGAATTTACAAAACTAGTTTGTTTCCTGCATGTAAGGATCTGCCTATTGTTGGTAGTAACTAAAGATCGATTTTTCTTTTCATTAAATTTCTTACCTATGGTTCTCGGATTGTTGATAAACTTTTTGAATAAATCTGTATACCCATAATGACATAACTGCTGCAGCTTTGTGAAAAACAATGGCCAAAACTGCAATAACGGAAGTTATTTTGTCTAAAGGCTGTACCACAGTGTAATCAATATGGGCACTACACGGTCAAGTACGAAAAGCTCAGAGCCCACCTGAGAGGATTTTTCAGTCTCTGGCCTCCCCCTCAGAGCCAGCTGCCAAGGACCCATACAGGCCAATACTGAGAAAACAGTCACTGTCTGCAGAGGGGAGACTGTGTATTTTGGACCAGAGTGGGATTATTAAATGTTGTATATATACATCAGGGAGAGCAAGAAACTGTTGCATGTGTTCCCATTCCCCCAGGGAGGGCTGCATATGTTGGGAGAGATTTCAATGAAAGGAAGGTACAGCTAAGGGAAGCAGGTGCAGAAGGAGTCAGGTGTAGCCTGGAAGACGGGCAAGGGGACGTGCCAGTCCCTGGGCCCCTGGGAAACCAACTCCTGGGAAAAAGTAGTGGTGTGGCTGACAGTGAGTGGCAGCAGAGGAAGATGTCCGCAAAAGTGACATGAGGACATGTGAGACCTGAAAACCCACTGTGACCCAGGGTCAAAAGGAAAGGAAATGCCACCCAGGACAACCAAGTTTTAGATTCCCCTTTCTTCTGAGGACAGCCTTTACTTTCCTTGTTTAAAGTCTGACTCCCTGTGTCCCTCCAGTATTACCTGCCTTAACCTCCACTTGACAACTGGAGTCCCATATTCTGTGCATCTGACCTTACCCTTCCTGATGCCTTCGCTCTTCCCTTGATCATGAGCTCCCTATTTACACCCAGCCTGGAAATCTGATTCCAGCTCATATTTCTTTCTTTTTCTTAATAGCTTTGCTTTGTCATCTTGACGCTGGATTGTACATCCCACTTTGAGAAGAGTCACAGCAATAAGAGAATGGTCTGAGTCCTTTCTCACTTTAGATTATAAGTCATGGTCCTGAATCAAAGAGCCATAAAACATCCTGGGGAAAGACAGAATAGGACGGAAAAGGGAATCTTACCAAAGTGTTGAGATAAACTAAGAAAAATAATGAGGCGAGGATGTCTAAATTTAAGCTTATTTAAGAAGCGTAAAGAGAAGTTTTTATATCTCAATTGTTCATTCATTCAATTAATTTTAATTGGATACCTCCAATGTGCCAGGCAACAGTCTAAACACTGAGGGCATATAAGAAGATGACAACAACTGAGGTAATAATTAATGTAAAATACATGAAAATGTGCTGTAAAGGAAAAAAAAGCATCAGTATATAAAAAACTTAGATGCATCATTTTCCTGTGTTTTATACATGACATTTGAGAACAAAAGCAGGTCCTCAAACATACTTTTGCTTACCCCCTTCATCCATCTGGATAATTCCTACTTGCATTTCTGGAGAGAGATCAAACGTCATTTTCTCAATGAAGTGTTTTTAACCCTACTCCACATAACGTCACCTGCACCTTAACGAAGTAACTATGCAACGCTCCTTGGGCACACGTGAGAGACACAGTAAACGCTAGATTCTGGTGCCTCCTTAGTTTTTTGCTGATGGTCCCCTATAGCAGAAGCCACACAAATAGCCCATTGTAAGAATATATTTATAATACAGTAAAGCTGTATCTTGCAGTCAGGCTGGATTCTAATGGCTGTGGTGAAGGATAAGTTCTGTACATCTAAATCATTACTAAAAGTTTCATCTATCATTTCATTATTAATTGTTCTTCTTTAGTGACTTACTCTGGCTCAAATAATCTTTCACTGTCTACCCCCAAAATGCCATTGATATCGTCATTCTCCTCTTCCCTGGCTGCAAAAGCAATGAACTTTACTTCCTTTTCTATGGCCTGAAAACTTTAACATCATTTGCACATTTATTCCATAACTTTGGGCACACTCGCAACAATTTTTTTCAGATTTAATTGCATTAATTGCTTGGGGTATATTTTCATAGATTGGAGCGGAAAATAAAGTGGTCTATACTGCTTAAATAAATATATTTTCCTATTTTTTTTATTTTTTAAGTGGGAATAAACTTAAATTCACCTAAGTTCAATGCTTCTGTGAGATAATTTTCCCCTACACTATTGTTTCATTACTTTTTCATTCACTGACTGATCCCATTTATATTTACCTAAAACACAGCAGTCTATTAAAAGGTTCATCCAGAATATCAACCTGTCAGTTATTTACATGGGAGGAAGCTTGTATCCCTTGAAAGCCTATACACCAAAAAGGGAAGTCCTCAAAACTGCCCTGAGTAGAAAACAGAATGAGTTGATTCTATATTCATAATATTGCCTATTTTCTGATTCCATAGTCTTTTAGTAGAGAGTTATTTAAACCTTTTCCTTCCTTTTGCCAGCGTAGGCAGGAAAGGGAGATAATTACGGATTGCAATGTACTTTTGGCTTTAAGCCCAGCTGAAACAGAATGTGGAAAGATGTACTTTCTCTTCCTTCCAAGACAAACCTATAGGACGTGCTCAGATCCAAGAGGTATGGGATAAATAACAGTAACCAAGATATTTCCAATAAATGTTAGGAAACAAGATGACATTTTTCTAGAACGGGCCTTGTAGATGCTCACACAAAATGAGTGTATTACCATGTTATACACAGAACAGATTCTAATGAAGAGCAGTGAAAACATCTGTGAGGATTTTTTTTTTCTCCACCATAATGCTCATGTCTTTAACTTCATTTCTGAGTGTCAAGGCTGTACATAAAGCAAAAACAAACACATGTAAAAGTTAAAACAATATTCTAAAAAATCTTCTATGGTAGCCTTGCCTCAGCTAGAACATAAATGATCTCCTGCATCTCTTTCATTTTTACAGTAATCTGTGTTGGGATTAGATGTATGAATTCATTTGGACGAGAAAAGCTACCAGTAGAAAGACGGACTTCGCCTTAATAACATGGGACAGAAACCTATCAATCATCACCAGCGTTCTATAAGATGTAAATTATCAACACATTGACAACTTTTTACTGAGATGAGTAATGTGTTTAATATGGAGTATCCATGTTAACTCCCAGAGGCTGTGTGTGGATGAATTTCGATCAGATTTTGCTCTCATATTCTATACTACATAAATTGAACTACTAATGGAAAACAAAACAAAAAAAAATAATTGATGCAATGGAATTATTCAGATTTCTCCTAAGAAAGAATGGTAAAAGAATAATGCATTTTAATAAATGTTAAATGCTTCATAATTTTTTTTTTCTGAGAGAGAGAGAGAGAGAGAAAGGGAGTGCAAACACATGCACACATGAGCAGGGAGGGGAAGAGAACGAGGGAGAGAGAGGATCTTAAACAGGCTCTACTCTCAGCATGGATGAAGCCTGAGACAGGGCTTGATCTCACGACCCTAAGATCATGACCTGCACTGAAATCAAGAGTTGGACGCTTAACCAACTGAGCCACTGAGGCCCTGCAAATGTAAAATGCTTTTTTTTTAAGTTTATTTATTTTGAGAGAGAGAGAGAGAGAAAGTGTGAGTGAGGAAGGGGTAGAGAGAGAGCGAGAAAGAAAATCCCAAGCGGGCTCCATGCTGTCAGCGCAGAGCCTGCAAAATGCTTTAAAAATTATCTCTAGGCTTATCCTAAAATGTACCTTCTATACTATATTTGATAAACACTTCATATTTAAAATTGTCTTATTAATTTAAAATAATTATGGTTCCCTTTGCCTTGTTTACCCTGAGGGAGTAACTGTGATTCAAGTAGGTCAAAGTTTATACACAAACACTTCTCTCATTGGAAAACTAGACTTTTTTCTAGTGTCTTTCTTCACTCCTTGTTAGTAGGGCACTGAGTGACTTTTCCAGACACTTTGTGTGTGGCATATAGGTCTCTGTGCCAAGAAAATTATAAATGGCTTTTGAAGGAAAAATCCCACAACTATGTGGATAAATACACTTAAGTCTTCTTGGACAAGGGTAAGGTTTGGCAAACACAAATGAATATTACCAGCCACTAAAAGCAAACACCTCTTGGCAACAATGTCAAATGATCTAGAGTGTATTGGGGCTAGGGCAGAGGTAAGACACCACAATGGGGCTCAATTACAATGGTAGGGGATAAGATTAACACTTTATTAACAATTTTGTTCAAGTGGGATTCTATGTATATATTCCGTCAGGTCAAGGCAGTATTTATACTAGTTAGATGCCAAATGCAGCCGCATACCATGTCGGAGAAAGGAGAAGGTCCACTCACAAAAATAGAATAATTCTCAAGAAAAGTTTTGCTACCAAGAGATTTAAAATCTCCATTCTGTTTCCCTCTGCAGAAGGGTGGCAACTACCAACTATGTCCCCTCTCTTCGGACTGACATCGGAGAGCTTTGCAAGGTCACAGACCCAGGTGGTATTCCAAATCAAGACATAATGGGCTATTTATTAATCACTTCTAGGACAATCTGATACACACACATATATATATAAAAGAAAAGCTTGACATGTATTTCACATTACATACTAAAATAATTCACATGGATTAAAGTTGTAAAAGTGACATTTTTAAATTTTAGAGAGAAAAAAGAGTGTCCTTTTGGCATTTGACTAGAGAAGGATTGTTCTTGTGAACAATAATACACACACCATAAAATAAAATATTGATTAAAGAACTTCTTATGAAAAAAACAAGATACAGAAACAATGTGAAAAGACATGGCACAGATTGGGGGGGGGGACATGTAAAAGTCCACTAGATCCACAAGTTCTTGACTGAACAACTCCCTTCCAGATGTAAGAATTTTTATGTAAAGAAGTACGCTTTCCTGTTCTCCTCTACATACACGGTTGCTTTTTGTTTTTTTTGTTTTTTGTGGGGTTTTTTTTTTTTTTTTTGGTCTCTTTCGGCCACTTGAGAGCACATGCAAAAATTTTTTTCATCTGTGCCCTCTCCCCAGGTTTAACAAGCCATTAGTGTGGCATTTCCATTACATTGGTCACATTCATTCTGCTCCAGGAAAGCATACATTTCAAAATGTAAAATGTGCCCATTGTGTGTCCATTCAATGTGACATCTTAATTTTAGAAAAAAATAGCAGTTACCCTTAATGCCATTTTACTGAACACTAGAAGAAACCATTGTGTGTTAGATTATAAGTTAATGAAACTTTATTGCCGCGGCATATAAATGCAAGAAATAAAATTTCAAAGCAAGAAATAAGACTGCAGAGACTCTTCCCATCTATGTAGCAATTCAAGAAAAAAAAAATTAGAGTTGATGTTATCTGGAAATGTCATGCCACAGATTACATGGCAGTATTGTCATAGTTGATTCTATAAAGCTATCTGCAAAAACTAGAAACCATGTGTAGGTGTGCCCTACTGCCCCTTCATTTACATTTACATATCGATAACACTGCAGAAGACCCTGGCAGATTCGCTTACTACTGTTAATAACAAATCCTCTTTGAAATGGCATTGATAATTCCTATAGTTTTCAACCACTGTAAATATCAAGGATGTGGAGCTTTTGCTATTTTTAAAACAAATACGAGACAGCTTGTCTCAGCCCTCAATGCTTGTTCCGGTTGTCTGCTCTGGTTATTCATTTCAATTGATGCCAAAGCAAACGATCGGGCAGTCGGATCTACACAAATATTTCACGTTTCATTCAGCATTTTAAAGCTTATTTACCAGTTTCTGTATCCTGCGTTTAGCTTTTTCAATGTCCATTTTTTTCTGGTACGTGGTGATTTTAAAAACGGAGCTGAGATTGTGTGTTCATTCAGCAGCTGCCAGCCCTGTTTCAGGCGCTATACTAGGCACGGTGAATTAAAAGATGGCTATCTCCATACTCAACAAGTTCACAGCCACTCGAGGGAGGGGCAACAAGTACATTAATTTTAAAGATTTTTTGTTCAGCTGGGAAAATAATAGTTGATCCCATACAATACATTAGACATTGTTGTATGGTCATCACAGGTGTAATTTTTCATCTTCACTATAAAGCCGCATACAAGGTATTACCCTCTAGCTTCCGCAAGAGGAAAAAATAATAGCTAGCATTTACTGACTGAATACCAAATGTCAGGGTTCTATGCAGAACTGTATGTGTTTTATCTTGTTCTATCTATAGAACAATCCTCTAAGATAGTATTCCTATCATATTCTCTTTAAACATAAAGAAAGTAGCTTAAGTGAATATACCAGTCAGGTTTCTCCAGAGAAAGAGAACCACCAGGATATAAATAAAGAGATTTATTATATGGAATTGTTTCATGTGATCATGGACGCTTAGCAAGTCACAGAAATATCCCAAAAATAGTTGTCCAAATATCTAGGTACCCCATGGTCAAGTTGACACATAAAATTAACTATCACCAGTACTAAAAGCAATACAGCCAGTAGATACTGAAGCTTGGAAATAAACTAGAAGCCTTGCTCTTAAAAATTATGCAATACCTATTTTGCAAGTTCAGAAACTACTCCAAGTCACACAGTTAGTAATGGATCCATATGTAATTGCAAAGTACATGCACTCTCTACTATATTATGGTGATTCTAACCCTTGTTGATTTTTACACCTTTCTGAATAACAAAAATGCTTATAAGACCACTTATGATTCTTCTTCTACTATTGATTACGCAGATCTAAAATAGCATTGACCATCCATGATGTCTTATTCTACCTAGATACTGCCTTAGTTGAAACCAATTTGAGAGCTGAAGAATTCTTTGATCTGGTCATTTAATTCGAAGAAAGTCAACAGAAGTAATGTCATGTCCCACTGAATATAATCTTACACCATCAACACAGATCACCCCCATCTCATAGCCTTGTCACTTACAATAAACATGTACATGTGCATTTCCTTTTTAAAAAAGGACAGGAAAATGAGTATTTCTGGAAGTTCAAAAATTCTGAAGAATCCACAGGAAAAATTTTTACTCAAGGTATGAAAAATCAATCCACTGAACATCTTCAGTCTCTGTGCTCTTATGAATTAGGAAAAGGCGTTTACTGAATGAATAAACAGCAAAATTAGGCATACGTAGGTTAGAAGGTTATTAATCATTTTATCTTGAATCTTTTATCAGTACCTTTGAACAAATATAAACCAAGGACATATATGTGCCTTCAGATAATACGGTTATTCCAGAAAGTTGACAGGTGCACCTGTTTTTATATGCAGGCAAAATTCTTTTATGGACCTTGGAGATTTGCCTTGTTGGGCCTCCAATATCTGAGGCAAGATCAACATTGTTACTACTCCTCTGGCGAGGCACATTTGGTAATATTAATGATCTCCTGGCTGATGCACACCAAATGTTGCTAAATTCTTCAAACATACTATCATCAGAGTGTTGCTGCATGTTTCTTCACCAATGTTAGCAAGGATTGACTGACATTTTAGAAAGGCCAAAAGATACAACCTAATCATGGTATTCATCTCCTTCATGGTCTTTGCCTCTTACTCGCCTTCGCCCTGCCTCATGTAATGGTCCTTGAACAGGGAGAAATGTTAGACCTGCTTCAGGTCACTCAACTTTCAGGCAAAGAGAGCATGAGAATTCTCTTTTTCAAGGAACAAATTAAGATCAAGAAAGGGAGGCTTGAAGTTCACACAGCTTCAATTAATCAACTTTATTGTAAAATAATTGAGAATACAGAATAAGAAATTAAGATTCCTTGGCAGAAATAATTATGATTGAGGATTAAATGCAAAGATATTTCTAGCCCCATTTTTTGATGTTTCAGTAAGATTGAATAGTGTTTTGTTTGCTTTTTAACTAAGTAGAAAAAGAAAAACATACAGTTTACTAGGACACATTGTCAAGTCCAAAAAATAAAGCCTTTTTCAAAAAAGGCGGCAGACCTCTAGGCTGAAGTAGAAAAGACAAACTTTGCCCAGTCACAACCTGTAGGCTCCTGTCCCTAGAGAGCTAACTAGTAGCAATGAGACAGAATCCCACCGGATCCATCACTCCACGTCCACTTCAGGCAATGCTAAAAAAAATCTCACTTTTTACCCACAGTACTGGTTCTGATACAACTGGATCATAAGTCCATTTTGGGGAAAACTCATTTGCAGAGGTTTATCAGTACTGTGTCTTGAGATTTTATCTTCCCGTCAGAACTGCACTACCTGTGGCCATGGGTACCTAAAGACCCCCTGATGTGTTCCCACAGCCCCACTTTGTTCTCAAGTCCCCTTTGAACCACAACACATGCTCTGCTGAAGAACATGGAACACACTACTGCCATCTCAGTGAAGGACTTACGGAAAGGATGACCACTTAAAACAACTCTCTTGATGATCATTCTGTAGGATCCACTGACAACAGATGGCCCGGGGCACTGAGGCTGCACACTCCATTGCTATTCTGTTTGAAAAGCAGCACAGATGCAGGAGGAAACATGATGGGGCCATTCACTGTCACCACCAAGGCCACATCAGCTTTCTAGCCCTATTTCTACCAGAACCTTAGAGAATATATCTAAAGGGGTAAGGTTCAAAAGTCTGGTTATGAATATGTATGTGAACTCGTGAGAGGGACAGCTGAGATGAGAAGCAAAAGTTCTGGGCCATATAGGTTTGGCAAACAAAGAGGAGAAATCAGAGGGGAGGCTGGGGTGAAAGCTAAGGACCAGTAAAAACAACATATTCCCAGGGATCAAAATAGTTCAGAGGTGATAAGGGACTCCATCACTGAGAGGAATGTGATCTGCTGGCTACTTCTGTGAAGGGGAAATACTCTGAGGTGAAAGTCTGCATATGCCCTGGCAATTTCATTGATTCTGTCTTAATGCCATAAATAAAAATGTTTGCTGATCTAGACTTTATATTCTTTGGCTCTTGAAACTGGTTTATCCTTTCTGTAGGCTGATATGTAAACACAGATGCAAAGATGAAGATGAAGCTCAAGACCCTCACTTACACAGCCTGTTGAAGACCCTATCAGAGGCTCTTACAACGTATTCTCTTATCAGGTATTTCTGTAAATTGCAAAAGTATGTATTTTAAGCATGGATGGCTCTAGCCACCATCTTATGTATGCTTCCTCTCTATCTCACCTCCCCTCATGCTGGGTAACACTGGAAACATTCCTTCCATCCATTGTGCCGGTATACACAGCAGTAGGACATAAATTACAGAAGCAGAGGTTGTGCGATCATAGGAACAAGTCCTGTGAAACCTGGCACCGCTAGCATGTGTGAAAACAGGAGTTCGTACTGTACCAGGCCATAAGGTGCTCTGCAGAAGATTATTTCAATAACCAGATGTGTAAAACTGCATACAAAGTACAGTATTTGATTCATTGCCTCACCAAAAAGGAATTACCTTATACTCGGTAATGTAGCATATTCAATTATGAACTCAAAATAGTTGTATTGAAGAAAATGGAATATTTTATTAACCACTTACTGTCACCTAACTACAATTTAAAATATGTTTTAGAATGTTGCAATTAAAAACACTGAAAAATTCACACTCCTGATTGCACCCTATGTAAAGATTATGGTCTTTGGTCAGACTAAAATTTATTTACGAGAACACAGAGAAATTCAGATGCAAAATTAATGAGGCAAGAAACAAAGGTCAAGATGAGCAATGAAATTAACAGAAATTATTCTGACACTGAGAAACAAATTACAACAAAAATTCCCTTACATCAGGTATAGACACACTTTTTCCTTTCTTTCTGTAAAGCATCAAATAGTAAATATTTTAGTCTTTACATGGGATACTGTCTCTGCCACAACTCTTCAGCTCCATAGTGGCTGGGGACAGCATCCAAAGGCAACAGACACAGAAATGGGCATGACCAATCTGGCTTCTATTTCAGATCATACTAGAAGCAATCCTTCATCAAAAGAAAGAGAAAAGAGCAAATAGAATAGGCTGTAGGGTTTTTTGATAATCCAAAGTATGAATCAGGTTAATATCTTCATTCAAATGCACCTTTCCCTCATTCAACAAAATATGTTAACATCAACAAAGATATTAAACTCATACTGTGCTACTATAAGGCAACAAAAAAACCATTATAAATTCAAAGTGTGATTAATCACTATATCGTAAAACTTAAAATGTTCTGAAATCCTTCATTATATATGTATAAAGGGAACCTGATAGGTGTGTTCACAAAGTTGACAACTATTCTAAAATTTTACAAATTTATATGGCATTACTAACACCAAGTTGAAAAGCTAGAGGAAACAATGGAGAAAAAATTAAGCATGATTCATTCTAGAGGAACAGCCAAATTATCTTTTGTTTTTCTATACAGAAAATTTTATTAGAAATCATGGTCATAAGAAATGATCATGAAGGAGGAATATAAGAAAAAATTATTTACAAAGATGGCATTTTTAAATTTTTTGAACATTTATATTTATCTCTTTTAAATTATCAATTTGAGTAACAATTTTTTCTAAATTAGTATTCATGTTTAAACCTCATCTGTGTTAGCAATTTTAAACTACTTTTTTCTAACAGAAAGCTCCCCAAATTATTAAGTTTCACACCCAACTCTTGGAAAATTATTAATACTCAATTATTAATCTTTAGAGTCTGAATATTTAAAACGAAGATTTTAACATACTTTATAACATATGTTGCTATGAATTCTATAAATGTAAGGACCTAAGGATTGTTTTATTAAATGGAAAGCATGTATCAGATAAATAATCAAAACAAAATGGTGAACTTATTTCCATCCTTTTAAAAACAATAGAGAGGGAAGAGGAAATATTTAAAGTCTCTAGGTCTTCAGCCTGGTGGATTTAGCCTTAGGGGCCAGACGTTCTTCTGATGCTACAGGGTAGTAAAAAGGGAGTTTTTACGTTAAAAGAAAAAGAAAGAGCAATGTGAATAGTATCTTTATAGTTTTACTCGTAGAAAAACTCTTACAGTTTCTCCTTTTGAATCCAACTTTCTGCATCCTAACTTGGATAAAAGGAGATGGAAGGCCGTCTATGCAGGAAGTGGGTTCGGCACAAGGGCAATGTAACTTCATGTGGGGATTGTTCAAATACAGAAGGAGGAAGATGTTCGTACCTTTTCTGTATCCATGAAATGTAAAATGTAAAATGAGGGAATGAGTAAAATGATCTATAAATCTCCTTACACTTCCAACACGGATTCTAAGGGCAGCAACACCATAGTTAATAGCATGGAGTTGATTGCAATTAATTGTAGACGTCAACAGAGACTGATCAGCATGAGG
Organism: Cryptoprocta ferox; assembly: GCA_028646485.1. Taxonomy (NCBI): domain Eukaryota; kingdom Metazoa; phylum Chordata; class Mammalia; order Carnivora; family Eupleridae; genus Cryptoprocta; species Cryptoprocta ferox. Next base: position 92,540,425 of record CM053559.1, on the reverse strand, counting down.
CTGATTCTAGGGCCTGCACTAAAGATAGGTTCCTAAGTCATAATGAAGAGGTATGGGATGAGTGAACTCAGTGATTCACCGAGCGTGGGCAAAGAAAAAGGTTTTTCAATTAGTGATATTTCCCAATCTTTCAAACTAGCTTTTTCTTTTTTCCTGTTGTCTAGGTTTGTTATGAACCCAATTTAAGATTTGATAAACTATAAATGCTTAAACCTCAGTACTGCAACTAATTTGTCCTGGTGGAAACATAGAGACATCTCTTGACTGAGTCCAAAAATGCTTATGAAAATCTAGGATGTAACACTAGCCACTCTTATTAAGTGGTAGATAAGTCACAAAGGTTACATTTTAACTTAAAACATGATAGTGTCCTGCTCTAAGAGAGTTCCCCAACTAAGCAGTGATCCAGATGTTTCATAAAGAAGGGCAGAGATGATGAAATACAGAAAGACACTATCTCACATATGGAGTTCTGATGCCCACTGCAAACAATCCCAGAGATTAACCACTGGACTGATTCACCCAGGCACCCTGTCCTTATTTTCTTATTTTATTTTCATTTTAAATGTTTGAGAGAGAAAGAGAAAGATTGGGGAGAGAGAAAGAGAGCAAGCAAGGATGTGTGAGTGAGTGAGTGAGGGGCAGGAGAGGGGGGCACAGAGGATCCAAAGTGGGCTCCGTGCTGACAAGAGAGAACCTAAGGCAGGGCTCAAACCCACAAACGTTGAAATCACGACCTGAGCTGAAGTCGGATGCCTAACTGACTGAGTCACCAAGGCTTCTCTTATTTTCTTCTTTCAAAGGCAGAGGCATTTAACAGGAGAAAAATACACAAAGAATGCCATCAAAAAAGCATCAGCACAAAAACATTCATAATCTTACCCCCTTGCGACAACTACCATTGAGTCACTCTGTATTAACTTTAAGATTCTTTATACACATGTATATCTACATTGCTAACCTTGCAAAGGTAAGGATATCATTGTTGTTTGGTATTTTACGTTCGTCACTTATGGATACTTTCCCATTTACTATCATATTTAAGACTGAATTTTTTCGTTGTATAGTTTCAATCAAACCCATAATAATGGACACTGTTTCTACTTTTAAAAATTATTACAAACTATGTTGCAAGGAAAAAATGCCCTTTGAGAGCTTCTCCCAATCTTTCTTACTGACAATTAGAACAACCAGGGCAAAGTGTAGCCCATCTCAGTGTCCACTGACGTTGCCAAAGTGCCTTTGGGGGGACGGCAACAATTAACATTCATTGTTAATTACATTAGTATGGTTTTATACTGAGAGGTTTATACTTGAAAACACGTTCATTTTTTCAATTGGCTATTTCTATGTCTTTTTGGTAAATTATCCAAGTGTGCTTTTTGCCTTTTTAACCCCTGGAGGGCTGGTCTTCGATATAACTGGTGTAAGTTACTAACGGTTTGAGATTAGCTGATCTGTAACTTCGCCACAGCATTTCTAAACATTTCCTCCAGATTCTTTTGAACTATATTCTGTCCTTCAACTGTGTTCCATCTCCTGGCAGTCTTCTCTCTCTCTCTCCTCCTTCTAATCCCCTTCTCTCTCGTGTTTCATATTATTTAGGGTGGCCACACAAAAAAAGTCATTTATTTGAACCTGATGAGAACCCTCACATATCCTAACTTTGAGCTACAAAGGTAAACGGGTAAAGGTTCTGTTGTTGTTGTTCCTGTTGTTCTGAGTCCCTGCACATGTAAACCTGCTCTAATCTACACCCTCCCCGCCGACCCGTATTTGACTGATCGCGTGGCTATCAGAGTATCACCTGGTATTCCTTTCTCCAAGAATGTTGAAGGCATTGCTCTTTTACATTCTAGCATACCAGGTTGCTTTTCTTCTTTTTAATTGAAGTATAGTTGACATACAGTGTTATATTAGTTTCAAGTGTACAATGTAGTGATCTGACAATTCTATACATTACTCGGTGCTCACCACCGCAAGTGTAATCACCATCTGTCACCACACAATATTATTACAACATTACTGACTCTATTCCCTCTGCTCTACTTTTCTTCTCTGTGACATTTAGTTTATAACTGGAAGTTTGTAGGTGAAGGGGATTAAGAGGTATAGTGTTGCTTTTGAAACAGTGATGCCATAATGATTCTTACTGACCAAGGTGGCTGTAACGTTCCCCTCAACTTGATTAAACATTCGAGAGGCTTCCTCCTGACTCCTGGCCCCTGATCTCCCTTTTCTTAGATCATTTTACTTTAGAAAAGCTGTCACCGTAAATTCTTTCTCTGCCCCTTAGAAATGAAGTCTTTTAAAGGCCTTTGTCATTCATACAACCCAGAAATGTCTTTCTCGAGGACCTGGAAGGCCTTTGAGAAGGAAACATCAAGGTAGCATTCCTCTTTCCCAGTCTGTGTGAGAGGGAAGAAGCTTACCTTTGATGGGACCCTTGCTCCAAGTTGGAACTACCTTCTGTGATGAAGACAGGAGAAAGTTTACTTGTCCTTTGGATGAAGCTAATTAGCACACACAGATGGCCTACAGCTCCCAGGGCTAGCTCTTAGAAACTCTCCAGGTCTTCGCTTCTGTGGGGAATAGTCCAGACTGGGTTCTGTCCTCCCTCCTCTATGACAATAGTTCTGTATAATGTCTTCCTTGCCTGTTTAATCTTGTCCAGTGCAATTTTTCCTTTGAGGCTACATTACTCTTTTTTTTAATACCTGAGATCCTGAAAATTCAAAATAATATTCCTTGCTATGTATCATGACACACACATGAGACACAGATATTCATGTTCCATAAACAGACTTTCAGTCAATATTCCATTACTCAGCCTCTTCCTTACTCCTCTCTTTTGTTACACCTGTGCCTTAAAATCCTAAATTTCTGAGGTGGGGCTAGGGGAAGATTAAGGGTGTCTATCAGTGTCTTCCCTACAGCTTTTGTGACTGAACTTTCTCTGCTCAGTTAAGTCAGTTGTAAATACAAATACAATGAAAATAAAATACAAATATAATACAAACAAATGCAAATACTTCTTCTATCAATATTTTGTAGCACTCCCTTGACTGCTAATATTCCACTGGCTATTCTCTTTGTTCTTATGGACTAATAGTTTTTAATTTTTTTCTTCTTTACTCACATGTGGAGGAAACTGCCAACAGATATGATTAAAAATATGGGGAGGGATTAGATCATGTAGAAAACTTATGGGTCAGTGTAAGATTTATGGATTTTCTTCTAAATGAAACAGGAAGTCAGAGATCTGAAGTGAGAGATCAGACACAGTATGATTAATGCTTTCGGAAGATTAGTATAGCTATTGTGAAGATTACGTATTATGGGTGTTCAAAAATGGATGCTAGAAAGACAGACCAGCCTGGAGGAACTGCGGAAGTCCAGATGAAAGATGGTGTTGGCTTGAGCTAAATCATTAGTGGTGAAGATAGAATCAAGTGGAAGCATTTAAGATTCCGTTCGATGGCTGAATCAACAAGTCCTAACAACAAAGAGGAAAAGGAAAGAGTGATGGGGACTCCTAGATTTCTGACTGAGCAGCTGCTGGATTTTACTGGGATGGTAAAAAAAAAAAGGGGGGGGGAGCACATACTAAGATGTTTTTTGAACTTTCCACATCCTCTTTGTATGCCAAACAACTTTTTTGGCATTGCCAAGTGAACTGCAGTGCAGTTTTATTGTACATATCACACTGTCTTCAAATCCTGTTATTTATTGATCCTTAACAAGGCTTTAAAAACTAACCCCGAATTTTGTCTGAACTCTACTTTATTTCCATTTTCAATTTCTTTTGGTACTCCTTCATTCGCTCATTTTTTTTAAATTTTATTTTAACATTTATTGCTGAGAGACAGAGAGAGACACAGCACAAGCAGGGGAGGAGCAGAGAGAGAGAGGGAGAGAGGGAGACACAGAATCCGAAGGAGGCTCCAGGCTCCGAGCTGTCAACACAGAGCCCGGCGCGGGGCTCGAACCCACGAACCGTGAGATCATGACCTGAGCCGAAGTCGGACACTCAACCGACTGAGCCACCCAGGCGCCCCTCATTCACTCATTTTTAGCTGTTTTGATTCACCTTCTTGTAGAAAATCTATGGTTTTTAAAATTAAATTTATTTGTGAAATGCAGCACTTTTCTTTATCCCATGTGCCCTCACCGTGGCATCAGAAAGTGACTACTTCGCACCACTGCGCTGTCCTCACCTTAGTGCGAAAGCCATCTCCCTCCTTATGAAAACCTCTCTGCCCCGCCACCCTTGCTGTCCTACACTGCGCTTTCACGTGGCTCCCAAACTACCCTTTCCAATGACAAGTCATATCGTGTCACCCCCCATCAGTAAGCAAGTCCATAGAATAAATCTCCAGGGACATTTCCTCACGCACAGGCTGAAATACAAAATCCTCACCATGGTCACAAAGCCCTTACATGATCTCCAATCCTGCCCCACCTCTCTGACGCCCTCTTCTGAAAGTCTGTTTTACACACGCCGCTGTTCCCAGCTCTGCGGACCTCTTGAGGCTCACCCGTGTGCACTCCCACTCCACAAAACTTCTGCCTCAATGTACCGTCATGTCATTCAGTCCACTTTCTACCTTTTCAAGGAGCACTTCCTTGACTGAGCGGTTACTTTGGACAAGGACATCAGAACGACTCGGTCTGTTGTCCTGAATATGTTGCCCTAAGTCCACTTCTGCAGAAGGTAGCTAAGGAGATTTGTAAGTGAAGCTTAAAACCATTAATTATTAACAATGCTAGGTTATCTAGTTTTGTGCCACAAAGCTCACTTGGGGCTTTGTTAGTCAATCTGGTTTTTTGGTTTTGTTCTTTTTTTTTTTTCTGTCAGTTTGCTTTTAATCAAATACTTGAGAAGTTATGAATGACGAGTATCAAAATTAAAGTGATAAAAAATAAGGAGGAATCAATACCTTAATCATTCTTATTAAACATGTAGGTATTATTTAATATTTTCTTTTGCAGAAATAGCAAAAAAAAAAGTTTAGATTTCAAAACTCTTAAATTAATAGCCTTTTCAAATCTCATCAATTGTATATAGAATATCATCTAATGGAAGAGATCTAAATTCTTGACTAATCTTGAAAACATAATCACTGAAAGTGAGCTAATTAGGGGGAAGAATCATGAATATATGTATTTTCTCTCTAGTCTCTAGTCTCTCTGCTCAATGGCCATTCACAGTTAAAAATAATTTGAAATATCATTTGAAGACTTTAAACAGAAGACAAAATTAAAGATTTTAAATGGAAGAGAAATATCCATTTACAAATTATTCTACTTAATTTTAGATGCGACCAATGAATAACACCCAGCTGTGGAAGCCATCAGCATATCACTGACAGTTAAAAATCCTTATTTCTTTTTTCTAATTTTTTTAACGTTTTACTTATTTTTGAGAGACAGAGAGAGACAGCGTGTGAGTACAGGAGGGACAGAGACAGGGGGAGACACAGACTCTGAAGCAGGCTCCAGGCTCTGAGCTGTCAGCACAGAATCTGAGGTGGGGCTCAAACCCATGAACCGTGACATCACGGCCTAAGCCAAAGTCGGACACTTAACCAACGGAACCACCCAGGCAACCTGATATCCATATTTCTGAAGTACCGCTTTTAGCTTTAGACAGAGAAAAAAAATTTTTGATACTATGATTAACTACCATTCCAAAATCAAGAGAAAAACGCCAACCCCATATACGACCTTTTATCTGATATAAACATTTTAAGTCTCCAGACTTTGGAAGAGAAGGAAATTACAGAAGAATCACAACCTTAGACCTTTGTTCCCCACCTTAAGGACATATGACATTACTAGGTCAATTAGCCTAAGAACATAACAACCAACAAATATGATACCCACTACCAACTGTCTAGGCTGCAAGGAAGCAGAATGTGAAAATTCAAAGGCAAAGAAACTTCTACAATCTTTCTGGAGTTTAAACTCAATTTCAACCCACAGTTTGGACCACAAGGTCCTATGAAAATGACCTCCTGTCATTACAGTTATAACAGTATCTCTATCACACACACACACACACACGAAATTTACTAAGACCCCTCAGTTCTATTTTTCTAAAAAAAAGGAGGATGGGGTGCCTGGCGGCTCAGTCGGTTGAGTGTCTGACTTCGGCTCAGGTCAGGATCCTGAGCCCGAGCCCCACGTGGAACTGCTGTGGTAGCACAGCCTGCCCCTGATCCTCTGTCCCCCCCACCCCCAACCACCACTGCCCCTCCCTGGCTCATGCACACTCTCTCAAAAATAAATAATAAACATTAAAAATTTTTAATGTTTATCTTAGAGAGAGAGAGCCAGAGTGTGAGTAGGCAAGGGGTAGAGAGATGGGGAGGCACAGAATCCAAAGGAGGCTCCAGGCTCCGAGCTGTCAGCACAGAGCCCGAGGCGGGGCTCGAACTCACAAACTCCGAGATCATAACCTGAGCTGAGGTCGGAGGCTTAACCAACTGAGCCACCCAGGCGCCCCTAAAAAAATGTTTTGAATAAAAAAAATTTAAAAAGGAGGATGTAGTGCAAAATATGATGTATGGTACTTTTTTAAATAGCATTAATAGAGGATCAGATTGTTTAAACAGAGAGCGTATAGGGGAAAATTCTACTGTATGACAATGGGGAGCTCTGTTCCTCTTTTCTGAGTTTACAAATTGGTAATTACGCTGAAACACTATCTTTCCTATAAGACAACGAGGTCTTAGTTTGGCGACATTTCAAAGTCGGCCGCCAGCATCAGTCCTGTGAGATTCTGACAAGCCAACGCTATCCACACGAATTCAAAAGAGTTGAAGACAAAATATCTAAGACAGGAAAAAAAAAAAAATCCCATTTATGATCGGTTACGGAAAAAGTTCTAGGTATTGAAAAATATAATCTTCAATGCAATTTCGTTTCCCTTGGGCTTCCAATTTTCTTGAGTTGACTTAGTTTTCCTCCAAGTACTAAAATCACCAAGTCCTTGCTCCAAAGGAAGTGCTTTTCTTACTCAGTCTGGTTTCCATAACCATAAAATCAAGATACATTTGAGGTGCTCAGCTCCTTTTATAGCAAGCACATTAAAAAAAAACCAAAAAAACAAAAAAAAAAAAAAACCTGGCGGGTTAAGAATTGAGTATGACGAAGAAAAAGAGTACCAAGAAATCCAAAAAGATTCTCTTTCTCATGGGGACCCTGAACTTCTGGGATGTAAATGACAAGCACATTCCCACAGCTATTACAGCCGTGCTGAATAGACAATCATTTCAAACTATTTCTTTCACTGGAAGAGATATTTCAAAGAAGAGGGGGAAAAAAAGCAAACTTTTTGTTATTTATGTGTTGCTCACAAATGGATGAGCGGCAATTTTGATTTGCTATAGGCACATTTGCTATATTGAATTCTTTATCTGCTACTTACAGTTGTGAACAAATGGATAAGGAATGGATTCCCCAAGTGGAAAATGAGCCACACAGAAGAATGCAAAACGAACTCCTATTATGCATTTGTGCGCTATGCTGTAAAGGACTAAAATTGTAGACTAATCCTTACTTAGGCTTCCTAATGCTGTTCTATCTCCAAAAAACAAACAAACAAACAAACAAACAAAAAACCTCATTTGGGGGTGGGTTTAGAGTCGATGATGTGTTTTTTCTTTGGTCAATATCTAGCATGTGTTAAGTCTTCCATTGCGTTCTGTGTTGTTAATGCTAAATATCTGACCCCCTGGATATATTTCAAAATTCCTTTTTTTTTTTTTTTTTGTATACGGTCTTAGTTCCCTTTGTGCCACTGTACAGGCTGGTCTGCACGGATGCCTTCTCTCCACCCAACCTTAGGGAGGTCAGCGACGAATTCGTAAATTCATCTCCAATAATACTGTGTCCGAACGGTCTCGCGTGGGCGACCGCCGATGGCTAACACTTAGCCTGGAACACCGTAAGCCCAATAAATACGTGGTGAATGAGAACGCAGAAAGCAAATAATAATCGCAAGGACGGAGGCGATAACATTGCGGAAATACGCAGTCCAGCACCGGCTCAGACAACTGCACGGAAGCGAAAACTCGGGACGACGGCACAGAGAAATCTAGGGACGGCCAGCCTAGGCGGGGAGCAGTGCAGACAGGCGCAGGAGGACGGCGGGAAAATCGCACGGATCAAATCACACGTACGTACATTAAATACCCGGCTGGGGCTTTGGGCGAGACGGCCTCGCCCTGGGACTCGGTGCTGGGCGCGAGGCGACCATGACACTTGCGGCGTGCTTGACAGGCGTCGCGAGACGGACTCGTCGCAGAAGACTCTAGAAGGAGAGCCTCAGGCCCTCAGAGCACCCAGGTGTCTCCACACCAGGACTTGGCTGCGGTTCCGGTTCCCGCGGAGCTCCCCGAGATCTCGCGAGATCAGGTCCCCCCCCCCCCGCCCCCTCTCCCCAGAAGCGCAGTCCTAGCACCTGTGCCGGGGGCCTGACTCCGCTTCCTCTGAGGCGCTCTGACGCGCAGTGCCTCCCAGCTGTCTCTCCCTGCCCTCCAAGGGGACCTGCGCTTACTCCCCCCACACACCCTGCACGATCCAGCTGCTCCCTTTGCCTTCTGGGAAACCCCACTCTCCACCTGGACGAGGCTCCCACCTGCATGTGCGGAGGAGCATTTCCTGGCGGAAGAGGCTTGGGTCAAGAGACCAGCGCCCCCATCGCAGGCAGGTGCAGGCAGGAGAAAGAGAAGGCAATGATCTGAGGTTGTTCTTTGAGGAAAAGGAATGAGGGGAGAAAGAAAAAAAAAATCGCATATATATGTATATGTATAGTATATGTAGTGCATATACTATATATAGTGTGTATATATATAGTGTGTGTATATAGTGTATATACTATAGTATATATGTACATATATACATATATACGCATACTCACTAATGACTCATTTTATAAGGTTGATTTCACTGAAAGAACACCTAAAACTTTGGTGGAAAGTTTAGCAATAAATGAGAAATGAGAAATAGAAACTAATAGAAAACTAGAAATTAAACACGAGATAAATATCATTTCCAAGAAGAACAAGAAGGCTTTCATAAAAGTGTGAGCATTTCCTACTCTATGGGGTTCAGATGTAAAAAAAAAAAGTAGTGTCAAATTCATATCATAAAAGTTTGATATAATTATATTTATAAATTTTGCAGTTGGTATAAATAAAAGCCAGTACAAAATATTTTAAACTAAAAAATCAAGAAAATGAAAATAGTGTATTGTTTATAAATATGGAGGTGTTCATTATAAAAATAGAATTGCAAGAGATTGCCCTTAGAGGGTGGGATCTCGAGTAGGAATGAATGGGGCAGTGGTGTGTTTAGTTGTAAATCTTTTAAAACAGTTTGCTTTTGAAAATCATATATATGAATTACTTTGATAAAAGAAAAGACACTGCGTGCATGCTAGTTTATAATACATAGAATAATTTATGTTTATATAAAATTTTATACTATGTTTTAAAGTTAATCTGTTAGATATTTATAAATTTTACTTGCAACCTAAGTTTCACAAGAGAATATCATTATACGTGTTCTTAATTCTGGAGAAACCACAGAATCTTCTCATCAGATTTAGTTAATCATAGCTGGAGCACTGGGGTCATGGTCAAGGATTAATTGTCACAAGATGTTAAGCCTCTGGAAATTTAATTTTCAACATTAAGTGAATAAAAGCGGTTTTCTACAATACATTTTAACAAATATAAGCCCTTTCCTGGTCTCAAGGTTACAAGCCATCAGTCCTTAGAATTATTAAAACATATGTCCAAGTCTTGCAAAAGAGCTCTTTGCCCTTCCCAGGAAACAGGTTTAGAAAATTAAGTTTTGATGGCATAAAAAGAATAGAGTCTACTGAAATCTTATTGTAAGTGGTCTGCCAAGATTGCTTCTTTATCTAAATAAACAAAGACTAAGGACTAACCCAAAGCTCTTATGTCAGCTGTTTCTTTACTAGAAGTTTCTCTCAAGGATTTCTCATTTAGTATTAGTGGAAACATGTGGCTTTTGGGTTCATGAATAATTTTCAAGGCTGAATCAAATTTATTTCTTATTTTTATTTCTATATCTATTAAGAAATAGAATCTCAGAAATGTTACATTTCTTTTTTATAATGTATTTATATTCTGACAATATAAATGACTTGTATTTTTTTGTGATTTTATACGTAGAAACTGCTTTTTTTATTTTGTTTTAGAAAGAGTTCCTTACAACTCTACAATATTTATATTTACTTCATAGCTATTATATCATTCCTACCATAACCAAAGCAATTTAAATTTTTTTAAACATTTATTTATTTTTGAGAGACAGATCGAGACAGAGCACGAGCAAGGAAGAGGCAGAGAGAGAGGTGACACAGAACCTGAGGCAGGCTCCAGGTTCTGAGCCGTTAGCACAGAGCCTGATGCGGGGCTCAAACTCACAGGCCGCGAGATCATGACCTGAGCCGAAGTCGGATGCTTAACTGACTGAGCCACCCAGGCACCCCCAAAGCAATTTAAATGATTTTATTGTTTTAATAATTACTTGGGTTAGATAAAATTTGAAGCTGCAAAAATATGAGTACAAATCTGACTATAGATTGAGCATAGAAACTATATGAAGACCTTTGAATAACTCATTCATTTATTCACCAATATTTATTGGGGATCTATCTATAAGGTGTCAGGCGTGGTGCTAAGTGCATATTAGTTTCCTACCTATAAAATTAATAGTCTGGGTCAGGAAGAAGCACCAAAGTTCAGTATCAGAGATGAAACTCAATTGGAATGATAACCTAATTGCAGAGAGGAAATTTTTCTACACAAGGCAAATGGGTGTAATTTTGTGGTTACATATACTCTGCATATCTGTGGCTAAGAATAGATGAGGGAAGAATATTATTAGAGAGAGGAACAGAATCAGTTTAAAAAGAGTTAAATTTTTGTTATATTATCTGTAAACACACACGTGCACATGCACACACGTGCATATCACTCAGATTAGTTTTAATGTGCAATTTGAAATGGCCTAATCAGAAATACAAGAATCCAGGGGTGCCTTGGTGGCTCAGTTGGTTAAGCGTCTGATGTCGGCTCAGGTCATGATCTTGTGGTTCACAAGTTCAGCCCCGTGTGGGGCTCTGTGCTGACACCTCAGACCCTGGAGCCTGCTTCAGATTCTGTGTCTCCCTCTCTCTCTACCTCTCTTCCACTCTCTCTCTCTCTCTCAAAAATAATTAAACACACAAAAAAAGAAATACAAGAATCCATGGTTAACTATTTAATAATTAAATATTCTAAAAGGCTGGTGAGTTAGTAGCTAAAGAATTGTAATTCAAAGGCCAACCCCCAGAGCCAGCTACTGTCAGCACTTGACCCTGTATTATCTTTAGTCAGAGTCACAGGCTTGGTAAATAAACACGAGATTTTTTACAGATAAAATGGTGAAATGGCTGATCTTTCTGGTTTGGACCAGACAGAGGTGTCACACAAGCATTCCTACCCCCACAAAAACAGGGTGAAGGAGCCCATAGAAAATTACCTATAATATATAAGATAATGACCTTTGGACTATCGCCTGAGCCTTCAGATTTTAATTAGTCCTGTGTTCAGAAGCTTATTGGAGCATTTCATAGCCTGAGTCTGACCCAAAGGTTAGTTGAATATTGCTGCTAGAATATTTAAGGTGCTGCCAGAGCAGCAAAAGACAGAGCACTCGGACTTAATGGATCTTAGAGAGTTGTATAACACTCATTGGGCCACTTTTATTGTTATTTGTTCTGATACTACTTGTTTTCGTGACAAGTCGGGTATGGAAGAGAGCTTGAGCCCATCCCCTCTTTAACTATTGGCTCTCCCTGTTATCTACTCTTTATGAACTGTTTTTCATTACAAATGATCAGATTCACGTAGGTAAATTCATACCATATCATTTTACTTTTCGGATGTTTTCCGATAGATTTGTCACCTTGCTCCGCTTAATGATCCGCTTGATTTTTAATGAAAGTAAATGAGTTTGTATGCTTAAATTTACAGTATGCAGTTGACCCTTGTACAACATGGGCTTGAACTAAGCAGATCCTCTAACACACAGGTTTTTTTTAATACACGTATTTTTCTTCCTTATGATTTTCTTCATAGAATTTTATTTTCTCTAGATTTATTGTAAAAATACAGTATATAATACATATAACATAAAAATGTGTGTTAATCAACTGTTTATGTTATTGTAAGGCTTCTCATCAATAGTAGGGTTAGTTTAGGTTTTGAGGGAGTCAAAAGTTATACATGGATTTTCAACTATGCAGGGGGTCAGTACTCCTCAATCCCTGCATTTACCAAGGGTCATACTTTTTTTCTTTTTTAAAAAATTTTTAAGGTTTATTGACTTCTGAGAGAGAGAGAGAGAGAGAGAGACAGACAGACAGACAGAGTGTGAGTGGGGGAGGGGCACAGAGAGAAAGAGACACAGAATCCAAAGCAGGCTCTAGGCTCTGAGCTGTTACCACAGAGCCTGATTTGGGGCTTGAACTCACGGATCATGAGATCATGACCTGAGCTGAACTCAGACGCTTAACCGACTGAGCCACCCAGGTGTCCCGGGTCAGCTATATATTTAAATATAACTAGCTTGAAAGTCCTTAGTGCCTGACTACTCTGTGAAGGTCAGCAAAATCTGCTATCACTCCTCCAACCTATAATACTGACAAGAAATAATAAAAATTTCCAGGTGAGGAAAGAATGCCTTTTAGAAAATATCTTCAAGGTGGTTTAAGTCTTGCTCTGAAACTCTCCAATAGTGACTTCTTTTTTAAAAAATTTTTAAATGTTTTATTTATTTTTGAGAGAGAGAGAGAGAGAGTGAGGAGGGGAGGGTCAGAGAGAGAGGGAGACACAGAATCTGAAGCAGGCTCCAAGCTCCGAGCTGTCAGCACAGAGACCAATGCAGAGCTCGAACCCACGAACCATGAGATCAGGACCTGAACCGAAGTTGGACGCTTAACTGACTGAGCCACCCAGGCGCCCCACCAATAGTGACTTCTGATTATCATAGCTGCTAATGTCGTCTTAGAAGATACAAGTAATGTATTCTCAGGTTGTGATACGGTAATGAACTTATGAAAAATATGTAATGCCTAAGAATACTATTAATTGTAAGGGTATATGTCATAAATGATGGATACTTTTTAAGCTTCTTTGATCATTTACATACATGTTTTTGTAAGCTTACATTTATGCTTATTTTGTGCCATTAAAAAGAGAATGAGGAATTGAAATTCAAACTTCACTTTTTCTTACAGCTGGTATGCAAAACTTTGGTTGAAATACAACAAGAGTCAATCAAGCAATTCTTTTTAACATTAATGTCTTTATAATTGGTTTGAGTAGTACTTTTTTTTTCCTTCACCAAGAAGAGAGTAGACTGGTTGAATAATTATTAAAACTGGCTCCTTAACTTATTAATTTGGTGTTAAATATATTCTGTATCTCCTAGAAACACAGGATGGATATACTTTTTTTAGCTTTTCATTTTATCACAGGATATAATTTTTAGAAATAATAAAATTTTTATAATTTTATAAGTTTTAAAATAAAATATAACTGTTTAAATTATAAAGAAGATAAGTAAAGGAAACATTTTGGGTTAATAGATTTTCTACATTTCTAATATAGCAAGCTTAAAACGGAATGCACAATTTTGATGATTTCCAAATGGATATTAAGTTAGGACCAGGCATTGGTATTATTATTTCTTTAGATAATCTATATTTACCACCAAAGCCATTTTTGCACCCTCTTTTATCTGGAGGCTTACAGTTTAATTTAGATAGATTCCTTAGCTAAATAGTTAATATTATTAATATGCCTTAACCAAAGAGATTGATGCTTTTGTTGTTGTTGTTATTATCTTACTGATAGTTTAGAATCTGCTAGGAAATAGCACGCTGGATTTAAGCTAATTGAGGAGCATTTAAGAAGGGGACTATTTATAAAGGTATGGGCAGGGTATGGTGAAATACATACCCCAGTGATTCTTATACTACATTCCTTAGCCTCCCAGAACCTGGAGAGAAAAGGCTGTGTGGACCAGGCCACCTGAGAGAAGTGATCAAAAGTCATCTTTAATCAAGAGACTCAACCATCAGGTAGCATCCCCACAGGGAGGGGACAAAGGGAAAAAATACCCCAAAACAGCTTACTCCCTCCTCCATTTTCCTGTTAGTGTTTCTATCGGCAGAAACTAACTGAAAGTCAGAGAGCAAAGGAACCTGTCAATGTCAAGTAGAAAGGGATAGAAATGAACGTGGAGAGGAAAATGAAAAATATTGTCAGAAAACTAAACACCAAGCTTCTTTGGATTGACGAGCGGAGAATTTTCTGGTTCTTTACATAACACACCTATGGCCAATATATGCACTGTTTCCCTCAACAGTCAGCTCAAATGTGTCTCCGTGTCTTCCTGACGCTGTGATGTTGGAAAGATAAAGCTACATTTTCCACAAGTCTTCACACATGTGGTTTACAATATGCCAACCAGATGCATATGCCCAACTCCTAAGCTGGGGGCCGAATTGCATGATGGGAGTAGGGTCTGAGATCCATGAGCCTGGATGCAGCAACAGCTGACAGACCACTGAAGAAGTGGCGGGTCTTTTCAGGATCCAGGTCTGCGGTGTGGTTTGGGGGAGATTATTTGTGAAGGCCAGTTTGAAGCCTATTTCTGCAGTCCTGTCAGTTTGCTAGGAATATACCTCGAGGAAGCACTTTCCCCCTTACAACACCTAAAATTGTTTCTGTTGTCTGCAGTCGAGACTCTCCCACAACACGCACTCTTGCACACAGCGGTAAAAGGTTTGTCATTCTGGCAAGCCGTCTGACAGAAAATTCTCATCACTCTCAACCTTCCGTACAGAGCTCATCTTGGTTCTTGTCCTCCCTGTAAGCCAGAAATAAAGGTTGCATTCCATACGTGAAGGGAAAATGGCAAGTGAGTAATTGTTCTGTTCATTTCAACAGTAGATATGCTCACTTAAAAAAAAAAAAAAAAGATAATAGGTGTTTCTATTATTACATTCTCTGTATAAAGCACACACATTTAAACTAGGTAAACACTATGTTCTTATACTACAACTTGCAACTATCCACAAATTGGTGTGTAAGACCATCCTCGGCAATTCCTATGATGATCTGAAGATCTAGGGAATAAGTAGAATGTGACACATGAACCAGAAAACACACATTGTTTTTTAAAGCGATTCTTTTTGAACTACATTCTACTCCTGCCTGCAATCAAAATTATTGACATGCTGAGATTTTCCTTCAGCGTTCTGAGTTGAAACACTTACATATCAAAAGATATATAAAATAATTCACAGTGATGAGCTTTAAAACAGCTTAAGCACTGACACACACACACAAAACACGAACAAACAAAAAAACCTCTTCAGATCTTTAAGTGAAAACTATGTGTATGACTGGTAAAATCTGTTTTCAAGTAACTTATAGGTCAAAGATTTAGATAAGACTTTCTACTCTCTTGAATAAAGATTTCTCACCATTTCTCGTCACTTTACATTTTCATCATCAATAATAGCTCCTGGCTCTCAAAGTTCTTAAAGGAAAGTGAGAATGACATCTTCTCCTTCGTTGATGACCCTCAAACACAAGTAAACTCTGACCCCTGAATATCTCATGTTGATTGTCATAAGCATTATAAATCTACCACATATTATTATATGGTCTGTGATTTGTGAACACAGAGAGGAAAGCTGTGGATAAGGAGATGAGAGTATCTGAATATGGAGACAAGAACAGCCCAATTGCATTAGAAATTTCCAAACTTCCAGGCAGAAGTGGGAATGCTATTTTGTGGTGCAGAATTGTACCTCTAAACAACAGGATTAACTCTCTTAAGGAATTTAAAGCATTTAAGTTTTGAAGATAATGGCTTGGACAGGTCAAGAAGGGATCTAGAGATGAGAGAGCTGATAAGGCATGTTTCAGACTTTCTGAAACCCAAGGTGGGGGCAGAACATAATGGAGATATCATTGTCAGTTACAAGTATTCATTCAGCTCAGATTCTCTAATTTGTTCCAAGAATTTCAGCAGAAGGAAAAATAAAATTTAAGAGAGAGTTTGGGAAAGCTACTAAAGCAGAAGTTTTCAAATGTTTGTGTGTATCAGAATCACCTGGAGGGCTCATTAAAACACAGATTCTGGTCTGCGGCTCCAGTTTCCGATTCAGTAGGTCTGGGATGGGGCCCAAGAATGTGCGTTTCTAACAAGTTTCAGGTGACAGATGCTGCTGGTCCAGCCGTTGTGCTTTGAAAACTGATATACTAAGGATGAGAAAGGTCCTCATCAAATGAGAGGGAAAGATTCAGTAGTAGAGTAGGAAGCAGTTGCAATGACCAATGCAAAACTAATGAAAGCACAGTCACCAACATGATGGAAAATATACATAAAAGCAGTCTAAACGGTAATCTGTAGAGCAGGAAAAACAGCCGCCAAAGAGTGAGATTTCTCTCTTCCTCAGAGTGAACCCCATTACATTTTGTTTCCTCGAATTCTGTTTCCGCTAGAAAGGAGGTATGTGTACTTATTATCAAGGTTACTTATTTTATAATTTTTAAAGTTTTATTTATTTTTGAGAGAAAGAGAGAGAGAGAGAGAGAGAGAGACAGAGTGCAAGCAGGGGAGGGGCAGAGAGAGGGAGACACAGAATCCGAAGCAGGCTCCAGGCTCTGAGCTGTCAGCACAGAGCCCGACGTGGGGCTTGAACCCAGGAACCTGGAGATCATGACCTGAGCTGAAGTCTGAGGCTTAACCCACTAGGCCACCCAGGCGCCCCCAAGGTTACTTATTTTAAAAATGTTTTTGAGCACATACCACATGCCAGGGACTGTGGCAGGCAGAAATAGAGAGGAAGAAGACTCGTGTCTTCCCCTGTGGAAGTCAGTCCCTTACACATGTAGTAAAATTCTATAATGCAGAGACAATGCCTTCCACTTCTTACTATCTTAAACAAACTTCATCATTGTTCCTGTTCATAAAAAAACACTCTTTAAACATGCTGAATAGATGATATAGTCACTGGAATGAAAGTATCAGCAACACATTCTGTGGGTCCCTGATGATGTACCAGATACTCTGCTAAGCATCCTTTCTTTTAATTCTTGCACCACCCTCTTTGGGAAGTAATTTTATTATTCCTGTTACACAGAGAGGAAAGTAAGCTTTCCGGGATTAAGCAACTTGCCCCAGATCACACAACTAAAAGTGGCAACACTGGAATTAGAGCCCTGATCTGTATGACTTCAAAGTCCCTTTTACATCCCTTAGGCTGTCTCAAAAAGTGATTGAAAACACTTTTTTCTTATGTTATCAAACATACATTCCTATGATCTTTAGTAATACACAGAAAAACAAATATTTTTCCATGGCTCATTCATGTTTCCCCACTCATTTGCCAGAGTGCAAAATGTCAGATAGAGCTTAATGAGTTAACCCCCTGTGCTGTCTGTAGGAAATAAAAAGAATTAACATTGAGTATATTCCAGGCAATGTGTATGGTTTCACTTTCAAAAGGAAACCCTGTAAGCATTGCTATCATTCCCACTTTACAAATGAAGAATTAGAATCAGGAAAACTAGATAACACTTTCTTCGTCACAGAGCTAACACATGGCATGTCTGAAATGTGAGCCCCATTTTCACTAATTTTAAAACTCTGACTAAACACCACTATTCCTGAGTGCCTGCCTCCAGTTTTCACCTACGGCTAGATAGTCTGCTGTCTAGAATATTCATCGCTATGTTCTCCCCTTCACCTTTCTGTAAAGAAACTTGAACGATTAGCCTCCAAAACCAATTATGTTCAGTGATCAAAAAGTGCATTTGGTCACTCAAATGGCATGTCGGTAGTAGATGTACCACAATATTCAAGACATGGGGGGCTTCCGTTCCATTTTATACATGGTATATGCCTGTAGTTAGCATGCAAATGTGACAACATTTATATAACACCAATGCAAACAAAATCAATGTGGTTCCAAAAGGAAACCTGAAAGGGCTAAAAGTGGTAACCATCTCTTTTTTCCTCTATTACTTATTTTCTTTGAACATAGCATATAATATGTGAAGGAATTACGGAGGAAACATGCAATATTTATACAAATTTTTGTATAAATTGTATACATTGTATAAATTGTATACATATTTCAGTGATGGACAGGTGAAACATTAAAAGAGGGTTTATATTCAACTAATGGTTTTCTCCACATTATTATTATTATTATTTTAAGTTTATTGATTTTTTTGAGAGAGGAAGAAAGAGAGCATGAGCAGGGGAGGGCAGAGAGAGGGAGAGAGAGAGAATCCCAAGCGGGCTCCACACTGTCAGCACAGAACCCGATGCAGGGTTCAAACTCACAAACCATGAGATCATGACCTGACCTGAAACCAAGAGTCTGATGCTTAACCAACTGAGCCACCCAGGCACCTGTTCACTCTACTGATCTAACTTCTGCTGCCTGTTTCCTCCTGGAGGTTCAAGGAAGTCTCTCACCTAGAATGACCTACTACATTAGCACAGATTGCACACCTCTGCCAGAGTGAGAGCCATGCCTCAACCTCAAGTTCCTGGTGGTGCCTGAGCCCACTACTTCCCACTCCTGGCCTCTTTAGGAGACTCAAGCCAACCTTGGCTTCTGGTTCTTCAAACAAGCCAAGTGTATCAATACCTCAGTCCTGCCTGGGATTCATCATTCAGATCTCACCTCTTTTGTCATATTCCCAGACAATCTTTTTTTTCCTTTTTATTATTATTATTTTTAATCTAGCCATAGTTTATTTAGGGTAAAATCATTCCTTTTTAGTGTACTGTTCTGTGCATTTAGATCAATGCACAAAGCTATGTACCCATCACTACAGTCAAGACAGAGAACAGTTCCTTTAACCACAATTTACTGTGGTGAAATTTACTGTGGCCCTTTGTAGTCCACCACCATTCCCACTCACACCCCAGGAAACCAATGATCTATTTTCTGTCTCTATACTTTGTCCTTTTCTAGAGCATCATATGTATGGAACAACACAACATGTACTCTTCTGAGTTTGAGCTAAATGTCCATTCTTTACAACTTACATAATGTTGCCCCATAATTACCCCCACCATTGTATTATATAATATTATTTTCTTTATAACACTCATTATCCCTCAAAACATCATTTTATTGGCTTATGTGATTATTATTACTTTCTTTCTCTGAGGGGCAACAGCTACATATATGACACTTAAGTACAAATTAGAAAAAAATTATTTTTTCAGGTTTACCCTCCGTTTATGTACTTAAAATTTAGTCTTCAAAAGCATTTCCAAGGTGAAAGATTAGTCCTCCGCTCTCAGGGTGGGGAGTTCAATATTTAATGAGACAATTTGAGTACAGAGATGATATATTTTAAATACAAAATCAATGGGATAAAGAATGTAGGGTCAAGATGTACACTATGTGCAAAGTGACTTTATGAAGATTTAGTTGTCTACAAAATAAAGTACCATTAGAAAAATAAAGAGAAAATTAAAATTATGTTTGTCCCCTTCTCAGTACTTCACGAAAAGCAGATTTCTATATATGATGAGATCAGAGAGAAGTATTTATACAAATATATAAAATATAATCTATACTTATAAATTATACACTGAAGCATGCCACATGCCATACTAACTTATGTATGGTAAATAGATTACTAAGTAAATAGGAAAAAATAAAACACCAGTAATAAATGCTGCTTTAAAGATAAGTAAAACCAAGTACACTTAATTTTAAATCAGATAAGCAAACACAAAGTAACTAATAATAATACCTTTCATCTCTAGTATTTTATGAGTTAAATAGTAGTCAAGGAAATTAATATTCTAGATCTAATTACTATACTAACTCAATGCATAATTAATGAAAAATTTATTTAAGAACTTCAAAGAGATTAAAAAGGAAATTTCTGGGGCCATTATACAAATGTGTCTTTTGATATGTAGGGTTATATATAGCCACTGAGAGGGAAAAAAAATCTGATAGTTGGTGTTTATGATTTATTTGTAAAGAAGGGTTTTACATACAGTCCTAGATACTCTTTACCTATTAATCTTTCATGTTTAAAAGGTAAAACAGGTGTTTAAAAGGGACATTTTCTGTCTCAGTTTCATCTGAGGTGCCAAAAGTAAACAATAAGACAAGAAGTGTCTGTAACGCCAAAATTCAAAAAGCACAGTGTTCTAGAATATTTACATGGGATTACTAATGGGTGTGTCCAAAATCACTCTCCCATCCATAGCAACATATTTGAAAAAAATGTACACTAAATGAAAAAAAAATCACCAAAACTGATTTGTTCCCTCATTCTATTTCTTTGTTTTCCTTAAATTACTTTCATGTGGTTGCATAATTCTTACCTCCTAAACCCATACCTTATAATTCCTGGTTATTATGCTGTCCTCATTTCTCTATTAATTTTCTTAAGTTTCCTGTGTGTGTGTGTGTGTGTGTGTGTGTGTGTGTATTAATTTGTTTATCCTTCCTTCTTTCTTTCACTCTTCAAATAGAGATAAACCAAGGTCAACACTCAGCCTCTTTTTTTCTTTCTTCTTCCTGCTTGGCAGGTTAACACATCTCTGTCTATCTGTCTATCTGTCTATTATCTATCCATCTATCTATCTATCCATCTGTCCATCCATACATCTATTTGTGCTCCAGATACTCATGTAAATAACACATAAAACATTCCATGTAAAACATACCACTGTTTGCATACTTCTGTTAAATTCATCCAGGCTCAGAACCACACTGTAATCTATACTTAACTGTTTTCCTTATAATCTCAATCTCATACACTGTTGTTCATCCGGATCTGAGCATATAGTGCTTTTTCCTATATGTTCTTATATGTTACTTTCTTTTCTGTATGTTACTTTCTCTGCATTTCCATTCTAGTTGACACACATTTTTTTTATACTTTAACCTCTCAGATATTATTTTTAAAACAACTAAACCCATTTCTTTTTTTTTTTTT
>CM053559.1:92490190-92518836 GCA_028646485.1 Cryptoprocta ferox | reverse complement strand
GGATGTCCTCTTTGGAGAAGTGTCTCTTCATGTCTTCTGCCCATTTCTTCACTGGATTGTTTGTTTTTCGGAAAAACAACTAAACCCATTTCTTATTGTCAGACTTTCCTATCCACTTAGGAAACCATGATTTTATTTTTGTTCTTCGCTGTTTAAAAATCTTCGTCTAACTTCCAACGTTCAAGTCCTGTAGGAAAAAACCTCACACCACTGATCCTCTGAGCCTGGAATTCACAAGCCTCTGTGTGGAGGAGGCACTGATCTTATGGCCTCACCCCTTCCCACACTCGCCGCACCCTTAAAGACATCATGCATTCCAGCTAATATAACCAGGAACCCTATGTTTGAGGAACCCTATGTTTTCCACATACACTTCTGAAAAGTGCCCCTCCTCACCTGCCTATTCAAAGCTTAGTTAACTTTCAAGGTTCAGGCATTCTTTCTCCATGAAATTCTGCTGATTTGCCCAAACCAATGTTTTCTATAGACCCCATTTGCCACTTACACTTTTGTTACAAGAGGTTACAAATGTCATTAGGACCAATAGCAAAGGAGCCAATAATTTTCCTGAAGATATCTATTAAATATAACTTCAAAATCTAAAACCAACAAATGAAGGAAGCAAACAAGGTGTGACCAATGAGTATATCAATTGCTATGCAATGCAATAAAAATAAAATGGCAGTAATATTCCATATGGAGAGTCCCTAGCAGAGTGCCTGGTTTGGTGTAGGCACTCAGTGATGTTGTTTTCATTCCTACTCTCAAGTGAAATGCATCAAAATATTTATTTTTTTCCTGTCTAGAAAAATAACGTTCGAAGTCTAAGAAAATTATGCTATAAACAGGAAAAATAAATGCTAATTTCATCATCATCAGTTTTACCATCATCAAAGACTCTAGGCTTAGGACTGTTACTTGAAGTTTGAGGAAGATATTAAAATTAATATAAAACCTGGTTTTAGCATTAAAGCTATTTCATTATAGTTTGATGTCAACTTTAGGATATTCCCCAAACATAACTGTAAAACAAAGTTTCATCCTGAGACCCCAGGAAAGTCACTACTCAATAGCCAATGTAGCATTTTCCACAAAAAAATATTAACTAATTTCTATTTCCCTATTCCATGTGATGACGTGCGCTTTTCCAATTTTTAGACTTAAGTGATACACACTGATTATAGGACTATAGGACTTCATCAGTCTACATGTTTGAGAAGAGTAAGGAACCTTGTGTAATCTAATAGAAGTAGAGGCAAGAGAATTACATTTTTGAGAAGTATTGTAGTTACATCTATTTTTACTGCTTTGGAAGCACCTGTCAGCAAGAACATCTGCATCCTAATAGTCTATTTTAAGGAAATTTAAATCATCCTTATGCTGACAAATTCAGCCATATTCCAAATATATGCATCTCATGAAAGCAAATACATATGCAATTTCTCATTAAGACCAAACATTTTGAAAACAACTTGACTAAGGACCCACCGCATATTTTTAAAATAACAATATTTCTTAATGAAAGGATTGTACACTGTATCACATGCAAATATTTATCTCATTTAATAATGATGATCACTATAAAAATGCCTCTTAATCAAAGGAAAGAAATCATTAGACCACATGTCTCACCACAATTATTTATTCCTCTCTATAAAATACAAAGTGTGTTTGAGATCCTTGAAAATCACCGTTGATTATATACATAATAGTTATAATGTTCTCGAAGGACATAAACCAAATTTTATTGTTTTTAGTAAATGTTAAAAATTGTTGTAGTTTTATTCCTATATAATAATGCCCATTGGTTTGTCATCCAATGCCCACTGGGCTCCCATGCTTCAGAAGGAGGGTAAATGACAGCTATAAAAGAAAGTTGTTTGACTGTCATATTAGATTTCTTTGAGACTCTGCATGAAAAGGCCTTGAAAGCTAGTCTTTGTGAATGATAAAAGTAGTTTCTAAATTCCATAAGCTCCCTTTAAAAATCAAGAGCTAGACTTGGCCCACTCTGATCAAAGAATATTACTCCAATCTTTGCTAGAATGAACTCAGGAGAGATAAAAGGGAAGGTCCTTTCAAATAGGAAGAGAACGTAGAAAGAATTCTATATCAAGAGAAATTGAAGGTGAGAAAATGAGAATGTGGATGAAATCTGAGCCCCTAAGAAGAAAGATTACCAAATTTTCTGGTTTTCGGGCATAAAGGTGTTGTGGGTAAAGGCAAAATTATAAAACCCTTAAGAAAATCTTCACAGCCTTTAAGGTTGTGGAAGAATCCAAGATTCTTCTGGTCAGGGGCAATACTCTCCCTCTTCCTTCCAGAGAACTTTGGCAATGACACAAAACTTTTGTCATCAACAAAATGAGGGATGGGTGTTGCTGCTGGGTATCTGGCATCTAGTAGCTAGAGGCCAGAGATGCTAATAAATAATCCACTGGGCAGAGGGAAATCCCCCACTACAAAGAATTATCTGGCTCAAATTGCCAATAGTGCTGAGGTTTACAAACAACACTCTCATCTGGTGTTCTGCTTAACTGCCGCATCCAATAGGGAACCATAGTGTATAAGGACTAAGGAAGTTTTCAAAATAGGTTAGTCTGAAATGTTCTTCTTGATTTCCTTCTGTCTCCTCATGGTATACATGATTCCAAATTTGGGCGTGCATCCAAATTTATGATCAGTTTAATAGAGTCCATAGTTAGTAACAGGGACTGAAGGCTCATGCTCAAAGGATGAATTATTTTATTCAAAAAATGTAAACTGTATGCACAATAAATACATGGCATTGTGTTACCTACTAAGAGCACATTGTATAAACCTGACATACTTGGTGGAGAAACCAGAGAGATAGATCACAGGGATGGGGAGACTATTCCACAGACGGTCTTCAGGGACATTCTCTCCGAAAAGTTGACATGTGTAGAGGCCCAAGGAGAAGAAACAGCAAGTATAAATTTCCTGGACAGGAATGTGCATGGTATGTTTGAGGAACAGCAAGGAGGCCAGTATAAATGGAGCAGAATAAATGAGAGGAAGGGTGGCGAACATGTTACTAATAGGTTAGATCCCTAGGGAACTGCTGGCTTCTATAAGGACTGTGGATGTGTTAATGAGTAACGTGGAGCAATGACAATTTTGAACAATGGAGA
Organism: Cryptoprocta ferox; assembly: GCA_028646485.1. NCBI lineage: Eukaryota > Metazoa > Chordata > Mammalia > Carnivora > Eupleridae > Cryptoprocta > Cryptoprocta ferox. The sequence continues at coordinate 92,515,684 of CM053559.1, read as the reverse complement.
GACATGATCTAAACTACATGTTTGAATGATTGCTTTGACTACTGTTCTGAGAAGAGATTATGAGAGAGAGATGGTGGAGCGGTTGGAACTGGACCCAGGCTGTAGTAAAAGATGTGGTGAAAATGCTCAGATTCAGGATATATGTTGATGATGGGGCTACATTTGTTGACAATTCGGACAAATCCAATAATTTTGCATGAATAAAAGAACAGAGCTGTCACTTACTGGGTGTGCTATGGATCAAAGTATTATGCCCCCCTCCAACTCCTCTTTCGATATCTTGACACCAATGTGATGACATTAAAGAAGTGGGGTTTGGGAGGTGATTAGGTCATGAGGGTGGAGCCCTCATCGATGGGACTGGTGCCCTTACAGGAAGAGATAGGAGACAGCTTGCTTCCTCTCTGACCTGTCAGGATACAATGAGAAGACAGCTCTTACTAGGAACCAAATCATTCAGCATCTTGATCTTGGACTCCCTAGCCTCCAGAACTTTGAGAAATAAAAATGTGTGTTGTCTAAGCCCCCCGGGATGCAATCAGTTGTTATAGAAGCCTGAGCAAACTTGAGGGGAGAGTGGGAAGGAGGCCATTTGTTTCAGTTTGTTTAGTTTTGTTGGGGAGGGTCAAAACATATATACCTAACATACTAAATTTCAGAAGCTTATTGCATCCAAGTGAATTGATTGAGTACACAGTTGTCTAGGTTTGGCCTTCAGGGGAGACATCTGGTCTGCTTATAAATGTGAGGATTGGTAGAAGAGTGACGGCATTTATAGCTATGAAACAGGGTGTAATCATCCATCTAGGGCATTGATTCTTGAACTACCTGTGATGAAAAAACAGGATTTTATTCAATTCCTCAAGGACGGATATTGGGTCATACTATGTGTGTCCCATAGGCAACTGGTGCAAGGAAGTTTGGCTTCATCTGAACTGGACCATCACCTGTTCAATGACACAAGGCCATGGAACATTGTCTTGAATGCTGCAACAATGTGGAATTGATGAAAATGTGTCCAAACTCGTAATCCCAATATCTGTAGTCATCCCACTGAAGACAGGTAAAGTCAGTTGTGGTCCAGAATCAGTCTACATTTTCTATTTAATTATTTGCTTTTTTTAATATGTGATTGGATTAATATGGTTTGTAATATCCTATTTACTGCAGACATACTCTGAGCACTTAAAAATATTCAAATACACATTCAAAAGTTATGGATATACATAGATGTATTTACTTTAGCAAGTGTTAGCCAACATGGTACACACCTTAATATAAATGTTAAAAAAAAGGGAAATGTTCAGAAAATAGTGGACTAGGAAATCCTAATTTATGGAAGAAAATGACTTGAGGTTATTAATTCAGCTAAAATGATAAAATGTTCAATAATGCAAAAGGATTGTGGAGGAAAAAAAAGAGATAAAAAATGGAACTTACAGAGCACACCTGGGTGCCTCCGTCAGTTAAGCATCCAACTCTTGATTTCAGCTCAGGTCATGACCTCACGCTTTGCAAGTTCAAGCCCCACATCAGGTTCCACACTGTCAATGCTTGAGATTCTCTCTCTCCCTCTCTCTCTGCCCCTCCCCTCCTTGTTCTCTCTCTCTTTCTCTCTCTCTCTCTTTCAAAGAAATAAACTTTAAAAAAGTAGAACTTATATGCAGGGAACAACTGATAGGGGTCAAAGAACAACAAATATATTTCCTTGAAGTTCATGTTGCAAAAAGCAGGAGAATAAGTTATATATATTTTTTCAAATGATTGATTTTAGAACCTTGATATTTTGTCAAACATCTAATACAACTGACTCTTCCTACCTTTTAGTTTTCAATATCCAATCTAAGTCTCCACATTTCACTACTCAATCAGTATACTCACTGAATATTTAAGTTTTTCCTATTGAAAATTTCATAAAGGATTTAGAGCACAGACAATTTTAGCAAGTGTTTTTATTTATTTCATCTCACTGGGCTTTTATTTTATTTTTTCAGTTTTAAGTCAGATTTCATTTTCTAGAACATACAATGCATGTTCAATTATTTACAATATTGATGAACTGTAATGGTATTCAATTCTCTCCCTATGTACTCATGTATTCAGGATATCTGAGAAATGATATAGAAAACTATTTTAATTGCTTTTCCTTTTTTTCTGACACCAGATTGTAAGAAGTCATATAGATGAAATTCTTTATTCTTAGTAAACATCTGGAAATAATTTTTATTTGTTTCATTTTCTATGGAAATACAACACTTAATTGGGTATATGGCTTTTACACAGCAGTAATTGCTAAGGCTTGGGTGAATTAAGCACAATAGAGAATTATTTTCTTTGTATTATAGATCTATTTATATTTTGGTAAGTAGCTGCTGTTTGCACTAAAAGGATTTTCCTGTCTTTTAGCCTCAATAAAATATCTTCAAAAATAGTATTTTTCTTCTATCAGACTGTTGACAGCATAGGCCCAGAAATAAACCAATTTTATTACTGTTGTTATTACTATTTTAATCAGAATAGCAGTTATTAGGTTCTATGTTTTCTGAAAGACAGGGTTAGAATACAAAATGAAACACTTTATTCAGTGGATAGGGGATTCATCTGTCCACTGAATAATAAACTAATATTTATTATGTGTCTATTATTGACAGGAACTGGGCTAAGCATTGGATGGGTAAGAGAGTCTAGGTTTCCAAGAGCCTCAGTGCAAGTAGATGTGAGAGTCAAGTAAGCATATGAGTATTATGAAATTCAACAAATACCATGTGCACGGAGAGCAGTACGAATCAAGCATTCTGTGGGTTCCAAACAAAGTTCAGAGAAAACTGACGGAGGGGCTGCCTTGGTAAAGTCTGGAGGGAAACACAGAAGTTAACCAGATCATCAGATGGGGAGAGGTGTGTGTGTGTGGGGTGGGGGGGATGGTAACCAGCATAGACGGCGGGGCCGGGGGTTAGTGTGTGTGGATGGTGGCAGCAAAGTGGGGCTGGAGATGGTGGCAGTTGATGACATTCATCTCACTAGGCTAGGGCCTCATCAGTTAAGGTCCCACCTGCCATTTAACAAAATCTGGACTTTACAAGAGACTCTTAAATACTGACAACAAGCTGAGGGTTGATGGGGAGTGGGGGAGAGGGGACAAAGGGTGATGGGCATGGAGGTGGGCACTTATTGGGATGAGGACTGGGTGTTATATGGAAACCAACTTGACAATAAACTACATTAAAAAAAAAAAGAAATGTGGATTTTATTTCACAGAGAATTGAAGGGCCTAGAATTGCTGAGGGTGGGATGGAGTGGGGAGAGTAAAGGGTTGGCTATGTGAATATAGTCCCCTTTTGGGAAAAAATAATCTCTAATGTTAAGTTGCCTTGCAGATGGTCAGGACTAGAAGCAGAAAAACTATTTAGGATATTATTCAATTCATTTGAGTTGGACACTACCAGGACTTGAAGTCAAACAGAAAGATAAAGAATATTAGATCTATGCTAGAAGTATTATGATGCTAGAATTGACAGGACGTGGTGATTGATTATGTCATGGGGCAGTATGTGAAGATACCATACCAACTAGTGAGCTCCTGACAGGACACCTAGTAAACCTCCTATTTTTTTTTTTTTTAGTTTTGAGAAGCCATTTAAGAGATGCTAAAATTACAGTTTGCATTATTTATTTGTGAAATAGAATTGAGTACTAAATAAAAATATAATTGACTTATAATTGGTTAGTTGAGAGTAAATTTGAAATAGATTACAACTATTGTTTTCCTCTAACCTTTCCCCCACCCATAACCACAGGCACATCTATCTTTAGGGGATTAGGTGCTGGTTAATATCTAAAAGCTCCCATAAATGGTACCACTTTGCTCTTATCATAATGCACAGTCACATAGAGCAGGTTGCTAAAAAACTTGTTGTGGCTTCTAGATGCTGCTTAATTCCCATTACTATTTTCTGCATCTGACTCACTCTGGATCCTCTAGATATGGGTGATTGAATATTACCGAGACACAGAAGACCTCCAACAGAGGATCTGCCCGATGCCTTGGTTTTCTGGTCACTCTTCCCTCAGCCAGTCTATCTGGAGCTGTTTGGAGACTCCACACAGTTATGTGTGGAGAGCATACCTCAACTATTGATCATTGTGGATTCTCCGTCACAACCCACCCAATTTTACTGGGAGTTATTAGGTTAGACACAAAGCAATTGCTAAGCTGCAAACTTAAAACAAGAGTCACAGAATACAGGTTCTATGTCAGGATAGTGAAAGGGAGAGGTGTCAAGAATCATTCTGGTGTATGTTCCACTTCTAAGTCCACAGTCCTGAACAGAAACAGGTTGGCGGACTGGCCTGGGGCATGGTGAGAATTGGGGATGCATTCTATGTGAGGACATTGGTTTCAGGATCCTGAATGAAATCCAGTAAGCTTGTATCATAGGCAAATGGGTATGTGGTTCTGGAGCTGAGCAGAAGGAATCGGAATGGAGGTAGGATTTGGGAAGAGAGCAGCACGTGGTTGAAGCCATGGGCTCAAAATATTGTTTGAGAACAATGTGTGGGATGAGAAGAGAAAGCAGAGAACAGAACTTTGGGAAATACCAACATTCTCTAGAAAGGACAGACAACAAACACAGCTGAGGTTGGAAGAAACAAAGATAGAGGTTGGAAGAAATTAGGGGAAAAGATATTTTAAGAATCTAGGAATGAACAAACGGGCCTTGTATCACACAAAGGTATAATAAACAACTCACTCCAACGTGCTCATTGGTTTCCAAGGAAGTGATGACAGATAATTTGACAAAGTCAGTTTTAGTGGAATGTTCAAGTCGGGAGCAAGAAGGGAGAAACCGCCCAAATGAAAAATAACTGGCCAAACACTACCATGAAACAAGGGGAGTATTTTCTAATTGAGCGGCTGTGTAATGCTTTTCTAGACAGTTCTCAAAACAGCTTTGCAATGCTGATAAAATTGATCTTTAATGGTGTGTCAGTAAATCTGAGTCTATTAGTTTTGAGGAAAAGAGATTGTTTTGGTTATTGCTGCACAAGAAATGGTCTAAAATTTAGAAGCTTCAAGTTACAACCATTTTATTACTTCTCATGATTCTGTGACTCAGGGATTTGTCCATGACTGAGAAGAGCTAGGACATCCTCAATCCTATCTCCATACATTTAGTGTCTTGGCAGGTGCACCTCTCTTTGCAATCCCTCTTTCTACATGTGGTTACTCCAGCAGAGTAATCAGATTTTTCATAAAGGCCGTCAGGGACCCCCCAAAACATAAAAGTCAAAGAGGTCAAGCCTTTTTAAGGTGTAGGCCTGGGAAGGGCAGAGTGCCACTTCTGGCCTTGCCTTCTATTGGCTAAACAAAGTAACAGATGGAGTACAGGAGGGGACTTCATGTGGTTATGAAAAATGAGAGGTGTGGATTAATGGGGGGGGCATCTTTGAGGCTAGCTACTACAAAGATGAAGATACATGTACTTTGACATCTGATTTCATATATATATATATATATATATATATATATAAACATATATATATGCAGCTTTTCAACAAGGGCAGTTTATACAATTATATCATTTAAAAATATACACACATATACGTACACACTCACAAGCTTCATTTCCTTAAGCAGTAAGAGGAGTTTATTGTTAAAATACCAGTAGTACTGATTTAAAAGTCAGTGCTGGGGCGCCTGGGTGGCTCAGTCGGTTAAGTGGCCGACTTCAGCTAAGGTCATGATCTCACAGTTCGTGGGTTCGAGCCCCGCGTTGGGCTCTGTTTTGACAGCTCAGAGCCTGGAGCCTGCTTCGGATTCTGTGTCTCCCTCTCTCTCTGACCCTCCCCTGCTCACATTCTGTCTCTCTCTCTCTCTCTCTCTCTCAAAAATAAATAAACATTAAAAATAAATAAATAAAAGCCAGTGCTTGAAATTCTCAGTAAACCAGGAAAAGCAAATAAACATTCTCTACCTAAAGAATTCTGATTCATACATATACGCCTTAGATCCTATTCCTGAGTGATTTCTTTGCTTGGTATTTTTATACTTACTATGAAACAAATGGAAAATAATAAAAATATTTTTTTACAATTATACCTTTCTGGTTAATTGTGGCCACACTGGATAGTCCCTATCTGTTATCTCATAAATCCCTAAACCTTCAGAAAACATGAATTTGTACTAAGATATAGAATGAGAACACTTCTGAATCATCAATAAGTTATGAACCACTTGTAGTTAATTTTTCATCTCAATTTTTTACTGATCTTTCCAAAATAGTACTAGGGGTTTCATGTATATGATTATATGATTAATTTTAAGAACATTACTTAAGAAACTCTTTCTCATTTTGGAATGCTGATGAAATGTATATAACCCAAACCATTTGTAATTGACATTCACTAATATTAGGATTGATATATAGGAACAAAACTGCATATGTATATGTATATGTGTTGTGTTTATATAGATAAAATTATGGGAGAAAATTGAGGCATGCTCTAAAACTTTTTCTTCCCTAATCTCCTGGGAAATACAAAGTTCTTATAAACATACTGAATGTACACAACTCTTATGGACTTGAAATAATGAGCCTGACTTGAAAATTTCACTATGGTCAATTGATTCTGAGGACTGGGTGGGTGGGGCTATTGACTTTTTGAGAAACTGCTCTAGTAGAAAATATCGTCACTGATCTGTACTAAGAAAAAGCAGAGACAGATTTGTAATGGGAGACTTTGGCTCTCAAAGGTTTCCAGAGCAGAGGTGTTTCCTAAAGGCCAAGAACAAAAATCTGTTGTGTGTACCAAGCAAGAAATCAATGTGTGAAATCCAGTTTCAGCAGGAAAGCTTTATTATTGTTGAATTCACCTACAGAGATCTCAGGCTGCTGGTTCTCAGTCTTCACAAACCACAAGCAAGATTGTTTGACCCAATGTTTTAAACTATTCTTAATATACTACAGACATTTTAAAATTGTGACTGTTCCACTACTGATGATTTACCCAGAGGGAAAAAATTGTGAGTGTTTACACTAAAATTCTGATATCAGGAATTTCTTAAAACACTGGCATATTTGGGAATGCTGGGCTCCAAATTCACAAATGGCCCACCTCATTCCAAGACTTCAACTGCCTTCTGATATGTGTTGGCATTTGATTTTGAGACCCTCAACTTAAAATAGTAAGAAGTGACATACAAATGAGCTGAAACTTAAAAATAGGTAAAATGGATCACTGGGTATAATCTCAGGCCACATTGCTTGATTCCTCTTCACAAGGCTATCTCACACTTGTGACAGGGTTGAGAATACGCTTGGTAGAGTTTTGTCTAGCGGAAACACTCTCATAAATTGAGCGAATTACTTACAACGAATATGAAACTAATTTCTGTCCGGTGGAACAGATAGCCTGAAAGTCCATGGTTTATTTCTCTGCTAGATATTGCCCAGTTTTATTTATTTTATTTATAATTTTAAAATATTTATTTTTTTTAATTCTGAAAGTTTATTTATTTATTTTGAGCGAGAGAGAGAGAGTACGTGGGAGCGCATGCGAACAGGGGAGGGGCTGAGAAGAAGTGAGAGAGAGACTCTCAAGCAGGCTGCACACTGTCAGCACAGAGCCCTATGCGGGACTTAAACTCAGGAACCCGGAGATCATGGCCTGTGCTGAAATTAAGAGTGGATGCTTAACTGACTGAGCCATTCGGGCACCCTAAAGATTTTACTTTTAAGTAATCCCTACACCTAACATAGGGTTAGAACTCACAACCGCGAGAGCAAGAGTTGCACACTCCACTGACTGAGCCAGCCAGGCATCCCAATATTGCCCACTTTTATTATCTCATCCCAAAATACTATCTTAGTATATATACATTTATTAATACTGTCTATATAACTAACTCCTTAAATGAACTCCAGCTGAGTTTTAATATCTTGAAAATCCCCTCATTAATAAGTTAAATAAAATCTTTGATTACTGTTTGTTTGTCTAGATGTTATAATTTTACCTTATTAAAATTATACTTTAGTGGAAAAAATTAAGCCAACTAACTCCATTATCAGAGTTGCTAAGCAAAAGATTATACGTTCCTGGGGCACCTGACTGGCTCAGTCGGTTAAGCTTCCAATCTGGATTTTGGCTCAGGTCATGATCTCACAGTTCATGACTTCGATCCCTGTGTTGTCAGGCTGGCTCTGTGCTAACAGCACAGAGCCTGCTTGGATTCTCTCTCTCTCAATCCTCCTCCTCCTCTCTCTCTCTCTCTCTCTCTCTCTCATTCTTTCCCTCTCCCATCCTCAAAAATAAACAAACATTTAAACAGATTATATTTTCTTATTGCACTTTGCTGGGGTTTAGTTTCTATTCAACTTGATATTGTTTGATTTGTCAGTCAACAAACATTTCTTGATTGTATTCTATGAAGATACAGTCTAGTCCCCGCAAGTTCCAAGTAGTGTGGGTGAGAAATATAAAATGATAGTAATTATAATTCAAAATTTTCAATGTGGAGATAGATATTTACAAGATAAGGAGAATGGAGGAAAATCGTGTACCGAAACCGACTGTTTATCAGAGAAGGGTCTTAGTAAGGCTTCCTAGCAGAGATAAGAAATGGATTTTAACATGAGGGATGAGTAGGTCTCATCCAGGTAAAAGAGATACAGGAAGTCATTTCTGCAGGAGCAAGAAGAAGGCCATGCCTGGAAGTGTATGTGTGAGTGAGAGATGTGTGGAGTGACAGCAAATGAGCCTTCCATTTGCTGTACTTATAGGAAACCAAAGACTTGCAGATGAAGTTACTCATGTTGGACATGTAAGCTAATGAGTCTATGTTCCAGAATCATTTTGTACCTGTTCCCTTAGTCTTGAACCTCATTTTATCTCTGAGATAAAACGGCATTTCAGATCATAACTTATCCCAATAAATCACCTTATGTTGGACAGGAAAACTCCGTTTTTAGAGGAAGCACACTGATCATTCAAGACCTTATTTAGAATTCTTCGTTCATACCCAAATCTCTAGCAGTTGTGAAAATGCAACATTTTATGATAAATTCTTCACAGACAGGTCCTTTAGTAAATCTGATTGTGTTAAATAGCTGCAACCACTAACGTGGAAATGGGAATTCATTCTGCCAAAAGAGTTTTAATCATGTCTTTTGGAGCCCGGAGATTCTAGGTCAACTTTTGAAATATGAACAATTTGAGAGTACCTCACTGCATTTCATTTTTCAAAAAAAGAAGTTCCTTTCTCTGGAAAATTACATGTGTCCATAAGTCTATTGTATTCATCGAAGACCTATCTTTCAACTGGTAATATTTTTATATACTTCCAAATGGCTCTAAATTCATTTACATCAAAGAGTGCCAATGTTGTGTTTCTATGACTACAGATACACATAATTTGATAATGAAGTTTAGTTGTGCTCAACACATCTAGCTATTGCATCCTTCCTCGTTATTCCCACCTTTAAATTACAGGTGGATCTCAGTAAAAATCAGTCAAAATGATTTTGATTTGGAAGACTTTGCATTGAAAAGAAATGACTTGAAAGAAAGAAAAATAAAAGCCTAATACAGTTGGGTAAATTATAACTTTCTTGAGGACACCAATCTTCAGCTACAATTTTATTTTATTTTATTTTATTTTATTTTTTAATATAATTTACAGTCAAATTAGCTAACATACATTGTATACAGTGTGTTCTTAGTTTCAGGGATAGATTCCCGTGATTCATCGCTTACATACAACACCCAGTGCTCATCCCAACAAGTGCCCTCCTCAGTGCCCATCACCCATTTTCCCCTCTCCCTTGCTCCCCTCCCCATCAACCCTCAGTTTGTTCTCTGTGTTTAAGAGTCTCTTATGGGTTTGCCTCCCTCTCATTTGAAACTATTTTTTCCCCTTCAATTACTCCATGGTCTTCTGTTAAGTTTCTCAAGTTGCACATATGAGTGAAAACATATATCTGTCTTTCTCTGGCTGACCAATTTCACTTAGCATAATACCCTCCAGTTCCACCCACGGTGTTGCAAATAGCCGGATTTCATTCTTTCTCATTACCAAGTAATATTCTGTTGTATATATAAACCACATCTTCTTTATCCATTCACCTGTTGATGGACATTTGAGCTCTTTCCATAATTTGGCTAGTGTTGATAGTGTTGTTATATACGTTGGGGTACATGTGCCCCTATGAATCACTGCTCCTGTATCCTTTGGATAAATTCCTAGTAGTGCTATTGCTGGGTCGTAGGGTAGCTCTATTTTTAATTTATTTTCTTTTTTTAAATTTATTTTTAAATTTTACATCCAAGTTAGTTAGCATATAGTGCAGCAATGATTTCAAAAGTAGATACCGTAATGCCTGTTACCCATTTAGCCCATCCCCGTCTCACAACCCCTCCAGTAACACTGTTTTTATATTATTTTTGCTTCCCTTCTTTTATGTTCATCTTTTATGTGTCTTAAAGTCTTCATAAGAGTGAATTCATATGATCTTTGTCTTTTTCTGAGTGACTAATTTCACTTAGCATAATGCCTTCTAGTTCCATCCACGTAGTTGCAAATGGCAAAATTTCATTCTTTTTGATTGTTGAGTAATACTCCATTATATATACATACACCGCATCTTCTTTATCCATTCATCCATCAATGGACATTTGGGCTCTTTCCATACTTTGGCTACTGTTGATAGTGCTGCTATAAACATTGAGGTGCGTGTGTCCCTTCAAAACGGCATATCTCTATTCCTTGAATAAATACCTAGTCGTCCAATTGCTGGGTCATAGGGTAGTTCTATTTTTAATTTTTTGAGGAACCTCCATGCTATTCTCCAGAGTGGCTTCACCAGTTTGCATTCGCACCAGCAGTACAAAAGAGATCCTCTTTCTCCACATCCTCGCCAACATCTTTTGTTACCAGAGTTATTAATGTTGGCCATTCTGACAGGTGTGAGGTGGTATTTCATTGTGGTTTTGATTTGTATTTCTCTGATGATGAGTGATGTTGGGCATTTTTTCATGTGTCGGTTGGCCATCTGGATGTCTTCTTTGGAAAAGTGTCTATTCATGTCTTTTGCCCATTTCTTCACTGATTATTTGTTTTTTGGGTGTTGAGTTTGATAAGTTCTTTATAGATTTTTGGATACCTAACCCTTTATCTGATATGTCATTTGCAAATACCTTTTCCCATTCTGTCAGCTGCCTTTTAGTTTTGCTGATTGTTTCCTTCGCTGTGGAGAAGCTTTTTATTTTGATGAAGTCCCAATAGTTCATTTTTGCTTTTGTTTCCCTTGTCTCTGGAGACATGTTGAGTAAGAAGTTGCTGCGGCCAAGATCAAAAAGGATTTTGCCTGCTATCTCCTCAAGGATTTTGATGGCTTCCTGTCTTACATTTAGGTCTTTCATCCATCTTGAGTTTATTTTTGGTTATGGTGTAAGAAAGTGGTCCAGGTAAATTTTTCTGCAAGTCACCGTCCACTTTTCCCAGTACCACTTGCTGAAGAGACTGTCTTGATTCCATTGGATATTCTTTCCTGCTTTGTCAAAGATTAGTTGACCATACGTTTGTGGGTCCATTGCTGGGTTCTCTATTCTGTTCCATTGACCTGAGCGTCTGTTTTTGTGCCAACTATTTTTAATTTTTTAGGAACCTCCACACTGTTTTCCAGAGTGGCTGTACCAGTTTGCATTCCCACCAACAGTACAACAGGGTTCCCATTTCTCCACATCCTCATTAACATCTGTTGTTTCCTGAGTTGTTAATTTTAGCTACCCTGACTGGTGTGAGGTGGTATCTCAATGTGGTTTTGATTTGTATTTCCCTGATGATGAGTAATGTTGAGCATCTTTTCATGTGTCTATTGGCCGTCTGGATGTCTTCTTTGGAAAAGTGTTTATTAATGTCTTTTGTCCATTTCTTCACTGGATTATTTGTTTTCCAGGTACTGAGTTTGGTAAGTTCTTTATAGATTTTGGATACTAACCCTTTATCTGATATGTCATTTGCAAATATCTTCTCCCATTCTGTTGGTTATCTTTTAGTTTTGTTGATTGTTTCCTTTGCAGTGCAGAAGCTTTTTATCTTGTCGAGGTCTCAATAGTTCATTTCTGCTTTTATTTCCCTTGCCTTCAGAGATGTGTCAAGTAAGAAGTTGTTGAGGCCTACGTCAAAGAGGTTGTTGCTTGTGTTCTTCTCTAGGGTTTTGATGGTTTCCTGTCTCACATTTAGGTGTTTCATCCACTTTGAGTTTATATTTGGGTAAGATGTAATAAAGTGATTCGCGTTTATTTTTATTTTTTATTTTTATTTTTATTTTTATTCCCCCAGAACCATTTGCTGAAGTGATTGTCTTTTTTCCATTGGATACTCTTTCCTGCTTTGTCATAGATTAGTTGACCATACATTTGTGGGTCAAATTCTGAGTTCTATATTCTATTCCACTGTTCTATGTGTCTGTTTTTGTGCCAATACCATACTGTCTTGATAATTACAGCTTTGTAGTAGAGGCTAAAGTCCGGGATAGTGATGTCTCCTGCTTCGGCTTTCTCTTTCGACATTGCTTTGACTATTAGGGGTCTTTTGTGGTTCCGTATAAATTTTAGGATTGTTTGTTCTTTAACTACAATTTTAGATTTAGAGACATTTATTCTTTCATTATAGTATAAAATGTATTGCAGTATAAGAAGGAAAAGCTGTTCCCTATACATATGACTCCATGTACAGTATAAGCACCAAAGACTTATGTTATAATAATTTCAACCTAGGAGCCTATGGTTGCCTAGCCAAGGAGAAATTCCTCACAAGACCAGCAGTGAGACTGACAATTTCTATAGTGTTTTCAAGGATTTCTTTAGAATTCTCCACCACTCAATTGTTAAATATTCTTAAATAAAGGTCAGCCATCAGCAAACCCAATTCATTCATATTTATTGGGCACCAATCATATGGTGGCTTATGGGAATATAAAGATAACCTACAAAAAATAATAGTCTTCTTTAAAGACACAAGGAAATTAAATATTAAAGAACATTTTACTATCTGTTCTTATAAAGATACGTACATAATAATAAAATACCAGAGTAAAAGGCAAAGCTAACTGCAAACGGGATACACAGTTTAAGAAAATTGTTCAGCACTGTCACCTCAAATTGAATTATTTTTCATGGTGAACTACAGGGGTAGCAGCAATCCAAGCTCAAAACTTGTATGTGCAAGAGATCGAGACATGAGAAAGCACAACCAGCTGAAAGTACAACAGAAAACAAACCAACTGTGAGTTAAAAATTGCTAAAGCAGAGACTGCAAGATGGATTAGGAACAGAAAATTAATTTGGAAATATAAATGGAGACATATTTTGAAGGGTATTGATTCCTATATAAAGCAATTTGGCCCTTATTTTTGTAGACTGACCTGGGTTAAAACCAGTTGCCTAGAGCACTAAAATATCCCAAAGGCATTAACATGTCACTGGAAACTTAGAAAATGGAGAAAATATTGTTTATGCTGCTCCTTTCTGGGCAAATGGTACAAGTGTTTGGAAGAAATGGCTCAGGAAGTCCCTTAGTGTGGGGTCTGAGATCAGCAATGGGTTACAACTGAATGACAACATCTGGATTAAACACGTTTGGGGATGATATATAGTGGTCCTTTCAAACAATTTCTGTAGGTAGTATCTTCTCTAAATAATCAACACCATTTTCCTAAACAATGTCTATATTCTTGAAATAATAAAACTTTCAAGAATATAGTCTTAAAGGATAGCCAAAATATTAAATTCTCCTAAGTGTTCATATAGCCCATTACTATCTGTCTTCCACAAAGTGAAAGAAGTCACCTCTGACATCATTCTACATTTTGCTTTAGGACTTCTTCTTCTCACGTCAACCATTTGTTAGCTGATGGGAATTTAGTGTGTTAATCTTTAACTCACAGACACATAAATACTCCCTGAAGGTAGAAATGCAAGATGGTAGGTATGATATTTGGATTCCTTGATGACTATCCTAAAGAGACAGGCAGTACCATTGGTTATGGTGGCAGCTTATCCAGTTTCAAACATTTAGCCATCATTCACCAAACTTCTTGCCAGACGAGAAGTTAGGCATATAGCCAGCCATCTACTTTGCCGACCCAGAAAGGTCCTTTTCTTAACCCGTACGTGTTTTTGCTCCAGGAGAGAGAAAATTGTTTCCCTCCTGGGAAAACAGTGTGTCTGTATGTGGGTGTGGGTGTGTTTATATATATATCTCATACACACATGACATCACTGCATTTTTTATTCTGTTTCTTCAGCATTATAAATGTTCTCTGGAAGAGAGCTGCCAGTCAAATCTATAAAATCTGAAGCTCAAAATTAAATATGCAAAAGGAATGTATTAGGATGTCTTGATCATTATTATAAAACAGCATATGAAATAGCTTATTATGTATCTGTCTTAGGTAGAAAGAACAAAGGGAGAAAAAAAATCACCCCTTTCAGCACAGAAATAGATAATATAATGCAAACGATATAAAACAAATGCATTTATGTTAACTATATACCTATCAGACCACAAAATATATTTTCTATGTGTAAAACATTCTTATGGGCAATACATGTATTTTTCTCTACCAATATCTGTCACTATGATCTATTGTAACTTTTCCTATGAATGCATATATAGATGTGCACAAAAAACCTGGGTTTTGTTTCTGCATATATAGATTCAAGTTTCAAAATCAGAGTCTCCAAGAAACTTACATTCAGAAGTGCACACTTGGAATATTTTTGTAAAAAGTCATTTTATTCACTAAAGCTGTATAATTTACATACAATTAATTAAGTCATTAAAGGAATTAAGTAGTTCCTAGTTTACTGTCTGGCAAGAAGTTTGGTGAGTGATAGATAGGCACCATAACCAATTATACTTCCTCATCTCTCATCTTTTTTAAAAAAATTTTAAATGTTTATTTTATTTTTGAGAGAGAGAGAGACAGAGAGAATGAGCAGGGGAGGAGCAGAGAGAGAGGAAGACACAGAATCCGAAGCAGGCTCCAGGCTCTGAGCTATCAGCACAGAGCCTGACGTGGAGCTCAAACTCACAAACTGTGAGATCATGACCTGAGCCAAAGTCGGATGCTTAACTGACTGAGCCACCCAGGCGTCTCTAATCTCTTAACCCAAGGGAAGAATATCATGGAGAATTAGTGATGACCACAAATTCTTTGCTACTCTACCCACTGAGAGGTGGAGTCTATGTCTCTGCTTTCTGAATCTGGTCAGACTCTGGGGCTGCCTCAACCAATAGAATCACAGAGAAGCACCCAGGACAGACTATGCAAGACCTATAAAGACCCATGAAGAGGTCCCATAGAGAGGTCCTATAGAGAGGCCCTTTTGAGATACCTGCAGGAAGAGGAACCGAGGCCCAGGGAAGCTCTCAGCTGATAGCAGCATCAACTTGCCAGCCATGGAAGAGGAAACATTGTTAAAGAGGCACCTTCATCCCAGTTTGAGCTGTTCCACCTGACACCACACGAAACAGAAATGGGTCACTGCCACCATTCCTGCCCAAACTGCAAATTCATGAGCCAGTGAATGTTGTTGTTTCAAGCTACTAGGTTTTTGCCAAAAATATCGATAGATGGGTGGAAGCAGCAATGAGGATTAGAATGGGTATGAAGTTTACATAAAATTGTATCACAAAATTGTCAGCAATACCAAAGTAGTGATCCATAAATTGGATAAAAAATAAAGATGAGCACTTCTGCCAACTTCATGGATAAATTGTGGTTTTCTAGAGTGCTATGTTGACAAGGATCGTTAGGACAGCTGGATTCAGTGGGAAACCTGATTGTGATTGATTAGCGTTATGTATTTGCCCTTAACAATCTTTAGTGATTTGCCCACATGGGATATAGTACAAATTAGGAGATATTCTACAATGTCATGTTACTATAAAAAAATTCACTAGAAAAGTAAGATCAGAAACTATGAAAATTCATTCAGACATTTGGATTTGCCAAAGCAATATACATACTTCATAGTCCAGCTATGTTGAGTATTTTTGTGAAATCTGACTTCTGATTAATTTCTGACTATTTTTTACGTAACATATTTGAGATTTTCAGCTTATATAACTGGGTAATACATTGCACGAATCCATCATTTAACTCCAGGACTAATATCAGTTGATAATGTCTGATCATAATGAACACATTCCTATCAGGGTGAGTGGTATGTGAGTGAGGTCCCCCAGATCAGGAACAAAGTCATTGTCGCTTTAAAAACAGTCAAAAAGCTTCAGAAAATGTTATGTTTCCTTATACAAAGACTAACGTAAATATCAAAGGTCATGTATCTTGGTTGGGTTTACTTAACTTTTAACTTTTGTTAGCTCACATTCATCAGGAATTCTGACTAAAAGTTATACACGCATGATGAGCAAAAGTGGGAAATTAATTCTAACTGAATCAACGAGGTTTGATAGGAAAATGTTTCAAAACATGGCATCAGTAGGTGAAAGAGACAACATAAATGGTAGTTGACAGGAAAAAATGAGGAGCCATTTCTGTGTTGAAAAGACAGTGCCTGGAAATGAAGGTAAGCATCTGACCTGGATTCGATATCTTTCCTGCCTTTAATTGTCTGCTTTTAACTGGGCTTTAGGCAAATCACCTCACTACTTTACCTATCTTCTCATTTGACAAGTCAGGATAATGACTGCAGACTTAACTCACCATTTTTAAGGAGCTGTGATAATGTGCAAAATAAAATACCTTAGAGATCTGAAGACATCCTAAAAGTGTGCCCTGGTAGAAGACAATATTGGGACCCCATCTCGACTACGTCCTTTTTTGGACATAAAGAACCTTGGGATGCAGGTGGCATTTTCATCTGTGCTTCCAAAGAAAGTTGGAACTTTGAAAGATAAAGGATGCTGTGGGGTGTGACTATCTGGCTAAATTGCTGGCTGGTAGCACTTAATGTGATTTGGCTTTTTATCCCATGAATAAACCCAGAGTGATAGGCGCTTGGCTGGGGCACCTGAGAACTTCTAATGAGGAGCAGAAAGGAAACGTCTGCCTGGAGACTTGCCAATTTCATCAATAAGACTCAGATCTAAATTAGAATCAGAAAGAGGGAAAAAGTCCCAGATAAAATTATACAACCAGATACCAAGAAGGATATGGGGAATGATGAAGAAAGTATAATCAAGACAGACATGCCCCGTAATTTATATGATAATATAACAGGAAAGGACTTCAGGGAAACTTTCTATGGTCTCTATCATCTATATACTAAGAATATGTGATGAAGAACACAGTATTCTGATTTGAACAAAGTAAGGTAAACATAAAACGATAGATGTACTCCAGACTCAATGGTTAGGATTCAACTAGAAATTGATAATGGGTATGCACACTTTATTTTCATGTGGGAAGGCCATTCAGAATGAAATAATTGATTACAAGTACTTTTTGTACGGACAAAAAAAAAAATGAAAGCATCAAGTCACGTTTATGGGGAAGAATTAAAAAAACTGCTAGAATATCATATTAAAATCTAGAAAACATATTTATGGGCCAGGCACTCCCCATATTTTTCCATATCCTCCTTGCCATGTATCCGTGAGGCAAGGATTCACAATCTTAGCTACAAAGGAGCCACACGTGTGAATCACTGTAGATACCTACCAAAAATAATTATGGTGCAGCAAGTACTGTGTCTGTTTGTTTGTTTTAGAATGAAAAATAGAAAGTGACAGACAAGGTAGGAAAGAAGATTTGGTAGCTTTGAATGTGAGGTTGAATAATATCTTATACCTGAATAATATCAGCTATAGGAAATACTTTTTTTCCTTTTTTCTTTTTTTTTAACTTTTCTGAAAGGTAGAAAAAAAGTGGGCAGTGGAGTCTTAGAGTCAGAGGAATGCTGGGAAGTCAGGAAAGTAGTACCAAAAAACTATGAGACAAACCAACAAACCCTCTTTTGGTATCTGTCTTTAAATTCTTCCTTGTTATTTTTTTTTATTATTAAAAAAAACTTTTAACATTTATTAATTTTTTGAGAGACAGAGCATGAGCAGGAGAGAGGCAGAAAGAGAGGGAGACACAGAATCCGAAGCAGGTTCCAGGCTCTGAGTGGTCAGCACAGACCCGGACGTGGGGCTTGAACCCACGAACTGTGAGATCACGACCTTACCCGCAGGTGGACAGCTAACTGACTGAGCCACCCAGGCACTCCTAAATTCTTCCTCTTTAAGTTAAGTTAGACTTTAGGGTTGAGGGATGCATTAAGATATAATCATCAAATTTTATAAAGCCAGCCGGAGGGAAATTGGGGTAAGTTTGAAAAAACTTATCTTAGTATAATCCATATTTAAATGCATCTATTCTTAAAATCGAGGAAATACAAAGGGAAAGTACACACACACACACATGAGCTAAAAATGCATAATGAAATATGACAAATTCTATCTTATGCAAAGTAAGTACAAGTATTATTGAAATGCTTAGTTTACAATTGATGCTGAAAAAAATCTCTTCGGTGATATCAGTTGTCAAGACACTAATGAAGCATAGTCTAAGAGGCTATAGCAATTAAAAAATGACAAATATAATCTTATCTTCTCTTTGGCTCTTCCCTATCCCTGTTCAAAGATATTTGTTTCCCTGCACAAGTTCTGAAGGCAATAAAAAATTGCTCCAACTTTTCATGTAAGACTAAAACCTTAAATAAAGTTATCCACTTATATTATCCACACCTATTATTTACTGCTTCTGTCTTGTTTAGGGGAGAGCTAAAGGAAGCAGCTGGATTTAAACAATGGCAACACATGTGCATTTTTACATCAGGTAAATAAGGGCTTGTTTCGACAATCCTCGACACTTCCGAACTCCAGGAAAGGCCACATATTTAATCTACGTCTGTGTGACTTTCCCCATGTAATTATTTATGCTGGACTACTGCCTCCTTGTTCTTGCATCTTGCCATTAACTTAAGAACTTTTTAAAACATTTTTTCTTGAGGCACCTGGGAGGCTCAGTTAAGCATCTGACTCTTGATTTCAGCTCAGGTCATGATCGCCTGATTCCTGAGATGGAGCCCAGTGTCAGGCTCTGTGCTGACAGTGTGGAGCCTGCTTGGGATTTTTGTCTCTCTCTCTCTCTCTCTCTCTCTCTCTCTCTCTAAAATATAAATAAACATTAAACATTTTGGGCACAATTTCCCACATAAAACATCATTCTGGGGTCTGTGAGGAGGATGATAAATACACACGTAAAAAAATCTCACTAGATGACCACTGGCCATAAATGATCCTCTGAGTTTATCAAGTGCAGTGATTAAACTTGTAGGGGCTTGGGGAGCCTGGGTGGCTCAGTCGGTTAAGTGTCTGGCTGCGGCTCAGGTCATGATCTCACGGTTCGTGGGTTCAAGCCCCGCATCGGGCTCTGTGCTGACAGCTCAAAGCCTGGAGCCTGCTTTGGATTCTGTATCTCCCTCTCTCTCTCTGACCTTCCCCTGCTCACGCTGTCTCTCTCTGTCTCTCAAAAATAAATTTAAAAATTAATTTAAAAAAAATTTAAACTTGTAGGGGCTTACCAATGCCCTAGAAGATAAGGTACTTTGATAGCATCATACAGCCAATGCCTAACATTTTTTTTTCACTCTTCCATTTCTCCTTGTCAGTTTTCCCCTATTTCAATTTAGCTACAACAGAGCTGCAAATAAATACCAAGCACGAAAGGGAGTATTCTTTTTTCCCTGGTTCAATGATACACATATCACATGACAAGGACAAAATGAACAATCTCTAAAACATTTTCCATTGCATCGTTCTGATTGGCCTTTATAAATCTGTTTCAGATATTACGATGTAATCCAAAATTCAAATATTGTCAAGCACATGGTAGGTGCTCAATAAATATCCACTGCCTTGGTTTGTAGTTGTTTTCCCTGTGCCTACTCTTGCATCTTTCTGACTTAGTCTCCACATAAAAGCCAGAGTGCTCTTTTAAAAATATAAATCAGATGTCACTCTCCATTTACAATTCTCCAGTGAATTTTCTGATAATCTTAGAATCAATCCAAACTGGTACTTAATACATTACCTCGTTCACTCCCAAGACTAAGCCACACTCATCTTTTCTTAGCCTGGCTACCTAAAGTTTTCCTCACCTCTAGAAATTTACTCTTTTCTCCCTCTGCCTGAAATGGGCTTCCTTCATCTCTTGGCACGGGTGGCTTCCTTCTACCCTCTGGAATACAAATGAAATTTCATCTTCTCAAGGAACACTTCCCTGACCCTCCCATTCAACGAGGTTCTGCTGCTCTCATTTATATCACTCTGTTATTTTCTCCATATAATAATCTGTCTGTATAAGTATACATGTGTTTACATACATGTATTTAGCATTACTGCTCTTCAGGTTATTGTTCATATTACCCACCTAACCATAAGTTCCAAGGGAAAATCTCTGCCTATCTCTGCCTTGTTCCATGTCTCCTGACCACTGCTCTATGCCCTAATGTCAGTCTCTCACATAGTAGGTAATCAAAAAATAGTTTTTGAATGAGTAAATGCAAATATATATTTATATGTATGATACTAATAATTATTTTATATGCCTTCAAGTCTTGCCACCTATTCATTTCTGCTAATTTAGTTTACCCGGAAATAATCTAGTAATCTTTCCTATTCACACAGTCATAATCAGCACTGTCTACATGTAATTTGCAAATCTGCTATCTGGAAAAGTTGAAACCAGGTCAACTGCTTCTCTAACAGATGTATCTCCAGTACTTTGAGAAGCTTCCGGAGTTAAGTAAAACTTTAATAAAATAGGTACTAACAAATGAATGAATTTGTTATAAGTTATAAGATAAAAATTTCTATAGCTGGATTGATGTAAGGATTAAATAATAGCATTCAGGGGGCGCCTGGGTGGCTCAGTTGGTTAAGTGTCAGACTCTTGGTTTCAGCTCAGGTCATGAACTCAGGTTTTGTGAGTTTGAGCCCTCCATCAGGCTCCACGCTGACACTGTGGAGTCTGCTTGGGATTCTCTCTCTCTCTCTCTCTCTCTCTCTCTCTCTCTGCCCCTCTTCCACCTGTTCAACTTAATTTTTTTTAATAAAAAAAGTAGCATTCAGTAGATCTATTATTTGATTTATTGACTAACTCTTGGTCACGTCTAAAAAAATTTGTTTTACAATCTGGTCTTATTTCTTCTGACAGAATATGGAATCCTTCTTCATAAATTTAATCAGTTAGACTCCCTGACTCTCATTACCCTTGCCCTACATACACTACCTGTTGTTATGCTTGAAAAGCTGAATTTTAAAACCACTAAAAGGCATGTTTATCCTTAAAAATTAGTAATGTCACCTTTAAATTCAAATAATAAGAGTAAATAAACTGATTTCTTAAGATATACTTTCTTACATTTTTACCATTATTTCTGTGGATCCATGGTGGTATTTTTCCATCAAATGACTTCTCTTTGGGGCCATAATCCCATCTCTTGAGCTGTCAATTAAGTCCAGGGGCCCCAAAGGAAGTAAATGATACCCAGAATATTGCATATCTATTTCTGAAACCTAACCTAAGCAAAGGGGAAAAACCCATAATATAAAGAAAGTAGGAATATGTTTGCATACACATTTTGCTGTGGATTCCTCTTTATCCATGGGGTCTGCCATGAATTGAACGTTTGTGTCTCCTCAAAATTCATATGTTAAAGTATTTGGAGTTGAGGTCTTTGGGAGATAATCAGGTCATGAGAATGAAGCCGCCATGATGGGATTAGTGTCCTTAGAAGAAGAGGAAGAGAACTAGTCCTTTCTCTCTCCAGTGTGAGGATAGATACATGGAAACATTGGTCGTTCATAAACCAGGAAGAGGGCTTTTACCAAAAACCCAAGCATGCGAGGGTTCTAGCCTCCAGAATTGTGAGAAGTAAGTGGGAGAAGTTTTAATAGCAGCCCAAACTAAGAACTAAAACATACATATAATTGAATTGTTTCCATGAAAACACTAACAGTATTCAATAAATGAACTAGTTCAGAAAATATGAACTCAACTCTCTTTTTTTTTTGTAATTATGAGGTTAATTTTTTTAGAACCACGAACAAAATTGTAAGCTGCTATAAGATGCTGTTTCTGGATCCTATAAGTAAAAACAGAAGTATCCTACCACCTGAAGACACCCCTAAATTAGGACACTGGCAGATACAGGAAAAGAACTATTTATTCCTGTAGAATTTCTATGGGTTTTATTTTTAGGTTCCAAGAAGGAAGTTGAAAGGAAACTGTCTGGAGACCTTCTTCTCCCATTCTTTTGAAACTCCTAATATAATTTTAATTTCCATAAATCACTGATTGTCTAATTTTATCTAAAATATTATAGAACATAATAGTGACTGGGTTACTAACATAAATATTACGAGTCTGTTATTGGTATAATAATTATAAAACAGATGAATGTTTCAATGGAAAATGTCCTATTTACATGATTAAAGTTCACTGAATATCAGTATTAATCAAGATAGGTCATGAACATTGAATATCAGTATTAATCAAGATAGGTCATGAACTATGGCTTCCTAATTAAAAAACTATTTAAAATAATAAATGATATTATTTTTAAATATAGAAGAATTACCTTACATATTAGTCGAAGGCAGAACTATTTAAATAGGTTAACATATTCTTCTTAATTAATGTTAAAAATAGATTCAAAATGTTCTAAATAGTTTATAACATGACATTAAAGAATTGAGGAGACTATTTTTTAACACTAATATGTGTTTTGATCATCTGCCTACAGCTGTTTATTTTTTTTTTTTAACTACTCTGTTTGATTTTAAAAATCTTTTTTAGGGAAATTAGGGGCACCTGGGTGGCTCAGTAGGTTAAGCGTCTGACTTTGGCTCAGGTCATGATCTCGAGGTACATGAGTTTGAGCCCCCTGTCGGACTCTGTGCTGACAGCTCAGAGCCTGGAGCCTGCTTCAGATTCTGTGTCTCCCTCTCTCTCTGCCCTACCCCACTCCTGCTTTGTCTCTGTCTCTCTCTCAACAATAAACATTAAAAAATTAAAAAAAATTTCTTTTAGGGAAATTATTACAATGTAATAGGGGTTTCATAATTAAAAATGCATGTGTGTTGGTAGCATGCGTTTATGATTTGAGAGGAGAGAAACAGAGAAGAAGGGACACATGCATTTGCTGAATTCCCACCAATATTTGTATTCATCGGTATGAATCTCTAAATTAAAATGAATTTAGTTGTCCTTAGGATTAATATTCCAATGAAAATAAGAACTATCTCGGACATCTTCCCTTGAAAACTACCACTTTAATATACAGAAAAACATTTTATTTCCTGAGAATGACTACTACCAGCTAAAGAAAAAAGAAAGTTAATGTATTTAATTATAAAAAATGTTAAAGCTTAAATATAATTTTAAAAATTATCTATAAAATATGTGAAATACCTATATAGGGAATGCTGTGCAATTACATTGAAAAAAAATGTGCTATATCCCAGCTTTAAAATAAATAAACATTTTGAAAATGAGAATGTACAAATACATCCCGGGTGAAATCAAGTTTGCTAGTTTTTTACATGTTTATATAAAACAACCTGGCAGTTATAGATATTAAACAACACACTTAAATGATTAAAAAGTACAGAAATCACCTCCCTGTGCACAAATGACAGACTGCAGAATTTACTGGAGGGCAAACTTCTTAATATATTTTTTATTATTGTTTTGGGGCATTCATATTTTCTATATATTGTGTCAATATGTATTAATTTATGTTTTTCAGAAAACCATCTCAATTAAAATAATCAAGTATCACTATGTTGTAACTTTATCAGTGCTTTCAGTTTTTATCAGCAAAAATTGTGAGAAAACTAGTTTCTAAAGCATTTTTTTGTTTTTTATTTTTATTATTTTTTAAAAATGTTTATTTATTTTTGAGAGAGAAACAGAGTCCAAAAAGGGGAAGGGCAGAGAGAGAGGGAGACACAGAATCTGAAGCAGGCTCTAGGCTCTGAGCTGTCAGCCCAGATCCGGAAGGGAGGCTCAAACCAACAAACTGCAAGATCATGACCTGAGCTAAAGTCAGACACTTAAGTGACTGAGCCACCCAGGCACCACTATTTTTTTTAATTTTTTATTTAAAAAATTTTTATTTATTTTGAGAGAGACAGAGAGAGCGAGAGTGAGAGAGAGAGAGAGAGAGAGAGAGAGAGAACCCACGCACAAGGGGGGTAGAGGCAGAGGGAGAGGGAGAGAGAATCACAAACAGGCTCCACACCCAGCAGAGGGCAGAGCCTGATGCGGGGCTTGATCTTATGAACCATGAGCCGAAATTGAGAGATGCTTAACCAACTGAGACACCCAGGAACCCTTATATTATTTAATTTTTGAACACATTCTGACAATGCCATTTAAGAAAAATTCTAAATTATTTGCATTTAAAGCATTCACAATCCAGGCTGTGTATTAACGGGTATCTTTGCTCTTGTATTAGTCATTGTGTTTTCTGTTTTGTACAATATGGCTACTATTTTGGTTGCTTTTAATCACTGGTATCAAGTGAAGGCTTGAAGGATATTCAATTCTACTGCCTTTGAGAATATACATAGACCCATGGATCTCTGAATATTATGAACAATAAAACTCATCCCTGAGCCCCTACCCTAGGCACTGTGATTAGGTTTTTTTTCTTCATTTTTGAAAATTATGGATTATCTTTCTGTTGTTTTCACTGTTGGAACTGGCCAGCTCTGGAATTACTGAATAGTAGATGCTTCTCCTCAACATCCCACAGATCTTTCTTCATTACAGATTGTCATTTAGTAGTGTGCATAAGTTTTATAATATCTTTAAAAAAACATTTTTATAAATTTTTGAGAATTTGTAATATACCTTTCATCCATCTTGGACACTTTTATGTAATTTTTTTTCTAATTCACGAGGATGGGATGAGGTTAGTTATCATGATTTAATTTTCTTGAAACACATAAAGTTTCAATAAGAGCACCCTACAGTTTGTTTTATCCCCCAGGGAAGTTTGTCTAGATTGTAAACCTTTCAAAAGAAGACATCTTGTCTTATTCACCTTGTGTCTTCATAGTCCAACATGGTGACAGACATATTAGCAGACCCAAATATGTTACTGACTACAATTGCTGCTTTATTATTTTTTTTTACCCAGTCATATATTTGGATAGCCATTGCTGTCCTTTGTATTTATTTTTCATAATTTTAAGTCTCTTTCATTACATTTTATGTCAATGTTGACATCACAAAACATAACTTCATATCATTCACTTAATTTCTATAGTATTTCTCTCTGACATGAATTCACTATCCCCACTGTGGATTTTCCATCTACTTAGCAGTTTTAGTTTATTCATTTATTTTTATTTTAATCTCATCAGGATTAATCTTTTTTTAGGTGTTTATTTATTTTTGAGAGAGA
>CM053559.1:92400148-92489690 GCA_028646485.1 Cryptoprocta ferox | reverse complement strand
TTTCTCTCTGACATGAATTCACTATCCCCACTGTGGATTTTCCATCTACTTAGCAGTTTTAGTTTATTCATTTATTTTTCTTTATTTTAATCTCATCAGGATTAATCTTTTTTTAGGTGTTTATTTATTTTTGAGAGAGAGAGAGAGAGAGAGAGAAAGAGAGTGTGTATGTGAGCAGGGGAGAAACAGGGGGCGGGGGGGACAGAAGTTCTGAAACAGGCTCTGTGCTGACAGCAGAGAGTCTGATGTCGGGCTCGAACTCATGAACCATGAGATCATAACCTGAGCCAAAGTCAGACACTTAACCAACTGAGTCACCCAGGAGGCCTTCATCAAGATTAATGATGAACTTTATCTATGAACTTCAACAAAAGCACAGATTGCTGTTCCTTAATTTCCATTGTTGTAAGATCTTTCTTTACTGCAGCATAAGTAATGAAAAATCTGATGAGCAGGAATGTCCCTGAGATCATGATCCTGCTGTTCTCTCATATTGGAGAAATCAACATTTGTGACTCAAGAATATTCACTGGCAGATTAAACATGATCAATGGTGGCTTCTGATCTTCCATACTAGTTCAGGGTATTGATCCCCCCTCTCACCCTTCCCCCCAAAAAAATAGGAGATGCCTGAATAATTGAAAACTTTGATGAAAATCAGGCAGGACCTTAAGACAATTTTGTAAATAAAGCTCCTTTATTTTATGGTGTCTGGATAGAATAAAACATTGTATTTGAGGAAAACATTGCTATGTTTAAATGAATTTCAAAATTTTGAATCGCTAAGAAAAAACAGACATCATGTCCTTCTTTTACAAATAAGGCATGGGAAAGTAAACTCACACACATTGTTTTTGACAAAATCATTACAGTTTTATTGGCTTTCCCTATAGCAAGTACATATTCTATTGGTTCAGGGACTTAAAATCTAGTGTCATGTAAGCAGAATCAGAATTGTTTCATATCATGTCCACTGGATGGCAGTTCAAAGAGAACATGTTTGCCCCAAAATTCTGGAAGGATTTTTTTTTTCCAAAGAGTTCCCTGGAATCTAGTCATTTCTAGTAATTAGTTGGCTAGTAATAAAAATAATTCTTATAAACATCTCTCAAAAATTAATTGTGCTCACTTCATAGCTTCAACAGGTTTAGAAATATCATTTAAAAGCTGCTGGTTTATTATGCAAACACAAAGCCAGAATTTGGCAAACATGTTTCCAAAGACATTTCTGAAGGTATTAAAGCCTTGTGAATCTGAGGATTACATTTCATTCCCTTCTTCCTTTCAGGCACCAGATTAAAATACAATAAATCAAATCATAAGCCCTCTGTGGGTACTGATGTTTCCAAAACTGACAAAAAAATTATTTATCCTTCTACTAATATATAAATAAAAATAAGAAAACCAAGGGCGACATTTTCTTTTTTACCTGTAGACCTATTTATCAAGAAGATATTAGAAAGTAGGTTCCTCAAGCTTCCTGGTCGGGATCATGAGGGAAAGCATAATGAAGTGACAAAGAGTTCAGTATGGTGGGCTCTGTGTTCAAATTCCAACTCCATGGTTGAGTAAGAAATTTCAGCTCAGGTAAGTTATTTAAATTAACTGTGCCTCAGTTCTCATATTTGAGAAATGAGAGTTCTGACTTCACGGAGTATTTGTCAAAATTAAATAAGCCAGTTCCTTTAACACACTTACAAAAATGCACATAACATATTTAATTTCAATAGTATTATATATTTTGTAATTGCTATTACAATCTTAGCATAAAGTACCACAGGATTAATAAAAAAGAATAATGAAGAACGGATTCATTTTCTATTTATTGAATATTAAAAATAATTTGAAAAATGTTCATTAACATGATATATCAGAGTTGTCAATATTTTACATAAACTGATGCACTTAATTTTAATTTTTAAAAGTCAAGAATAATTTTAAATGTTCTAGAAAAGGACAGAAGCAGAGCTCATTTTCTCTGCCAACACCTATCTGCTGGTAGTAGTCACTAGAATTTGTTAGAAGAGTTTCATTTATTAGATTGACTCAAGTATGCAGTGATTTACAAGTATCCTGTCACAGGATAATGGAATGGCGGCAGAGATACTGGTTCATCAAAGATATTAATACATTTGCTGGCCATTGTATTTCCTCCAACAATCAGTCTGTCTATCTCTCTACTTATATTTTAATTCCAGTGTAGTTAACATACAGTGTCATATTAATTTCAGTTGTATAATATAGTGATTCAACAATTCTATACATTACTCGGTGCTCATCAAGATAATCCTCTTCACCTATTTCCCCCATGCACCCCCCCCCCACTTCTCCTCTGGTAACCATCTGTTCTTGATAGTTAAGAGTCTGGGATTTGGTTTCTTTCTCTCTTTTACCTTTGTTTGTTTTGCTTCTTAAATTTCACATATGAGTGAATTCATATGGTATTTGTTTTTCTCTCACTGGCCAATTTCAGTTAGGATTATACTCTCTTGCTCCACCCATGTTGTTGCAAATGGCAAGGTTTCATTCTCTTTTTTTATGGCTGAATAATGTTCACATCTTCTGTATCTATTCTTCTACCAATGGACACTTGGGCTTCTTCCATAGTTTGGCTATTGCAAATAATGTTGCAATAAGCATAAGAGTGCATATATTCCTTCAAATTAATGTTTTCATAATCCTTGGGTAAATATCCAGTAATGCGATTACTGGCTCTTGGGTAGTTTTATTTTTAGTTTTTTGAGAAACTTACATACTATCTTTCACAGTGGCTGCACCTGTCTGCCTGCATTCCTACCCACAGTGGATGAGGGTTCCTTTTTCTCCACATCGTTGTTAACAACCGTTGCTTCATGAGTTTTTGATTTGCATTTCCCTCAAGATGAGTGAGGTAGAGAATCTTTTCATGTGTCTCTTGGTTATCTGTATGTCTTCGTTGCAGAAATGTCTGCTCATATCTTCTGCTTATTTTTAATTGGACTGTTTTTTGGGGTTTGAGTTATATCAGTTCTTTATATATTTTGGATATTAACCCTTTATTGGATATGTCATTTGCAAGTATCTTCTCCCATTCAGTAGATTTTCCTTTAGTTTTCTTGGCTGTTCCCTTTGCTGTGCAGAAGCTTTTTATTTTTATACAGTCCCAGTAATTTAGTTTTGTTTTTTTATTTCCTTGCCTCAGAAGACATATCTAGAAAGATATTGCAATGGTCAATGTCAGAGAAATGACTGCCTGTGTTGTCTTCTAAATTCTTTATGGCCTCAGGATTCACACTGAAGTCCTTAATCCATTTTGAGTTTATTTTTGTGTATCATGGAAGAAAGTGGTCCAGCTTTATTTTTTGCATGTAGCTTTCCAGTTTTCCCAGCACCATTTGCTGTAGAGACTTTTTTCCCATTGGATATTCTTGCCTCCTTGGTTGAAGATTAATTGACCATGTAATCGTAAGTTTATTTCCAAGCTTTATATTCTGTTCCATTGATCCATGTGCCTATTTTTATGTCACACCATTTACTGTGATTACCACAACTCTGTACTATAACTTGAAGTCTGGAAGAGTGATGCCTCCAGTTTTGTTTGTCTTTTTCAAGACTGCTTTGGCTATTCAGTCTTTTGTGGTTCCATACAAATTTTAGGATTGTTTGTTCTAGTTCTATGAAAAATGCATTCGGTATTTTGATAGAGATTGCACTAAATCCGTAGATTGCATTGAATAGTATAGACATTTTAATAATATTTGTTCTTCCTATCCATGAGCATGGAATATCTTTCCATTTTATTGTGTCTTCAATTTTTTTCATCAATGTTTTTATAGTTTTCAGAGTACAGGTCTTTCACCTCTCTGATTAAGTTTATTCCTAGGTGTTTCATTATTTTTGTGCAATTGTAAATGGGGTTGTTACCTTAATTTCTCTTTCTGCTGCTTCAGTATCCCAACAAATATTTATTAAGCAGTTATTATAAGCCTACTACGGTTCTGGGTTTGAAAAGGAGATTGTAAGCAAGCCAAAGCCCTTTCCTTTATAAAGCTAATTTATATTGGAGAAGACAGGTATTAAACAAATGAACAAATAAAATTCACACAAGA
Source organism: Cryptoprocta ferox (assembly GCA_028646485.1). Lineage (NCBI taxonomy): Eukaryota > Metazoa > Chordata > Mammalia > Carnivora > Eupleridae > Cryptoprocta > Cryptoprocta ferox. The sequence goes on along the minus strand of CM053559.1, from coordinate 92,485,602 downwards.
TAAATGTCATAAAACAAAATATATCCAAGTGAGGTATTAGAGAGATTAGGGATACTTTTTATTTATTATTATTTATTTTATTTTTATAGTTTATTGTCAAGTTGGTTTCCATATAACACCCAGTACCCACAAGTGCCCTCCTCCATGCCCATCACCCCCCTTCCCCTTTCCTCCTCCCCCTTCAGCCCTCAGTTTGTTTTCAGTATTCAAGAGTCTCTCATGATTTGCCTCCCTCCCTCTCCCTAACTCTTTTTCCCCCTTCCCCTCCCCATGGTCCTCTGTTAAGTTTCTCCTGTTAGACTTATGAGTGAAAACATATGGTATCTGTCCTTCTCTGCCTGACTTATTTCGCTTAGCATGACCCCCTCGAGGTCCAACCACGTTGCTAGGAATGGCCAGATTTCATTCTTTCTCATTGCCATGTAGTATTCCATTGTATATGTAAACCACATCGTTTTTTTTTTTACATTTTATTTATTTTTGAGAGACAGAGAGAGAGAGAGAGAGCATGAGCAGGGGAGGGGCAGAGAGAGAAAGAGACACAGAATCCGAAGCAGGCTCCAGGCTCTGTGCTAGAGGTCAGCACAGAGCCCGATGCGGGGCTTGAACCCACGAACCGGGATATCATGACCTGAGCCGAAGTCAGATGCTCAACTGACTGAGCCACCCAGGGGCCCCTAAACCATATCTTCTTGATCCATTCATCAGTTGATGGACATTTAGGCTCTTTCCAATATTTGGCTATTGTTGAAAGTGCTGCTATGAACATTGGGGTACATGTGCTAGGGATACTTTTTTAAAAATTATTATTTTGAGAGAGAGAGAGAGAGAGAGAGAGAGAGAGAGAGAGAGAGAGAGAGAGAGAGAATCCCAAGCAGGTTCCCTGCTGTCAGCACGGAGCCCAATGTGGGGCTTGATCTCATGAACTGTGAGATCTTGACCTGATCTGAAGTCAAGAGTCAGACTCTTAACCAAGTGAACCACCCAGGTGCCCTCAGACTAGGGATACTTTGAAGTGACAGCCAAAACTTCTTCGAAAGGAGGGTTCGAATGAGAGTGGGTGGGTAGAGGGAGGCTAATGAATATTAGCAAAGAAAGCAATCTAGAGCAAAGTTCATAAGGCAGGAAAAAAACTCTTCTTTTCAGGAGATGAGCATCAGAAGCCTTACTTAGAGTCAAGTGAGAAGTGAGGAGAGAAGAAATAATGTCAGGGAAGACACCAGACAACTTGTGAAGGACCCATGATGGTGAAGGGCCTGGATTTTATGCAGAGAGTCAAGTTACACTGTTAAAAGAGTTTTTCAAAGAGAAATGGAAGAACCATATGTATGTCTTTGAAAAGATTACTGCTTCCTAATTCCTGCTTAGATCATCTATTCCTAACATATGGTCAGGGCTGGCATAATCCTATTAACGAAACCAGCAATAGTACTCGGAGAGGGTGAGGGGACACAGGAATCAAACTCGGGATTTCCTAAACTACTAGTAAAATGAATGGAATTGTGGAAAAGAGAAAATATGTCATCACTTTTTCCCTTACTCCAACCTCCTCCTGGGGCTCTCTGTCAGCTAAATTCAAGGAGAAACTTGAGGACTAAGTAAGTCAATTAATGTAACTCATGGAAGCCAGCTCTTGACTAGATATGTGGGTGAATTGATAAATAGCAGATCTGGATGATTAAATGGAAGACGTCTACAACTCAGAATGGTGGCAGACTTTGCATTAGCAGCTGTAATCATTAAGGGCCATGAACAAACACCACAGACACACCCCAAAATAAAAAAAGTAAAGTGTGTCTGCAGAAGCCATTTTAACATGCAAGAGTGAAGCTCTATTTTATTAAACATTTTATTATGCAAGTGTACAAATAACTCAAAATGATACATGTGCACCTTAAAACAATATGCTGATGAAGAATAATTAATGAAATGTATACTGTGAAGAGGGATAGCTTGGTTTAATAAAAACAGTTCCTACAATTTTCAGTTCTCATTCTGTCCAGGTAATGAACTGAGAATCCCCCCAAGTAGAATAACTATTGTGGAAGGTAACATCATAAAAGGCAAGTAGTTTTCAAATAATCTTGCTCTATGCAAAGCAAGTAATCCAAAAGGCACTGAAAGCTATACAGTTTTAAATTTCATCCCTATCTTTGTAACAGCTGAAAAAATTAGTCTATACATTCTCTTTATTTACTTTTATGTTGGTATTTTTGAATGCAGTGTTTTTATCATCCCTTTCTTGGTATATCCAAGTCCCTTTTTTTTTTTAATTTTTTTAATGTTTATTTTTGAGAGAGAGAGAAAAAGAGCATGAGTAGGGGAGGGGCAGAGAGAGAGAGAGGGAGACACAGAATCTGAAGCAGGCTCCAGGCTCTGAGCTGTCAGCACAGAGCCCGATATGGAGCTTGAACTCACAACCCTTGAGATCATGACCTGAGCCGAAGTTGGATGCCCAACCAACTGAGCCACCCAGGTGCCCCTATTCAAGTCCTTTCTTACACCAAACACACAATAAGATTTTGACATCTTTAGTCAGATTGAACATATCTTAATTTCATCTCCTAGATTTTTTTTAAGTTTATTTATTTTTTGGTAATCTCTACACCCAATGTGGGGCTCTGAACTCATGACCCTGAGATCAAGAGTCACATGTTCCTCTGACTGTGCCAGTCAGGTACCTTGACAATTCTTAGATTTGTTTTTAGACAATAAAATGCAATGAAACTGGTTAAAAGTGAAAAGGTACCAACATACCAACAAATGGAATGGTGAAATATGAAAATAAAATAATTTATTTTTGTACTAAGTTTGCTTAATTTTCTACTTAAGCCAGAACAGCAAAAATGTGTGGATATACTAGACCAAAAAAAAATGTTCTATTTCTTCCGCACACTTTCTGAATCTTTCACAGTCTTTGGGTTAGCAATGCATAATGTATATTGGGTTAACATTACAACTGGGTCAACATAAAAATGATGTAGGGGGGTGATCCTGCAACCTGAGAATACATGTTTTAAATTCCATAGTCCTAGAATGGTTCCTGGCACAAATTTAAAGGTTCAGTAAATGGTTGTTGAAGGCATGAATAATATCAAAGTATCAGAACAGCATTTTGAGGCAAAATAAAGTTACAATTTTTCTAAATATCTACTGAAGTTTTAACACTGCCAAATATCCCCATAAGATAAAGAAATTTATTTTACTATATAGTTTTAGTTGTTTTATATAATCTCAATTGCGCACTTTTTGAAAGTGGAATTATAAGCAAAATAATGTAAAAAATAGGCTTTTGTCAACTGGGAATTGTTTCAAAAGGAAAAGACAGGAATAGAGAAACACAAAATGACTTATGAAATCCAACTTAATGTATAGAAGAAGGACACAGAACATGTCCTGTGGGGGGTTATCAGCAATATATAAACCAGCAGTAAGAACATAACCCCTAAATTCTGTGGGGCTCTCCGGTCCAGTCAGATTAACTGGTGCCAGGATGGAGAGGGTTAACATCTTACAATTTCTCTTCATGTCAAACAGATCTAAGTTGTCAGAGTCCCAGCTCATCTGATTAGTTTCCTATAAGTTCTGTCAGGGCATAAGTTTCACTGGAGAAAGGGAAACAAACAAGTCTATTGCAATCGTGAAGAGAGGGCAAAACTCAGTTTGAGCTCTACCCCCAAAAAAGGCTGGAATATTTTTAAAAACCAGGGTGATGGGCATAGATCTTAGGCCACTTGTGGTCACTAATTGACTTTAAACCCCCCCAAAAAGTAAATATTTTCCTCTGTTCATCACTGGAGGTAGTTTTACACCTGAAGTAAGGGGCCTGTCACAGGTAGACATAGTCTAAAACTGGGAGACAGGGGCTCTATCATCTAAGAGATGATAGCCTTGGGTTGCAAAACAAGTCTTTTGCCAGTTTTACAAGATTTACATCTCAAAGGTGTACAGAAAAAAATGTACAAGTTTTCTTTTTTTTTTTTAATTTTTTAAAATGTTTATTTAATTTTGAGAAGAGTGACAGAGCAGGAGTGGGGGAGGAGCAGAAAGAGAGACACAGAATCGGAAGCGGGCTCCAGGCTCTGAGCTGTCAGCACAGAGCCTGATGTGGGGCTCAAACCCACGAACCGCGAGATCATGACCTGAGCCAAAGCCGGCCACTCAACCGACTGAGCCACCCGGGAGCCCCTTTTTGTTTTTGTTTTTTTAAACTTAATTAATTACTTTATTTTGAGAGAGAGCACGATCAGGGAAGGGGCAAAGGAAGAAGAAGAGAGAGAATCCCAAGCGGGCTCTATGCTCAGTACAGAGCCCAACTCAGGGCTCCAACTCAGGAACCATAAGATCATGATCAAGCTGAAATCAAGAGTCAGATGCTTAACTAACTGAGCCGCCCGGACACTTTACAATTACAAGTTTTCTAATGTAGATTCTCTAAGAAAAAGGAGCTGGAGGCCTAGAGTCGGCTGTCTGAAGGTTAGTCAGGCTGAGCGGAAACTTTGGGTTTTCTTGGTCAATCCCTAAGATAGAACGTGGTTAATGACCACCTCCCCTTAAGAGAAGAATTAGTCATTTGAATCCCCTCCCATCTGAGTTTGGGTAGAGAATCAAAATTCAACTGCTCATGATTATTATGTATACAATAAATCACCAATTAAAAACTCAGTCTCCATTTCATTCTTTCCTGTTTTTCACACTAGAGCCTACCTCTGCCTTTCACATCAACATTGACTGATTATAATGCAAATAACATGTAAATTGACTACAGAATAAAATTGCAAAGTTTTCCGTAGATGGTGGCCTTCTACATTGATGATAGATATAGAACAGTTCAAATCACCCACACACATACACTGGTTAGGTCAATTCTAATGAGGAGAAATTGACAAGAGTGATAACATAATAGGCCTTTCAAAATTAAATTCTTTGAATATCAAATAATCAAAAGAGTTAATTGGAACAACTGATAGTGCTCTTAGTTTTGTTTTATTTTTTTATAAAAATGTTTTTCATTGTGCAATGCGGCAAAAGAATGAGACATTATGTTATCAAACAATTTTATTGTAAGAATCATGTCGAAATTTGGAAGTTAATTTAATTTGAAAAATTAGTGTATAGCTGACATTACAAACAAAATTCTGTTATAAATTGCTTGCTTTATTTTTTCTAGACAAAGTCCTAATGGACCCTCTTTTTCATTTAATTACATCACATTATTTTCTACAACATGCTAATTCACTTTAATGGACTTTCCCCCCAGACATTACCTTCAGTATCATATTTCTATTTCTGGCCTCAGCTTTCAACTTCAAACTTGGCATCTCCACCTCCCACTGTCATGCTTCTCATTTTGGTGCACTGAATTGATGCTTTACCAATAAATCCACTGTACTTTCTGGTTTAGTTCTCCTGAAATGTGTGTAGTTCTTTAAAAAAAGAGAAATTCCTGACTTCAGTTTGTGCCCCCTTCAAATCCTGACCTATTAAACATATAGCATAATCCAGGTCCTAGAAAAAAATAATAAATGTGTAACTAATAGTTTTAAATTGATGATAGAAGAAAAGATTCCGCTTGTGTGACCTTTTAGAAATAGGAAGTTGAAGAAAGTCTATAGTATCCCAACATTGGAAGAAAAGCATGTATGAACAGGACATTATTTCTCTGAGATAATCATCACTGCCCCCTCCAATTATAGTCATGGTACCTTGGGCCTCTGCCCTCACCCTCACATATGCTGTCATCCAGAAATTAGGAAAACCTTGGTTGTTCCCCACACAAACTATATGTGCTTTTCCCTGAGCTTATAATTCCTCACACACATCCCACTCCCCATCCTCTTGATCATAATTCAGAACCTCTGGGATCCCACATCCGACCCAAAGAGAGTTACTGTGCAGCCTCTGAACTATATATACTTTTCAGGCCTCACAATTAACCTCTAAGCCTCACAAAGTACCTGACACAGAGAGTAACAAATTAATATATTTGTTCAACAAATATCTACAAGGGCAAGAGAGAAACAGAGTACATCCTTTGCAATAACAAAAATAAGAGCCAGATCAGGTTGGTGAAAAGAGATGATTTCAGAAGACATGAATATAACAGAACAATGACACAGATACTAGATCAACAGCAATGCATTTTAGTTCCTTCTTTCTCTGTGATGAAATCTGTCCCCTGTTTAAAATTCTTACTGTGTGTGTGTAGGGAGGACTGGGCAGGAGTGGGAAGGGTTATTTCCGGTAATATTAATTTAAACCACTGGTCGTGCACGGGAAAAAACATCAAGAACTCTCCAATGATGGGAGTTGAAATCAACAATTACTTAAATGTTTTGCCCAAGGATTAGGAATGAGGGGTCTGCACAATTTCTCATGGGTCAGAATATTGGGAAAAAGTAATTTGTTTTTACAAGTAAAATATAAATGTTATATTGAAATAGCTGTGAATAAAGAGTGTTCCCATTTGAAATAAAGATAACTCAAACTTTGGTTAAAATGGGTTTTTCCTCTGACAATATTCCTGATGTAAACAGAGACACTGAATCATGTGCCGATCGATTATACTTGCTAAAATAATAAAGATAGTATTCTTAAGACCATCATTTAAATATATGAAAGAACTTCCTTCAACCTTTTATACCTAGAGTTCTTTTAAGGTAGATGTTAAGCCTTCTAGCTATTATCTCCTAATGTGCATACAATGTATTTGGCAGTTATTTTCATATGTTTAGGATGCATTCATGCTTCCCAGCTAAGCATGTACTATTCAATTTGGAGGCCTCAAATGAGCTCTCAGTATGTTTGAGAGCTAATTAAAACTTCATTACTAGTACAACAGCCCTACCACATTACTGGCTTGATAAGGAACCCAATAACTGACAATGTCTGTGTAGGTCTTTCAACTGACACTTATAATTAAGTTGCACGGAACCCACTGCCCTCTGGAATCTTCTTTTTGAACAAGAACAAAAAATAGAAAGCATGAAGTGCAGGACTGATTTATGATAAAGTACAGACAGAGTCTGGATTTGGTCACATATTTTCAGCATTTTAAACTTTTCTTTATAGCAAGAAAAATAATTATATCTGAAACCCATATTTTCCAAAATTTATTTTTGGGCGAGGGTGTATATATAATTACCTTTTTTTTTCCCCTTGTGATATCTGTTTTCCTACAGATGGATGACATATCTTCCAATGAAGAATTCAATTTATAAAAAATGAATCTAATAATTTAACCTGTCCAAAAGGGAAGACAGATAAGCACTAATATAATTAACTCTCTTTTTTCTATTGATAAATTCTTAAAGTTACTTTTTAATATAAGCTACCATCCTCCCATCAGCCAACATTGCTTCTAGGCAATTTTCACGCAGACATCCTGTAGTATATTATGGGAATGTCAATGAACTTTAATATTATCTAGAACAAAACATAATTAGGAAGGAAATTCTTTGGGGAACAGCAAAGATGATGTATCAAGTTGGAAAGCAAAAGACTTACAGTTCTGTGTTACTTGTTTAAACTTATTTATGCTGATAAAACATATTAGAGGCAAAATACCCTACATTTTTTTCTAGTTTCTCTGGGTAAACAGATTACTGTCAATGACTTGAGATAATATTTAATTAAAATATAAATTATATTAATTATAACAAAATAATAATGCTGCTATCTTATTGAAAAGATACTTTCTTGCAAATGGAATAAGCAGAATATCAAAGGTTAAAGTAATTGTCATGGAAACAGATAATCTATAAAAAGGACAGCAAATAAAATTCCTCTTAGTGTTCAATTCTCCTCTCAAAACACAGCAACTTATTTGATTGTGCCCAAGATACAGCAACTTTTCTTATCTGTAACTATTCATATTAGCCCATCTTTGATGACTAAGCTAAAGTAGCTACTTATGAAGTGGCATAAAAAGCAAAATTAATAAGTAACAATTAAATGCCCCTAGGTATCCTTATTAAATATTTCTAATATCTTCAATCAAAAGGTACTTAACCCATCACATATACATAAAATCACTCCTGAAATGTCTTGTTAATAGATGTCCCCTATTGGGAAATTTTATAATCTACTTTAAGCCATTTCATATACAAGTCTTTAAAATGAGAGTCCAGGGGCGCCTGGGTGGCTCAGTCGGGTTAAGCATCCCACTTCCGCTCAGGTCATGATCTTGCGGATTGTGGGTTCAAGCCCTGCGTCAGACTCTGTGCTGACAGGTAGCTCAGAGCCTGGAGCCTGTTTTCGGATTCTGTATCTCCCTCTCTCTCTGGCCCTCCCCTGCTCGCGCGCTCTCTCTCTCTCTCAAAAATAAATAAAACATAAAAAAATTAAAATAAAATAAAATGAGAGTTCTTCTACTCCTATATATTTACCAAGATATGTATAACCTGATATTCTGTGAAAATTATGCTTTTGTTAATCTTTCCCCCTACTCCCTCTGTTGAATACATAATACAGTTGTGTTTGGCATTATTTTTATCCCAAACACCCCAGTACCTACTGTCATCCTAGAAAGCTCACGAAGTAGATAAGAAAGGTTATAATTCTTGAGAGCATTAGAATAGTAAAAAATATTAATATGCTTGTTTTTTAATAAAAAATTACTGTAGCCGTTATTAAGCATGATTCCTTTTGTTGACACAATGTCAAAAGCACTCATTCTTTTTCATATTCTCAGAAAAAATACATAGAGACTTAAAATTATGATTTACTGCAGAGCATTTAGTGCATGTGCCTTTAAATTTGTGTGAGTGAGCAATGAATAGCCTTTGTTTACCAAATGGGGATTAAAAAGGATTATAAAATAAGCTTGTTTTAAAAATTTGAAAATATAAATGTATTAATATTAAGTTAAAGTCCTGCCTAAAACCATTTTCTCAATGCTTAAGCGCTTTCCATATATCTTTCTAGATTTTTATATGCATCTAGAGGTGCATAATTTATGTTTAAATAATCATATCATATAACGCATAGGACGCTGTAATTTTCTTTCCCCCATTTTGTTTATTTTATTTTTTTAAATGTTGTTAACGTTTATTCATTTTTGAGAGAGAGAAAGAGAGAGACAGGGCGTGAGCAGAGGAGGGGCAGAGAGAGAGGGAGACACAGAATCGGAAGCAGGCTCCAGGCTCTGAGCTGTCAGCACAGAGCCCGACGCGGGGCTTGAACCCACGAACCATAAGATCATGACATGAGCTGAAGTTGGAGGCTTAACCAACTGAGCCACCCAGGTGCCCCTCCCATTTTGTTTATTTATTTTTATTTCATTTTATAGTTAAAATACAGTGTTGTATTAGGAAATTTTCTTTTTCTACCCAAGGCTACATCGAGGTCACATTTCTACTGCAGGACGTATACATGTCTTCTATATTTTTATCAGCTATGTTATCTTCTACCATGAGTATGCTGTCACTTACTTCACAAACTTTTACTGATGGACAATAGTTTCTAACTCTGCTCTATTATAAATAATGTTTCATGAATATTTATGAAGACATCTTTAAGTCAGTACATGGATTTCTATAAATTATATTTCTCAAAGTTATACAGCATATATATATAGTACATTAGTATATATAGTTATATAATATATGCATATGTGTGTATATATATAATATATATGTATTATATATAAATTATATATATAATAGGTATATAGTATATATAGTTATATAGTGTAAAGGGCATGAATGAACTATTCCATAATTACATAGTGAAGCATACTCAAGATTTCAACTTTGGTTTCTCCTTTAGTCAAATGCTATAGGCACGCCCGATGATACGTACTCACGGTACATAGTCATGGAACTGATGGTCCGTCAGAAACAAATGATACAGCATTACATTTTATTTTCTTTCATATTTTTTCTTTTACATTTTGTGTTTTAACTTTGAGAAATGTGTGGCAATGTTAATACTATTGCTAAATTTTTTTTAATGTGGCACTATACAATTAGTGTCAATCAATAATAAATTAGTATTTGCTTTGTTGTGGGCAGGAATTAAAACTATGAATATTTTCTTTTATAATCTCCCCATTATTATGCACGATCATGCCCTGAAACATGAAAAAAAAATTAAAAGGAAAATTATTTTGGAAAACAATGGAAAATATTATTTAATTACAATGGCACATGTAGAACTAGCTAACATTTAAGATTTGGAATCTTCATTTCCAATGGAAAATTTTACTTTCATCTCAGACTTTGCTCGAATCTGCACGTGGACTTTAGATACATTAGCCTGAAGCCACACCAATTTTTTATCATTAAGAAACTAAAACAGGTACATGGGAAACCATTAGGGGAAAACACAAAAGGAGCACTGAAGTCAGTAGGTAAAAGAGTTTACTATGTTAGGACAGCACCTAAGAATGATAACAGAAATTGGTGAATTTTCTCAGAATAATATATAGGATAAGAAATAGAAGTAGAATAATGTGGTATTTTAAGCCCTCTGAGAAACCAACACCGAGGCAGTATTAATTATGCAAAGGTTGTTTTTAGAGGAAAGGGGTCATTGTTCATCTGCAAGGCTTTTGCTAGATTTGCACATTGTGAATGCACTTTCTCAGTCTGCGGTTTGTTCTTTCATTTTGTTAATGATGGCATGTGAAGAACAGACAATTCAATTTTCATGGATTATTATCAATTTTTCTTTTATTGCTACTACTTTTTGTGTCCTAAGACATTGTTGACTATTCCAAGGTTGTGAATATTTTCTGTGTATTCTTCTACAAGTTGAAAAACGGTAGCTCCTCTGTTTAGGCGCAAGATCCACTTTTGATTCATTTTTGTATAGAGTGTGAACTGAGGGTCAATGTGCATTTTCTCCATATGGATATCATCATCCCAACACCATTTGTTGAAAAGATTATTCTCCTCCACTTTGAAATATGTTGGTGGCTTTGTTAAAATTCAATTATTCATATATGTGTGGTCTATTTATAGTTTTGTACTCTCCACATGCATACATATATGCATACTAACTGGGGAAATATATCACGTTCACTGAGTGAAGGACTCACTATTGTTAATTTGTCTGTTCTCTGTAAACTGATCTATAGATACAAGGTATTTTCTATCATATTTCTAGCTGGGCTTTTTGGAGGTTTTTGTAGGTAAATTTACAAGATGATTTTAAAAAGTTTTTTTCACAATAGTTCTGTATATTATAGGCTTCGGGAAGTTACAACTAAATTTTAAATCATCTTGTAAATTGTAAAAGCCCTGCTAGAAATATGACGGAGAGTATATTGTATCTATAGATCAATTTGCAGAGAAGGGACAAATTAACAATAGTGTGTCCTTCAATCAATGAACATGATATATTTCCCCAGTTAGACATCCTTTGATTTTATACAGAAATATTTTACAAGTTTATGTGTATAAAGTGAGCATGATTTTTATTATATTTGACTGTTACTATTTTAAGTCTGATGATATTTTAAATAGTATTACTTTTATAATTACATTTTCGAAATGCTTGATGCCAGCAAGTGAAATTGAATTTTTTTTTATTAATCTTGCTCTCATCCTGTTACCTTGCTAAATTCACTCATTACCTAGACTAATGTTTCTTAAAGATCGATTAGAAATTTCCAAATGAATAATCATATCACTTATAAATACAGACAAATCCCATTCTTCTTTCCCAATCTTTTTGCTTCTTTTTATTCTTATTTGTTGGCTAGAATCTTCAGCACAACACTGAAAAAAGTATGACAACATATTCTTTCCTCGTTTGCAAATCAAAGGGAAAACATTGTCATTTATCATTAAATTCTGCATGACCCACAGGTTTTCATGGATGCCCATTATCATTTTAAGATCATTTTCTTCCCTTCGTTTATGTTTTGTTTTGGTTTGGTTTGTTTTGGTTGTCAAATGATTCTATATTGAAATAATCTCCTTTCTAGTTCTTTTTTTTAAGAGCTTTTTTAAAATTTATTTATTTATTTTGAGAGAGAGAGAAAGGGAGAGCACGAGCAGGAGAGGAGCAGAGAGAGAATCCCAAACAGGCTCCACACTATCTGTGTAGAACCCAGCTTGGGGTTGATCTAAGGAACTGAGAGATCATGACTGAAATCAAAAGTCGGATGCTTAACTGATTGAGCCACCCAGTCACCCCTCCTTTGTAGTTCTTAACTGGCTGCGCCTTCCATTGCACCATTATTAATGTCATCTATGATGTCATGAGGGTGGTGACCATCCACACAGATTGGGCAGTCCCCAGGATCTCTTTAATGGTTCCAGAGAGTTCTCTAGCTAAAGATCCGTGCCACATCTGTCAGGCAATGTTGACAATCTCATCAAAAGTGATTTTTCCACTGTGCTTAAAGTTTTTCTGCTTCTATCTCTTGGGGGTTCCTTGAGGGCTTTGATAATCAGGGCAGAGGCAGAAAGGACCGCTTCAATCTGTGCCTGTCTGTTCTGAATGGTCAGTTTCACTGTAATTCTGAGACAGACCCAAGCACCACTTGGAGATGTCATCACCAAACTTTTTTGGAGACAGAGCCAGGGTGCTGATCTTTGGGGCCAGGAAAGATGTGGCACCGACTTCCCCACCTGTGCACCTCAGGTATATGACTTGGATCTTGTTGTGGTCAAACTTAGGTGGCATGGTGGAGGCAGCTGGGGTCGATGAACCTGGAATCAGGACAACTGAAGACAGTTGTATGCTCACTTTTCTGAGCCAAAAGTCATTTTTTGTTGAGAGTTGTTTTATCATTAGTGGATGTTGTATTTAGTCAAATGTTTTTGTTTTTGTTTTTGTTTTGTATCTATTGAGATAATCATATGTAGTAATCTGCATTGGCTCATTGTTAAATATTGAACCAATCATGCTTTCCTTAGATAAACCTCAGTTAGTCATAATGTATTATCTCTATACAAGTATTGTGGGATTTAATTTTCTAATTAATTTTTGTCTGTATTCATTATAAATACTGATATGTACTGTTCTTGCAATTTTTATCTTTCATAAATATTCTAAGTCTCTATCGTGTTAATGAGGAGTGTTAGGCCATTGAATGACGTTATATATTAAGAAAGGTACACATTTTAAAATGCACAATATTAACTACCAAAAATGTTATCTACGTTCGAGAGCAAAAAATGGAATAAGAAAACATTATGACTTCAATAACAACCTCAAATCAATAATAAAGAGGGCAGAAAAGGAGGAAGAAAAAAAGCATTTAAAAGACCTTGATAAACATAAGCTTTTGGACATTTTGTTTAAGGCGGACCTTGTTTCTTGAATTAGTGTTCACATTCTTCAATAGTCACTAATTCCTTTGTCCTTAATTAGTCTGCAAGGAAATGCTAGCAAGCACTTTGTCTTCAAATTGTCTTTAGAAACCCTAAATTGCCTAGCTCAGTATTTGGGAAATGGTATGTACTCAGGAAAGCTCCTTTGTTTCTTCTCAAGGTTAAATACTTGGTTGGTGAATTTCTTGTAACAAGGGAAGAAATTAAACAGCATATTCTCTCATTAGGATTATATGTATTATATATTTTCATTCAAGTCTGATAATTCTTCCCTTAATTAGCCATCAGTGACTTTTATTAAATCACATTCTGTATTTAATTAGTATTTTTGAATGAAGCTATTCTCATTTTATAAGTTAACTGTAGAAATACCTTGTGAACATTTGACTAATATTTTAATTAAGGCATAGAGTCATATGAAAGACATACATCCTATCTTGGATAATTGTCACCTATTGATAAATATTAAATAAAGTTTTTAGTAGTATGATTATGTAGTAGTAAATAAAGATTATAAGCAAGTAATTATCTAATACTTTAATAAAACTCCTCCTTTTACTTTATTTTCTTGTGTTATTTATACCTCCATGTGAGCAAAACAAATCACCATTCAGTACAGTTATAAATCCTTTCTATTGAAAGATATGTTTAAAGGTTTGAAAATGTGGATTTTTTGGTCATTACTTTTCTTTGAAATACAGGTTCACTGTTGACTTTACATTTTCATGAAACTACTGATCTAAAGAAGGATTTTGCAAGTTATGAAATAATTATTTTTTACAAAAGATACGTTGAGCAGGACTCCTTAGTGAATTAGTATGCTCACTAATTATTTCCACATTTAAGGCCACTGTATAAAACCACATACATTCAATACAATAGGAAATAAATGATAGTCTGCATGTATTAAAGTTTACTCAAACACAAGAGTGGCTATAACACCGGCTTTTTTCTGAGTCTGTTTTAGACAATGTAATAACTAGAGGCACAGGAATGACCACATTATTCCCCAGAGTCTCCATTACAACACTGTATCATGGATAGCCATGTGGATAGGGCCACGTTTGTGTACACAGATGTACTCAAGTGCAAGCATGTGAATGCATGTGTATGTTTCATAGAGTTTTGAATTCCTAGTCAAGTTTAACAAAATCTTCAGATAAAAAATGAAAATAGCATCTGATTAATAGCATCTGCTTTAGTCTTTGAGGGCTCTCTAAAGTCTTTGATAGACTGCCAACCAACATCATGCCTTTCCCCCAGGATACTAATACAAATATTATGAATAAATATTTCTCTTATTCATAAGAAATCAAAATGTGTTGCATTGAGTGTTACTAGTTTTGGAAAAGATTCCCAGATGTCATGGGGGCATTTGAGGACTATTAATAAAATAAGAAGTCATTTGTTACTGTTTCTTCGAGGGATTTACACATGATGATGCAAAAGATGTCAAAATACACAATCTTTTCATTTTTGTTTTCATTAGGAAAGATCCAAATGTCATAGCTTCCTTAATGTTACAAAATCTGAACATGATATTTGAAATTTAGCATAAGATTTAATTAAATAAATCATTCAATATATCAAATGCATAATTTGTTAATTCTCAAAATACAAGGTTAATTAAAATAGAATAAATGGCTTTAATATGAATGAATAATGTAAAGAATTGGCAGAGGAGAAAGTTCCGGCTTCTAAAATCTTATCACTAACCATGGACCTTGCACCAGATCGATTATTGTCCTGTTATTTTTCCCAATATACGAACTGATAAAATGGGCATGTTAGCCTCTATCCATAAGAGGATGCTTCAAAGGATGAATAATTAAAAGAGTTCGCAAGTTCCTTTTAATTAGAATGGTTACAAAACTGCCAACAAATAATAACCCCTTTATTCAAAATTGAATGTCCAGAGGTTAATTGATTTGCCAAGGTCTCAAACATTATCAGCATACATCTTTATTCAGATTGCTTAATACATTTATCTTTTAAATATTCATGAGGCACCAAAGTTCCAAAATCCAGTAAATTATGTAAAAGTATTTATTCTTTGTTTGGTCAGATATAATTTCATTCTTTAGCCATTTCATGTAGGTAAGTGAAGCAATGTAACACGTCCCTGATTACCTTGATAAAGAAGAAATACGAGGGCCATGGAATATTTAAGCTGGAGTTCATGTTTTAAAACAGTCTCACTGAATGTTGATATTCTTCTGATTATAATTTTTAAACTAGGAGAGGATTTTCATTTAATTACCTAGTGCTTAGAGATAGACTGACAATCTCCAGGTGTCAGGAATTTAGGCTTAATTAGAATAATACTAATAACAGTGATTTTAATACATTAGTATAATACTTTATTCTTTACTAAAGACTTTCTGCCGATTTTATCAAATAAGGCAATTCTAAAATTGTTTTACACTTAAGAAAGCATCTCATTGTAAGATTATTACATTTTTGAGTGTTAATATACATTTAAGAAATTGAGAGATTAAGGAAAATGTGAAAATAAAGTGGCTATTCATATAATGCAAGAGTAAGCAAATAAAGAAACAAGTTCAGTCCACTATTTTCCCATTTGTGAGTGTTGTATTAATGGTAAGTGTAAGAGCTGCTAGTCAGTAAGAAGAGTTACAAAAGCAAGCCAATGTGCATCATAGTTATTTAACCTTGTCATTCAGGTTTTATTATTCTGGGGCTAATACTATTCTTGAGACTCTGGTATTATATTTTAGCAGATGTGACTGACAACACCACAATGATAATAGCAAATTATTTTTCTTGTCTCAAGAGATATTTTTGTGTTTTTTTCTTTTTTTTAAGATTTAAAAAACATTTAAGTAATCTCTACACCCAACGTGGGGCTCAAACCTACAACTGCAAGATCAAGAGTTACATGTTCCACCGATGGAGACAGCCAAGCATTCCCAAGAGATATTTTTCATTTGTTTAAACAAATACTCTAAATGAACTTAGGTGTTTGAGTTTAAAAAATTTATTTAAAACTAATATACCTGATTAATAAATGTTTATACATTTAATATATATTTATACATTATCTTTTCTCTTCAATCTTCATAGGAATGACTAGAAGACAAAATTAAAAAAAAAAAGAGAGAGGACAAATATCTTTCAGATAAATATGCTCCTACCTAGTTTATGTACTTATTGGACTATAGAGGTTGTTCTAGAACTTTCCTAAAACCAAATAGTATGTGTACAGTGCCTGACAAATGGGAGGATCTCTATAAAATGGAAATAGCCTTGTTTCCAGTCCATGAACTCTATCACCCTTAGATTCTTTCCACTGGCTTCTCTTCTTAGTCTAACAAACATACTCAACTTTTTTCCTAATGTATTACAAAGAAAGAAAGGAGTAATCCAGCCTCCCTAGCCTCCTCTGGACTATCTCTGTCTTCTTCCCCACTCCTCTGTCTCCTGAGGGAGTTCTCTTGCTCTCCCCAGCCCTCTGTTACTCCAGCCCCAAAGATTTTTAAAAGTAACGTTATAATCACATCTTTATTTTAATTAGCTGTACTCTTCATGAAGGTAGAGAATATATCTCTTTTATTGGCCATTGTTCATAATATCCTCTGTATGGTAAGAGTGAATTTGGCAAATATTTGCTGAATAAATAAACTCTCACCATGTATTTGTGTTTATGTGACTTTCTCAAGCACTGTTCTATTTAAAATTCCATTTTAAATTTTTGGAGAGACACATCTCTAAAGGTAATCTCAAGTCTCAGGTTATTGCAGTAGTTTAATTTCGTCCTCTATTGTATGCTGGTTTTCCTAGTACATCTGACTGCAGTTTTAAATATTTTGTTTTATTTGGCTTTTGTATGTTTTCCTAGCCCGTCAACTAAACTTAGATCCTTCTCTTTAATTTCTCATTTGCTCCCTCTTTTCTATTTATTCAGTGAGTGACCACATATAATTTTTTCCTCTTCATTGATCATTCACGGTCTATGGCTTCCATATCTCTACTTTCAGCCCTGATCTTTTCCCAGAGCTTGAGAATCCAATTTCTACCTGCCTGCTATACATTTCACCTAGATTATCTACTTTCAGTTCAGAACTATGGACTCACATCTTCTCATTAGTGTCTTCTCTACATGAAAAGTTGCACATTTCGGCTGGTTTCCATCCAGCCTTCTCTACTGTTTTCCTTGCCATCCTCTGTTTCAGGTTCTTAGTATTATCCCACAAGTTATTTCTTCATTTACACTGATGCTGACTAGTAATTGCTTCTATGTCTGTCATATTTCAAAGCTATAAGAGAGAGAAAAAAGCCTCTCTTCTAAGAATATACCTAGAACTTACCTTAGAGAGTCTCGTTGGGAGAAACAGTGAAAGTAATCATGAGCTTCAAATATAAATAATGATTTATATTCTGTAAACTATTTCCATACATTTTTAACTTTGTTTATATTTACCTTTGCAAACAGTCTATGCATATGTACATAGTTCAATTAAAAATGTATTGGGCGAAGGGCACCTGGGTAGCTCAGTAGGTTAAGCTTCTGAATTCAATCAGGTCATGATCTCACAGTCTGTAGGTTCAAGCCCCATGTAGGGCTCTGTGCTGACAGCTCAGAGTCTGGAGCCTGCTTAAGATTCTGTGTCTTGCTCTCTCTCTCTGCTCCTCTCCTGCTCACGTTCTCTCTGTCTCTCAAAAACAAATAAACATTAATTTTTTAAAAAAAATTTATTTGTGGTGGGCACCTGGGTGGCTCAGTTGATTAAGCATCCGACTCTTGATTTTGCTCATGTCATGATCTCACAGTTGGGTTCTGCACTGACAGCGCAGAGCCTACTTGGGATTCTCTCCCTCTTTCTCTGCCTCTTCTCCACTCTTGTGCAATGCTCTCTCTCTCTCTCTCTCAAAATAAATAAAAACATTAAAAATGTATTTTCTTTAAAAATAGTAAAAGTGATTGAGGAAGACAGGCCTTAAAGACTTAGCACCCATGCATTGTGGAGGTGAGTCCTGAAGACAACAATTCTTACAATTTCATTGGTAATAATTGCTTCAAACTGTAGATAAAAGATACTTGTGTCTTAGAAGAGCTTTGAGGAATTGCTGGGAGGGAAAAAATTTTTTTCTCAATCTCCCATTCTGTGTGATAGGTAGTGGCTGCTAGTGGTTGCTTGGAGATACAGGCTAAAATAGCTTTTGAGGTTACCTCGAGGCTCAGTGGGAAAGACTGTGGCAATCAAACAGTAATATCTATATGGGCACCAGGGTTGTGAAGAATGGTTCAGCGCGGTAGCACTTTATTTGTTCAAACGAAGCTTTTTCAAGTTTCTATGTGCTACCTTATCTTGACATTTGGTAAATATTCACTGTAATAACACCAATTATAATTTTATAGCTGTGGCTTTGTTTCCATTTGCCCTTAACTGTCCATTTTATTGAGTTTTACTTGTCCTCTTAAAATTTTCTCTTATGTTACATATTTTTGCAGAAGGAGAATATACCAAATATTGCCATTATTCCATCATCCCATCTAGTTAATATCGGGTTAATTCAATTATGATCCAATTGTAGAGCATATATTCATTCATTCTCATTCTACCTCCCCTCCCCCAATGATATTATTATTTCTGATATTCCAAACTCTTTTGATGTCTTTCTTATTAATGCTACAGTTTGCCAATATTCTCTGAGGACAGAAGTATTACTTCTGGGTTCATCAACTAAAAACTAAAGCTCAGCAACATAAAAATGTTTGGATTACATTTATGTAAGTTTAATTACTTTTACCTCTTATTTGGAAGTTTATTAGCACCTTCAAAGAGCTAAAGAAAATTTCTAAAAGTATTCTTTTTTTTCTAAAAATATTCTTTATATTCTTTTTTCAAAGTTTAAGATTAAACTTTTAATAAGTTCAAAAAGAGGCAAATTTATTTGTAAAATACAGTAAGTAAATTATATAGGGGTATATACAGGTGTGACAGAAATATGCAGTTGAATCCTATGACTCTGTCAGTGTGTAGAGCAAACTTGATCAACTATAGGCAATTTCATAGAATACAACCTAGTAAAACATTAAAGAAATGGTATATATAGAACGCAGGATAGTGTTTACCACTGGGATGGGAAAGGTGATGTGACATGGAAACTCTTTCAGTATATTCTATGCTTATTCTTAGCCTGGTAATGGGTATGTATGTTTTACTATTTAAGAGCTATACATACATTTTATGTGCCACTTCATCTATGATGTTTTAACAAGTAAAACTGATGTAAGGTCTTCAATATTCCAAAATATAAATATATTCTCCATGTTCTTTTAGTATTTATGTCAGATTTCTCAGACTTTGGAGTGAATCAGAAACTTACCAAGTACTTATTTATCAACTCATCATTTGGATGCCTCCTCAGTGATTGATTCAAAGTCAGTAGTTCTCAAAGTCAGCAGATGAGTGGATAAAGAAGATGTGATATATATATAATGGAATATTACTCAGCCATCAATAAAATGAAATCTTGCCATTGGCCATGACATGGATGGAGCTAGAGAGTATTATGCCAAGTGAAATAAGTCAGTCAGAGAAAGACAAATGCCATATGATTTCACTCATGTATGGAATTTAAGAAACAAAACAAATGAACATGGGGAGAAAAAGAGAGGCAAACCCAGAAACAGACTCTTAACTGGAGAGAACAAATTGATGATTACAGTAGGGGAGGTTGGGGGATAGGTTAACTAGGTGATGGGTATTAAGGAGGGCACTTGTTTTGGTAAGCACTGGGTGTTGTAAGTAAGTGATGAATCACTAAATTCTATACCTGAAACTAACATTTAACTGTATGTTAGCTAACTGGATTTAAATAAATTTTAGAGGAAAAAGAAAGAAAAAGAAAACTTGTCTCTGATATTCTCCAGCAAGAAAGGAAGATATATTTCATTACTTCAGAGGTAGGGAATGTACAAGGATGAGAGAATAGGGATTCATTCAGTTCATGAAGTGGCTTCATTCTAGGACTGGCAGTGGCAGCAGATGCAGGTGTCATACTCGGTCATGATGTCCAAGGATAGAAAACTGACTATATTGTGTCCCTGGGCCATTTGATAATTGATTTTTCCATGATGTCATCTGGAAGATATCCCCTTAAGTCTGATCGCTGAGAAGAGGATCATATGCTCCTTCTTAATCTAATTACTGATCTGGGGGAAATGATTAATATGAAAGCCTTAGACTGACCATCTAGAATTAATTTTTGTTGGGTAGTCAACTGTCATAACCATTATAAGCACTTACTATGATGCCTGACATATTGTGAGACTCAACAACATCTAACTGATATCATAGTTTTTCATATGTTGTGTTTATTCATAGTTTTAGAATCCTTTTGAACTCACATGTTTTAACCACCTGCTTCAACAGTTGTATTAATCTTCAGTTTTTCTGGTCTGAGAAATATAGTCAAATCACTAATTATTGAATAGGCAGGGTAATGGATGTTCGTCTTTTTTCTGATACACTATTTGCTTTGATTCCTTCTCACTGATTTATTGTTAAGAATGTATCTGAGTTTTTACTTATCTCTTTAGTTACCTCCCCTTGCAATATTTCTCACTCATCTCAGGAGTAAAACTAATGGAATGACTCTACTCTTAACCTCTTGGTTGCATAATTAGGGCTCTTATGCAAAACTTTTTAAAGTGTTCTCATGCAGAAAACAGTGTTTCTGTGGAGGAGCTTTGAGTGTGAAATAAGACAGGAGAAAAGAGAAGTTGGTAGCGTTAGGGTCCTTCACTTTTTCTACAAGGAAAAATGTGGGGCCATCAGAAAGAAGTATCTTTCTGGATATGTATATTAGGGGAGAATGACAGAGCTCTCCAAGGATAGCCAAGGGAGTGCCACTCATTGTCAGGAGAGGAGGTATTGTGTCAGCACCACAACTGGAGGACAGCTCCCTGCCAGCTGCCCTGGTGTCTTCTAGTGCAGAATTTCCTCCACTGACATCCACATAACACCTGCACAGATGGATAGCCATCTTTTAAAGTTACCTTCCATCAAGAACTGGAAATTCCTCAGTTCAAGAAATATATACATTTCTCAGGCTTAAATACCATCTACATGTTCATGACTCTTTCAAATTTATATATCTAGTCCAGACTACAACATACTAGTTGTAAACTCTTTCACCTGGACACTTTTTAGGCAGAGACAACCATCCACCAAAATTCATCTTGTCCCTTCCACTGTATAAAGTTGTAGCTGGGAAGGGATGACTAACCAGACCTACATTTCCAGGCATACCCCTTTATCTGGATATGGCCCTATGACTAACTCTCACAGTGGGATATTAGAGTAATGTTATTACTTTCTGGCCAATGCCTTTAAGAAATAGGCTTGTTTTTTCTACTTTTTATCTCCTTCCAAGCATCTAAGATTGAACCCAAGATAAACCTTGGATGTCACATCTTGATAATAATAATATCCAAGGTATGACAGAATTGACATGAGTCTCTGAATGACTGGATGGAACAGACCTATCCATACTTGCCAGGAAGGTCTTAGGTCTTACAAGTATCTCAAACTGAAAAAGCCCCATGCTCAATTACTCCCTACTCCTCCTCCACTCTTTCCCATTGGAGAAAATAATAAAAATCATAGTCACTTATTACATATTGACTATAATTCTGGAAATATTCTAGATGCATTAAATATATTTATTCATTTGTACTTACAATAACCCTACGAGAATATTGTTTTTAATCCAAAAAGACATCAACGAATATATCAAAGGTGAATCAGAAAGTAAGTATCAATGAGAGAATCAAATCCATGCATACTGGCTACCTGATCCATGTTCTTCACCATTTCACTCTACTGCCTCTGTTTGATTCAAGGACAATTTCACTTAACCAGCAAATATACGATTTAAAAAATAGTTGGAGGAGTTGGAGTCAAGAGAAAATATGCATAGGATATAATAAGCTTAGAGGTAAAATTATCACACAGAAATATTTACCATAGGCTAAACAATGCTAAGAGGGGGATAAAAATATATATAATGTTTAGCTACCCAACTGGTCCGTAAAGTACTTAGTAGATGAGATAAAAAATGAAAATGAATTCACAGTATTAATATACTCGCCTAAATGAGTAAATGAAAACTACCCTTTCAATTGTTAACAGTATAATAGCATAGAGAATATTTTTCATTATATTTTGAACTATGCTTTTTATCAGACTCCACAAATAAAGCATTTCAGAAATTTCAAAATATTCAAACTATACAAATTCCTATGCACACATTAAGGAGGAAGCCAAAATGATACTGGTAAGCAAATGAATCTCTGATTATCTGGAGTGAACCAGAGGTGAAGCTAGAGTATACAATGGCACAAATATATGCCACATTTCCTCTAAATCACTCACAAAGATATTTCTTACACTTAAGATTTGGAAATGATTTGGAAAGAGATAATTTGAGATTGATCTCTCTGACTAAACTCTGGATTGCAAACATCGTATTTTTGTATTTTGCCATTTACATGTGTATATACATATATATGTATGTGTGTATACACACACACACACACATAGATCAGTTGGATGGATGGATGGATAGTTAGATGACATAGAGAGAGAGAGAGAGAGAGAGAAATATATATATATATATATATATATATATTTCCATTTAAAGTCAATCCAGAAGATAAAGTTGAAGTCCTCTAAATAAAATCAATGTGCTAACCCAAATATTAGCCTTAAGAGAATAACAGTACCTCAACATAACAGTGACTGAATAAAATGGCAATACTGAAATCATCTTCTGTAAATAGTCTTGTTTCTATTCCAATAATCATTTAAGAAACATTTAGTTTCTACTACATATCAGGGACTGTTATAGATACCTAGAATGTACTGGTAAAAAAAATTCTAATTTATGTAGAGTTAAAATTCTAGACAGACAAAACAAATAAAAGAAATATGTAAGTAAATTATATGCTACAATAAAAATCCATAATTGCTATTTTTTTTCAAAGAGCAAAGTAAGAAAGGGTGATCATGAAGAATTTGAGTGTAGTGATGTATATACTACAGTATTAATATAGAGTGGATAGGATAGGCTTTATTGAGATGGTAACACTTCTTCAAATACATGAGCAGAGGTGAGAGTTAGTCAAGGGGATATCTGAAGACAGAATACTCTAGCTAGAGGAAATATCCAGTGTAAAAAACCCCAACATTCCAGGCTCAGTGTGCTCATAGCTGAGTAAATAATGGTGACAGCAGTAGTTAAGATAAGTAATGGGGAATAAGATCTATAGGTCCTTTGAGGCAGCCATAAGGATACTGTCTTTTACTCTGCATAAAATGGTAAACACTTACAGAGTTCTGAGCTGTAGTTACATGATCTGATTTCTATTTTAAAAGGAGAATCGTGGCTGTTCTGTTGCCATTGGTATATATGGGTGCAGGGATATAAATAGATCTAAGTTCTTATAATCACTCAAGAAACAGCTGGTGTTTCAAACCAGAGAGGTAATGAGTAGTTGTATTTTGGATGTATTTTCAAAGTTGAGAACAGGGTGTTCTAATGGATATGAGAATGTGAAATAAAGTGGAGTCAATGATAATTCATACTAATCACTGAAAACATTGGAGTTGAAAGTAACTGAAATGGAAAAAAGAAATAGCTGAAAAAGAAAGACTGATTGGAATCTCCAAGGAAGTGAGTGCCTGTAGGTGGAAAGAAAGGAAGACTAAAGACTGAGACTTGGAGTATTTCAATAGTTAAGAAAAAAGTCCTGGTTATAAAGAAAAGTCAATATGGAAGACTAAGAAAGAAGAAGAAATTAAGTAGGAGGAAACCCAAAAGAATGTGGTGCCCCGACATCAAAGGAAAACAGTATATTATGGAGGAGGACATGCTCTATTTTGTTAAATTGTGAAGACAGGTCAAGTCCAATGATGGTGGAAGAGGAACCACTGATGGGACACTGGGAGTGAAGCCAGATTGGAGTATGCAGGGGAATGAATATACGAGTTGGAGTGGTCTGAGAGAGGACAGGAGAAGAGAATGAAACAGATCAAGTCTAAACATTTCTTGAGGAATTTTGCAATGAAAGAGTAGAGCAGTCACTAGCGGAAATCAAGAATGTTTTGTTTTGTTTTTAAGTCTGAAGAAATAACAACATATGTGTATGCTGAAAATAAGATCTAAAGGTGAATATGTTGAGATGAGAGAGAGAGAGGGGAGGGTTTTTAAAGTTAATTCTCAGAGCAGCTACCATGGATTGGGTTTCAATGCATAAATGGTGGGAATGGCCACAGATTGACGTGTGGCTGTTGTGTGGCTCTTTCATTTGTGGCTCCACCAGCCTTGGATGGCAGAGGGAGGAGCAGAGAGTGCAGGGTTCCACAGGAACCAAGCTGTAGGCCACGCTGAAAGCGTTAGAATTCCACTGGCTGCAAGGAGTCCTCACCGGTGATACCTAACTTGAAGGGAGTCCAGAAGTAGGGCTGCGGGACAAGCAAGAAAGGGATATGGGTTTGGTGAACAACTAATCATCCTCTCCCACACCTTTATTTTCCTACTACTTAAAATAAATAAATAAATAAAATCAATTGTGGTACTTTTTACTGATTAATAGAATATAATGAACAAAAGAGAAAAAAAGGACTTTTTAAATCCAAATTTAATAAAGTTAATGTGTGGAAAAATCTGCTTGATAATTGCTTATTCTGAAATAATATATGCTACAATTCCATTTGCTTTTGCTTAGGGTTAAAGAATGATTTTACCAATAATATGATTTGGGGAAAAATTTTGGCTCTTGTATCAAACTTGTTAACTTGGTTATTCTTTAAATTTTTTTTAATGTTTATTTATATTTGAGAGAGAGAGAGAGAGAGAGAGAGAGAGAGAGAGAGAGAGAGAGAGAGAGACAGTGCCTGAGCAGGGGAGGGGCAGAGAGAGACAGACAGAGACAGAATCCAAAGCAGGCTCCAGGCTCTGAGCTGTCAGCACAAAGCCTGACGCGGGGCTTTAACTCAGGAGCCATGAGATCAAGACCTGAGCAGAAGTCAGACGTTCAACCGACTGAGCCACCCAGGTTAAAGAATAACTTGGTTATTCTTTAAAACGTTCTAAATTATAGGGGTGACTGGCTCAGTCAGTTGAGTTGGACTCTTGGTTTCAATTCTACTCAAGTCATGATCTCACCGGTTTGTGAGTTCAAACTGTATTGACAGTGCAGAGCCTGCTTGGGATTCTCTCTCTCTCTCTCTCTCTCTCTCTCAAAAATAAACATTTTTTAAAAATTTAGAAACTATAGCTAAGGTCAATAAGAAACAAGTGCCTTAATATTTATGTGATCATAAGAATATTAATATTAAATGGATCTTATGGGGTTTTGGGTTTTTTGTTTGTTTTCTTGTTACATGACTGTTTTTGTATTACAGAATTCTCATTTAAGTATGCCTTTAGTAGGGTTAGGGTTATCCAACCAACTATGGGTTAGGGTTAGGATTGGAATTGAAATTGAAATTGAGTTCAGAACCAGGGTGGATGTCAGGGTCAGAGGTTAGGGTTAGGTGTTAATTTTAACTACTTTTTAAAAATTTTAATTGACCTCTTTCAGTATCTACAGGTGTTAATGTGTAATGCTGCACTGGTCTTATTCTGTCAACAAATTTGTTCAAGTCCCATTAATCAGGGGGACAGACCTCCTTGGTGCCAATATCCCATTTTAGAGATGCCCTTTTAAACAAACTTTGACTCTGACTTGGTTTTCTATGAGATTTGCCTCATTCTTTGTTGAAGAAATTGAAATACATTTCCTAATCTCTGCTGAAGTAAATGTGAAAATCTAATGTAATTTTCTTTGAATTGCCTCAAACTTTTACCTTTATGCTCAATCTCAATTGCTTTTAATATCATCCCATTCATAAGATCTGAATCCACATACTGTGTCAGCACTTTGGACTTTCTTCTGAAGGTTTGGGAATTGTCTGATATGTAAATGGAAAGCCTATGAAGCTTTAAAGAGTCCGTCCCCAGAGCAGTGTATTCACATTATCACATTATCATTTTTTTCAGTGTTGGATCCTCCCTGGTATTCTAAATGTATCGAGTTTGGAAAAAAAAAGGCATTTATGCTGACATGTACAACGTTACATGAAATAAATAATGTACGATGAATTCTATCTAAAGGAGAGGAATATTAGATAATAAGTTTAAATTATCATAATAGAAATGTCAAAAACTGAAATTATGTTATTAATAAATATGACTACCTCTCAGCAGATGTTACCATTAAATAGGAGGCAGTTTACCATTCTAAAAAACAGTTCACCTTAGAGGGAATGAAGGAATCTCAGAGTTGGTAGGGAAACTAGAAAATATTTGGTGCAAGCTTCTGCAACTAGTATAAATCTTTCTCACTGAGGCACGTTCTTTCTGGTATCTGAACAGAACAAATGAATGCAGAGATTTGTAAATCATATTTGCCTGAAAACCCTCTCCAAGAAACACTAAGTGCTCCTCTGTCAAGAGAAACCCTTCATTTCCTCCTTAGACTTGATTTGCTAATGTAGACCTTGGTGATTTTTCCAGAACCAGATCTAATTGTGATTTATTTTCTTCAGTCCTGGCCCTTAGTGCCTCTTCCTACAGATGTTTTCAAATATTGAATTGTTCTGAGCTAATTTCATATCTGTCTTATTTCTTTCCACTTTCAAATTTACTCTGACAAGCGTGACTTGGTATCTTTGAGTTCCTTATGCCTGCGGGCATAGTCACAGTCCATGACTTTCAGGAAACTATCACCCCCTTCCACTCCACAAATCCGGTGGAGCAAGTATGCTTCTATAGTGTAAATGTTCCAAATAAATATGTTAATTTTATTTTTTGTAGTATCTTTGAGCATATGATATAGAAGTACGCAGAAAGGGAGCAGCAAGTTGACTACTGTCACCATTTCATCGGGAGCAATCCTGAGTAACACCATGTGTTGACATTGCGTGTGTGTGTGTGTGTTTCCTGTACCCCACTTCCTCCTGTCAATGTAGGTCCCTACCCTAGTTGGCTACTCACATAGCACCACAGTTACTGCTCCTGAAGTCATTTCTTTTCCCCTTATTTTATCACATCAAATCTCTAACTTCCTTAATCCATCAGCTATCAGTCAGTTAATGGGAAAGAGCCGATTAAACATGCTGGTGTAGATTTCAGTGACTGCTTTCGGACTCTATGTGTTTTCATGAGGCATCTGGTTTTAAAAGAAAATCCTGTTAAAACATCAATAAAATTAATGTGTTTCCAATACTGGATTTTCAGGAAAATTAAAAGAAAAACGAACTCTTCTTTTGAAACAATTTCAAGCTTACAGGGAGTGGCACGAATAGAGTCAGGAATACTGTATACCTCTTATTCTTTATTCAGATTCCCAATTTTGCTCTGTGCTATGCACTTTGTCTTTCATTTCTCTCTCCCTCTCCCTGCATGCACACACACACACACACACACACACACACACACACTTTTTTTTTCTGAACCACTTGAGAATAAGTTATATATCATGTCCATTTACTACTAAATATTTTAGTTTATATTTTCTCAACATAAGGGCATAAATCAACAAGTTATCAAATTTCAAGACATTTAACATTGACCTATCTAATCAACCTTCTTTCTCCCAATTTAGTCCACTGACCCAATAATATTTTTATAGCATTTTTTTCCTACCCAGAAAAGGATCTAGGCTAGGATCACATATTTCATGTTGGTATGATTTTTATATATCTCCTTTAACCTAGAATCATCCCTTAACATTTTGTTATCTTCTATCACATTGACATTTTTGAAATTGATCTTATCCTCTCACCCCTCATGGATACCCTCATAGAATGTTTCTCATTTTGAATTTGATTTATGTTTCCTATGATAGGCTCAATACATTTACACATGTTTAGTGGGATACCACCTGCACTACGTTGGGTCTTCAGCCCATCACATCTGAAGGGACACAATGTCTACCTGCCTCTCATTGATCATCTTCGTTTTGATCATCCAGTCAAGATACTATCTAATTTCTCGTGAATAATCATTTTTTTCCTCATCCAACTGATAAGTAATTCTTAGGAGACATTTTACATCCATACCAATATGGTCACCCTCATAAAAATATTTCCTATTCCCTAGGACAACAGCTAAGGGATAGGAAATTTTTGAATGACCATTGCAGCCGCATGCCAGAACTAATACTATGATGGTTGCAAAGTGATGGCTTTCTGCCTCTAGCGAAACTTCCACAGTTACAACTCAGAGGTTGTCTTTCTTGTGTAAGCAAGTGCCTTCTCTCTCATTTTATTTACCTGTCTATCTGTCTAGTACCTATCTCTTGATCTGTTATCTATAATCTCTATGACTTTAAGGATACATATTTTCCTGAAGGTTTATAACTCATACTGTCCTTGATCATTTTTATGCTCAAATTGTCTAGATTTGGCCAATATGTGTTTTCTTTTCAACCTGGCTCTTAGGCGCTTTGTCATTAACCATCAATTTTTTCCCTTTAATTTTGACATAAAAAGATGTTTCAAGACTCAAGTTGAATCTTACTTGACCAGAACTGGATATAATTTTTCAATCAGATCTGATTCATTTTAGAGGATAATGGCATTAGTAACTAAGGTCTGTGCTAGGTATATTTGTTGCTACTGGAATGTCTTTTTTTCTAGACCCATTGAACAGTTTGAGCTGGGAAGTACATATATATATATATATATATATATATGTATATACTGTATACACAAGTATGTGTATGCACATATTCACACAAAAACACATATTTTTAAAGGGCTTCCTTCTTGTTTCCCTCTATTCTCCATCTATTTATTCCTTTCTTCACAGTGAGAAGCATGGCTCTCAACATCATCACTATATTTACTCATTTTTAAATCTGGAATATATTTAAATATTTTCAGAATTGTTTCAACCATATATACATATTTTCTCATTTCTTACTGCTTGCACACAAGTCAGCACATAGTAGGTATTCTTTGGGTTCTTTCTTTTCACTTAACAATACTCCTGGGAGACCCACCCCATAGCAACTCCTAGAAATATTTCTGTTTTCTTACAGCTGTAATGTATCCATTTTGCCTAGGTAGCCTAGTTCATTCAACCAATCTCCTGTATTTGGCCATAGAGGTAGTTTCCACCATTCTGTTGTTAGAAACAGTGCTTCAGTGAATAACTGTGTATGCGTGGTTTCGTGTTACTGGAAACTAGAAGTATCTAGAAGTGAGATGGTGGTCTTGAGGTGTAAATGCATTTATAGCTATTGTGTGACCTCTCTAGTAATATTTTTTTGCCCATTTCTGGGTTTCCTTAATTTTAATGGGGAGACATTTTCGACATGAAAACTTTCTAGTGAACTAAATTTAATAACATAGACATTCATCTTGCAAGTGGAACAGACAAAATCAAACTAGAAGTAGCTACAGATTGGCTTCACTGCGGTCCCTACGAACACCACCTGTACACAGTGATGTCTGTTTTATACGTGCTCATCTCTGTGCAAGCCAGGAGCCAGACATGATGTTTCTTTACAAAGACTCTTTAGAAAAACTCTCTTCATTAGTAAGTAATAGATTGAACTATATCAGTTATCCATGTGTTAAGTGTGAATAGAGCCCCAGGTACTCACATAAGATCAAATAATTCTCTTACATGTTGCAAGTAGGATTTTAGGGCCCTTTGCCAACTCCCCTGGTAATTTATTCGCTTTTGTCTGGCCCACTGGTTTCCCCTTGCAATTATTTTTGGTACTAGAGAGCAATTCTGATAATAGTTCCTAGTTTCCTTCAGTTCCTATTCCCTCCAAGCCGGACCTTGATTTCAAGTCTGATCATATTGTCTTCTAAAACTCACTACTGAATGTTCATGCACATAGAGAAAAGTGCATATAGATACTCAGCTTGATGAATTTCCATAAAGGTAACAAGCACTGAGTCAAGAAACAATTATGAACACCCCCAAAGCCTTGCTTTGTAGAGATCTTGCAGCCACCCCCCACATACAAAGGAAACCACCACCCAGATTCCTTACAGCACAGGTTTCCCTGTTTGTTCCTTTTGCACAAATGGAAACAAAGATTATATAATGTTATTCTTATGTGTTATTTCTTTTGCAGACTTCACCAACTATGCTGCTATCCTTACACTCAGGCTTTATGAGATCAGAGACCTCTCCATACTGATGCCAGATTGTCTCACTGACCTAGGGCCCAGCTCACATTCAAGTCTGCAGCATATAGGTGCATTTGGCCTTAGCCACTTAACATTTCACTCCACATCCCCCGGCTGCCCCCAGGCCTGAAGGGATAATAAGCTTTGTTGCCTTAGTATTCCCAGCTCCCTCTTACCTCCTTTCTATTTCAACCTCTGCTGTATTTTCTCCCTTCTGGAAACCTTGAGGGTCTCACAAATACCATTTTTGACAGTTGAACTTCTCCTTTCAATAGGTGTAAGTATGTGCAACATTTGTCAGTATCCATTAGATACACATAAACTAAATACAAATAAGCATTTTTATGAAATGTGCACATATATATATTATTATTCAAATGCCCACTAAATCTCATAACTCAAGCCAATCTGTTAATCAATAATCACTAAGCGCTTCCAAGGTGCAAAGTAGTGTCCTAGCTGGTGAGACCCAACATTTAACCAGATAAATAAACCTCTCAGAGAATGTACATATAATCACCCACTCTTCTATATTCTCCAATACACTATAATGGGGACACAGGAATCAAGGACCAAACTTGGCGCCTCACCTTTGAGGATCTTGTCAGAATATTTGACACAGAAAGCATTCATCAGGTAAGTACTCAGGGAATGGTAAGTAGTAACAGCAGTGGTGTTTGATCTCAGTCCAGATGTTTAACACCTCTGTATTTTGACTGAATCCAGTGAAAGATAGATTTGATTCTATTAATTATCCATAGATTTTATTTAACTTAGGGGAAGATTAAGAGTTATTCTGCAGTAAGGGTTGAGGATGGGGGTGTGTGAGTACGTGTGCATGCGAATGTGTTTTATTTCATTAACAGTTACCTTGATTCCAAACATAAAATTATCTGAATAATAATTGCTTTGGTCTTTGACTTTAAACTTAAAAATGGAAAACATTGACATTACTGCTTATTTTAAGTAAAGCTAAAATGGAATACTCCTATGTATTACTATTCCAGGAATAAAACTGTCAAATTGTATATATTTAACCACACACCAACCTCACTACCTAGTAAGTCATGTAACAAACCTGGTATAAATATCTTCTAATATCACAATCACAAAATCTTTTCACAGGAATGGGAAACTTCTATTTTTTTTTTTCAGTTGTTATCAAATAGTTGTTGTTCCAGGCTGAATGTAAACAGCGTGAATGAATTTATGAGAAATTCAGTCTTTTTCTGTTGCTCGAGGCCATCCCACACAGCTCTATTTTCCACTTTGCATACTGTAACAAAACTAAGAAACACACAAACAGGACAGTCACGCTGCAAACAGAATGAACAGTTGCAACTGATAAGTGCATAAGATGAACATTCCCTGTGCCCTGGACAACTCAGCTTTCATATCTGAAATCAGGGGAATGTGTTTCTCAACCTTCTCTGAAGAATGCTGTGAGGGTAACTAATAAAACCTGCTGTCTTCAAATAGATATTATTATAGTCCAAAAGAAATTAGCTATTAAATCTCAAGATTCAATTGGAGGACGCTGTTTTATCTTTGGGAGAGCTCTTTTTTTTTTTTCTTTTTCCGATGGAAAAACAACATGTCAATAATTGCATAGAATGCATGTTTTCCAGAATCTGGTTTTTAAATAATACATCCCAAGGAATCAAATGATGTCTATAATGTCAAATAATGTTTAGTTCAAAATAAAGTGCTACGTGAGGCTGGAAACTTGGATACTTTTTAAACACAAGCACTTTTCATGGGCTAGGGTGAGGGGTTGGTGCTTTCTATTTGCATGGCTTGAAAAAGCATCTTTGGCGCATTTGCTACCCAGGAGAGAAGAATTCTGAAAATGTTTCAAGTTTTGCTTATAAACAAATGGATGCAAAGAATCATACAATTACTCAGCAACTGATCACTTCTGCTTTGACCTGGGCACATTTCTTGAATTCATGAGGACAGATGTACAGCTCCTCTTAGGAGTGTGTCTCCACTGTCTTTCTTAGAAGACCATTCCCTAGTCTTTACTAACCATATACAACACTATTAATCCCGCAGTGGTAGCAAATTAAATGGCATAGATTTAGAAGGTGCTTTCCTAAAAGTTAGGTGTTAAGGGTTGAATTGCATCCCTCTAAAATTCATATGTTGGGGTCCTAACCCTAGTACCTCAGAATGTTATCTTACTTGGAAATAGGGTCATTGTCTATGTAAGTAGTTGAGATGAGGTCACACTGGGGGAGATTGGGCTCTTAATCCAACAGGACTAGTAACCTTTTAAAAAGATACACCATCATATGCATGTGTAGCACATTACAGTTAAAATGTGGTGGTAAGTTTCTTGCACACTCTGAAAGGAAGGGCTTAAGCCATAGTGACAAGGATCATGAGAGTGAAGGTTTATTTAGTTAGCCCAGGATTCTAATCCCAGCCCCATTGTTAATGCTCTGTGCGCTCCTTGGAATGCTCTACCTTCTCTACTCCTTAGCTTTTGCATCTATAGGATGGGCTTAATAATAACAATATTCTATATCATCACATTTAAGTTGTTTATGAGATAAAGGCATATCAAACACTAATGAACCTCCAACAAATGCTGGTTGGCTCTTATTATTTATTCATTGGTGCAGATAGCTTTCTGAACAAGTCGGCTAAATCACAGAACAGTTTTCATAGACTTCACTACAGCTGCATATTAATATAATGATAAATGGTTTAAATAGCAATTACAATAGACCCACTGTCTCATCAAAATACATCAGCGAAGTCCAGGGAAAAATACAGAGGCTTATCTCAAATAATCTTTTCATTTGGAAGCATGATACAATTTTTCTAGAAGTAGGAGTCTATATTTTACTCCTTCCCTACGCTCCTGAAGAGTCACTGATGGTAACTGAGTGAACAGTTCAGACAGCCTATCAACATGACATCTTTTTTGCCAGAATGATAACACAGCCTAAATTTAAGCTAGTTTATTCAAGCAATCCAAATGTATTTGCCAAGACACTTTAACATTCTATTAGTTCTTTCTCAAAGTCAACATTGACTAAATTAGTTACTTGGCAAAATTGCACATACAAGTGACAAACAGTACATATATCTTCACAGTCACCAAGGGCACATATATACTGAGAGCAGCCCAAGATGACCAGGCTTTACTTATAGCCATTGTCCTCATTATTAGATTTTAATATTCTTGACCATAGATCTATCAACTACTCACTTCAGGTTTTTAAACCACTTTTAATATAGTGTTCTAGAATATTTATTTATTTATTTATTTATAGCATGAGGAGGGAAGAGGGGACAGAGGGAGAGTGAGAATCTTCAGCAGGCTCCATGTTCAGCATGGAGCCTGACCCAGGGCTTGATCCCATGACCCCAGGATTATAACCTGAGCCGAACCACTGAGCCACCCAGGTGCCCCTACAGTGACCCTATTTCTAGGTAAAGCTGTATTCAGTATGAGTTACTAGGAGTTAGGATTTCCACACATATATATAATGTTTTGCCTTTTCTTTCTTTCTTTTAATCGAAATATAACTGACATACAGCATTATATTAGTTTTACGTGTGTAATATACATTTGTATACATTGCAAAATGATCACCATAATAAAGTTTATTTTTTTATTTTGAGAGAGACAGACAGACAGACAGATAGGGTGTGTGCATGCCAGTCGGGGAGGGGCAGAGAGAGAGGGAAAGAGAATCCAAAGCAGGCTCTACGCTGTCAGTGCAGAGCCCCACAAGGCACTTGATCCCGTGACCCTGGGATCATGACCTGAGCCAAACTCAAGAGTCGGATGCTCAACGAACTGAACCACTCAGGCACCCAAGTGTTCTATAATTATTAATGATAATAGTAATAATAATGTTGATAAACAATTAGGAGGGTGTGAAATGAGAGGAAGACAAGAAAATGAACCTATAATTATGGTGTATTGCTCCAAGAAATTTGATTAATTTATCTAATTCTCTTAAAAACTCATAAGATAGATACTATTTTATCTCTTTGAGAGCTAAGGCAACTAAATAAGGTCCATAAACGGTTCATTAACATAGTTAAACATTCACTGTTACTACATGTTGGAGCAGGGTTTTGATATTTAAAAGTCCAGGTCCAGATCTCATGCTATCTTGTTCTATAAGTATTTTTTTTAAATAAAAAAAAATTTTTTTTGAGAGAGAGACAGAACGAATGGGAGAGGAGCAGATAGAGAGAGGGAGACACAGAATCTGACGTGGGGTGGGGCTCGAACTCACGAGCCATGAGATCATGACCTGAGCCAAAGTTGGATGCTCAACCGACTGAGCTACCCAGGCACCCCTTGTTCTATAAATATTGTGTATGCAATCAAATTGCTTTCATTTAGTCAAAATAAGTAAATAGCCATTATAATAACGATGCTTCTTGATATACTGAATATAGGTATACGTCTCCCTATTGAGTACTGGGGTCAGTATAACTGGATTTGTAGCTCAAATTTAAGTAACATCATGTCTCTTAGCTTCGGCCCATCTGTCTTCAAAATGAGGTACTTCAATTCAATTGTACACTCTTAAGCATCTATTATGTGCTTGGCAGTGAACTCTGCATTATGAGCATTACAGAGATGTGCCCTAGAAGACACCAACATTCTTTCAAAGTTGGATATTTACATGATAGAAAGTAAACATTACCGATTTAAAGGATATGATTTTGGAATTTTAAACAAAGGTCAGATTTTTATTTGTATGTTTGTAAATTGGAAAAGATGTAATTATTTATAGTGTCTTACTATCCATCCCTACCTATTTCAGAAGATTCATCTGTTGGAAATTACCTTCCTCTTCTCTACATCATCAGCTCCTTACCTACTTAGCCGAAAATACTTAGAAATTCAAGAAGTCTTTGTTGACCATGACCCTCAACCACTATGAATGAGGCATGTGTGTGTTTGTGTGTTTCCAGAGCAACCTATGCAAGTCTCTTTCCATTTAGATACATATATTTATAAAGGATAATTATAAACTTATATGTTTAGCATTACCTCTAGATTTTTCACCCCTAGAAGTCAGTGACTGTGGTTTATCTCTAACCCTCAGTAAATAGTAGGTGCTCACTAAGTACCTTTGCATCAAAGCTTATGCTCTTTCCATGGTAAGTCTGCCTGCAATTTGCACTGCAAATTCTAATTCATATTCTTCCTTCTGCTTTGGAGACACAGGGGCCAATTCTAATTCTTCTTCCTTTCAAGAGGGGCTCAAATATGGAAGACAATACACTTTCTCTTTAACATGCATATGAATCACCTGTGAATATTGTTAAACTGTATATTCTGGTTTTATTTCTTTTTTAAAAATATTTTAATGTTTATATATTTTTGTGTGAGAGAGAGAGAGACAGACAGACAGACAGCAGGGAAGGGGCAGAGACAGAGAGGGGTACACAGAATCTGAAACAGGCTCTAGTCTCTGAGCTGTCAGCACAGAGACCGATGCGGGGCTTGAACTCTTGAACCATGAGATCGTGACCTGGGCTGAAGTTGAACGCTTAACCAACTGAGCTACCCAGGTGTCCCTGTATATTCTGGTTTTAAATGTATGGGGTGGGTCCCTGAGATTCTGAATATCAAATGAGCTCTCAGGAGATGCTGTTATTGCTGGTTCAAGACATAGTTTGAGAAATTGCCACCCAGAGTAGCCCCTCGCTCTGTCTGGCTTTCCATTTTCCTGGCTAACCAGCATAATCTGTCTTAGCTAACTCTCACAAAGCCTGTTTTGTGGTCTGCTTATCTTACTCTTTTGAGTTATCCTAAGAAGATATGGTGGACGAGTGTAGACAAAAATGGGTTATTTTCGGGGCGACTGGGTGGCTCAGTCGATTAAGCGTCCAACTTTGGCTCAGGTCATGATCTAACAGCTCCTGGGTTCTGGCCCCGCATCCAGCTCTGTGCTGACAGCTCAGAGCCTGGAGCCTGCTCTGGGTTCTGTGTCTCCCGCTCTTGTTCTGCCCCTCCCTGCTCATGCTCTCTCTCTCTCTCTCTCTCTCTCTCTCTCTCTCTCAAGAATAAATAAACATTAAAAATGGGTTATTTTCCTTGATTTCCAAAGTTAATAAAAGCAAATTTATGAAACTAAGTCTAATGGAAGCATCACGGTCACGTTTTCACCGAACATTAATAAAAAAAACAGATCTGAAAGAACTGCCCAGACACAATTTGTACTGTGATGTCTCAGACCCCACGTGACGATTAATAGGATCATGATTCAAGTGACGTAAATTAAATTAGCATTCTCAATTATACTTAAAAATGAGCCGTTAGTCATTTCAAGCTGTGAAGCACAGATGTAATACAATACACATGCCAACTTGTTAATACAGAAAAGCTGTTATAAAGTGAAAGTAACAGGCTATTTTGAATTTCCAAGGACAGATCCAATCCAATATTACAGCAATGCACCTGGAAGTCACAGATTTATATAACATAATAATAATGGAGGGCTTAATATGTGCCACGTATTATCCTAAGCTCTTCACATGGATTATTAATTTAATGCCTGTAATCTCTATTGAGGTAAAGGAAGTAAGGAGTGTTATTAGTTACATTTTACAGGTGAAGAGATTTAAGCCCAGAAAGGTTAAGAAATTTCGTAAAGCCACACCGATCTCTGTGAAAGGTGGTCTAGTTCCACAGTACGCCACGTCCACTGCCTCTCAGGGACCTGCTGCCACACAACAGCACATTTTATCATGCCCTACATTCTCCCATAGGGACATACTGCTGTTCTCTTAACTTCCAATAAGCTCCAACTTGAGTGGAGTAGAGACACTCATCTTAAATGATATTATTCATTATTATTATTCAAAATGTTTGCAGGTACATATCTATCAATACATTATATAAATCTGCATTCACCTGGACTCATTTAATCCCTTGTCACCTAAAGCCCACCTTAGACTAACGAGAAAAATTTTGGCATCTCCTTGTTCGAGTCCAGAGCAAAATAAAACATCTGATAATATCATTTCGCTTAATGAGACCACTTGCTCTTTCAGCATGCTCTTCAAGCAATCAAATATACTTTAAAAACTTAGGATAATGATTACATATACTTTGTCTTAACTCATCTATAAAAAATGCACTATACTGTGAAGAATAACGTACTGTTATTTCATTGCCTGTAAGAAGCCATATCATATAAAATTATATCATCTTCCTTTACCTAACAGTGTATGTCACTATTATTAATACCATCTTATATTTATCTTCCAGATTTTTGGAAAAAATTAAACACATAACCACATTGGTTAGAATGGTTCTTCCATACAGGTCTATGTCTACCATAATGAATGACTCACAAGTTGATGCAAGACAAAATCCTATGACCTCTTAAAATGAGAATCTCACAATACAAACGTGGATTTAGAAAGGTGATCAAAATTCACTACTAGAGGCATTACAGTATGTGCAGAAGGATCTGGAATATCCACTCAACTTATTAAAATTCATGAGATTTTAAAAATATCTCCCAGCCTAAGAGGGGTGTAAACAGGAAAATGTATTTCACAGAAATAAGAAGCTCTTTCTAAATTCACCCTGGAAATTATTTTTTTTTCTACACAAGTCCTAAAGATGCTTATCCCATTTATATCAAGGGTCATTTTAGAAAGGGTTTAATGCAGATTATTCTGCTATGTCTTATTTCTCAATAAGTTACCCATAAACTTGTTCTGAAGACGCCTGCCTAGTCCTTTCCCCAAATAACAGATTGCACGTGCATAATAAACAAATAAGTTCACAGCTATTGTTGACAACTACTGCATTAGTGTCCTAAGTGAAGAAAGGGGTGTTATCATCTGATGGAAGATATAGGAGCAAGAAAGAGGGATGGTTATCTTCCGTAGTTCCAAAGGCAGAGAAAACTTCTAGATCTGTTTGAAAGAATCTAAGTATACTATTGAACTGCGAAATAGTTATGCTTTACATTTATAACTGGAACAGATTTGGAAGTGATTTGGAAAATTACTGCAGCCACTACAACAAATGGTTGAAAAGATGGGACAGAATAATCCATTCATTTTTAAACAATATCCCCTTACATGGCTCATTGGACGCATGACCGTCATTATGGTAACAAATAATTTGTTACAAGCACTGCAAAGGCACTTGGCACTGAGCTAGGCCTTCCAGCCATGCTCTACAAGCCCAGCCTGAACTGCACTGTCAATCAGT
Organism: Cryptoprocta ferox; assembly: GCA_028646485.1. NCBI lineage: Eukaryota > Metazoa > Chordata > Mammalia > Carnivora > Eupleridae > Cryptoprocta > Cryptoprocta ferox. The sequence goes on along the minus strand of CM053559.1, from coordinate 92,446,873 downwards.
GGCCCCACTCCATTTGTTAACTGGAAGATATGCCAGAGGTTTGCCCACATTCCCCTTTTCATTTTAAGTCATGCTTCCTTCGCCTAAAATATTTTCAGATACTTTAAACCACAAATAAGAGTAAACAGAGGTAGAATATATCTGGAAAGAATAGAAGGGGACTAAACTATCTGGAAATTATCATAACAGATATCCTCACTGAAAAGAAATACGACACTAATTTTGTAGAATGCTACGAGTTTTGTAGATGCTTCTATACAGGCAATTGATACCATACATGTTTCTCAATCTCTATAGCTTGATAAATTTCTTTACTTACATAATCTCATTTAAACCTCCCAAGAGACATTACTCCCATTTCTTAGGATGAGATTAGGAATTGGGAGGCACAAGGTGACTTCTCTGAGTTTATAAACCGAATATACGAACCCAGATACTTGAATTCAGGCTTTTTGAATCCAAATCTCGGCTTTCACTTATTGAACACCTGGTTGGTTATATGCTAATCTACCAATGATGTTTCGGGAACTGTTATTATGTAGATATCAGTTGATAAGATATTTGATTAAAAAGGAGGTACAGAATATATATTCCAGCTATTGATTTGATATTCACAAAAACAATGAATTAATTAATCTGCTGTTACTTGCTTTTCAGATTTTTTAAATGTTTCAAGTGTGTTAGAAACAATGAAGTTTTCTGTGTGAGTACGTATGTGGAAAAAAGCATGTAAGAGTTCCAGGTCTCTAACTTACCTAGCAAATTAATATTTTATTTAATACGGCTTAGAGAACATGGGCTTATAGATTCCTATATTCTTGATAAATATGTAATGATGGAATTTAAACATAATAAACATTTCTGTTCTGTGGGATTCTCCATCTGATATATTCAGTGGTCACTGATCTCAGTTTGAAACCTGCCTACTATTAACAAAAGGGATAAAACTCCTTTAAAAAATAATCATTTTATAAAAATTTTTTAAAAGAAAAACTACATTTACATCATAGGTAAATTTGTAGTATGTTACTATCCTACAGAACAGCAATGGTATGTAAAGAAGGCATTCACTATTAATACTTCAACTTCCTATTTTGGATCCAAATATTCAAAAACCGGTAATTGAATTTCCCAAGCAAAACTAAATGCAGCCTCCCAGCAAAAAGTCTGCTGGAATTCTTATTTAATGTAATGCTGAATGGACTTTTGATAAGAAATGCTCATGCAGAATATTTCCTTTCTCTCCTACAGATTATACTCAGGAAACCAGAAAACACCTCAAGAGCAGTATGCAAATGAGTTTGTGGAATATGTAAATGCAATGGTTTTTCCAGGGGGGTGAGGGCGGCAATTTTACCAATCTGCACATATTTTTCTTCTACATTAGAAAGAAAATTCTGAATAGAAGGAAATGGCATTGTGAATAAAGTACAAAGAATTCTATTATGCCTAGGATTATCACTGAGGAATGAGAAGGTTTGACTAGTCAAGCACATTTAGCAACTTACATCTTTTAGTATTAAATATTCAGATAAACCATTCTTCAGGAATATTTTCAAGAGCCATTTTCATTTCACAATCAGATTCCGCAGTTAGATTCACGACTTTAAGGTCCTGTTAAACTGTCATAATTTCTCATTGACAGGACTTGTTTTTCACTTATTTTAACATATTATCCAATGGTCATAAAATAACTCAGATTCTCCACAGGGACTATTAATAACAATATGAGAATAGAATTGGTTATGTTGTTCATCCCCCCTATAATTATAGAAGGAATAACCATTTGACATTTGTTCAAAGTAACACTTAAGTGATTGGATTTACATTACTTTGTCTTCTCAGGTAACCAGTCATTTTAGGAATGGATAGGGAAACAACTTCCTAACCAGATCAGCTTAAAAAAATTGTAACTATCTGAGACTTCACATTGTATATAGGTGTTGTCCATCAAACAGCCACCCAAATCTATGTCAGACATCTCTTTTATTTAAATGCAGTATACAACCCACTAAGCAGTAGCTGGACTAAAAGAAAATGTAATATTTAATTAAATTTTTAATAAACTTATGTCGAAAACATATTTTTGTCAAGATCTGTATACGCTAAATATTAATCACTTAATGCCTGCTAAGACAGGGCTATGAGATATTCAAGAATATTTAGAAAATGAGTTTTATTTATTTTAGAATATGTCGGAGCAATGGATCACTTTTCACACTAGCAAGGATTAAACCATAATCACTGTTTGAAGGCTCATTGGCACTTAAAAATATTTCACAGCATATAGTTTGTGTCTCAAAACTTGTTTTGATTTCTGAAACTTTCACAATTAGCTTACTACAGTTTCATATAGAAATAGTCACTTATCACATACTTATTTTTAATGAGAAACATAGGATTTGAAAGGAAGAAACAAGATGAACATCAGAATAGCAGAAAACAACAGAAAATACACTCAACACCATCAGAAAAGGTTGAGAGCCCTGTATGGAGAAGTAGTCTACCTTCACTGTTTGTGATAGTTTCAGTTCATGGCCTTGTCTCCCTCACTCAAACCCTGGTATTTTATGTAAACCAAGAGTCCAAGTCACCCCAGAAAATTCTACCTTTCTTATTAGCTCTTTGAACTTATATCTCTATATTTAGTCAGAATGAGCTATCTCTAACAGCTAAGTACCTGATAAGTAAATTAAAGCCCAAATACGTCTCTATTTTAGCAGATATCTTTATCACTACTTTAGTGTATTATGATAGGAGAGGATTGGGCTCTCTTAATCATGAGATGAAAACTTTACAAAAACAGAAATGTGAAACAGACTGTCTGGAGTCTAGTTTGCAGCCCTCAGATAATTTCACCAACATGCTAATCTGATTTTAAGTTAGAGTCCACGGAGAGTTGGAAAATAATGAATGCTTCACTGGGAGAATTTGTGTTCTGCGCCTTAACTGTCTACTCACAGTTGTCTGGATGGCCTGTTTGGTCAGTCTCTTTCTCTCCGCTAAACTTTGAGGAAGGTCCTTTCTAACATCCTAATATCCGTTTGTGTCTCACAATAAGCTTCCGCCATCCCCACCCTCCATATAGGCCAAAAAACATCTAAAATATGTTTTCCAGTGTTGGCTATACATTGCGATGACCTGGGGTACTTTAAAATCCTGACATCTAGGTTACATCATAGACTAACTAAACCAGATTTCTGGAAGTGGGACCCACACATCCATAAATTTTAAAGCTTTCTAGGTTATTCTAGTTGAAAATCACTTTTTCCATAAAATATGCTTGGGACTTTGAATTACCTTGATTGTAAGATGAAGACTTTCCGTAGAGTGACATTCTCTCCACTTCTTGCTTCCTACAGCTTATCCATCTCAATACACAAATATTTTTGTCATACAATCATGGCTTGGTAAAAGCTATTTCTAAAGAACTACTCTGGAGGACCTTTTTTTTTTTTTTTTTAATTATCAGAGCATTATATCCTTATTTGACATGACAGTTACGATCACTGGATTCTGCTATAGAGATGACCACCTACCCAAACTAGGACCTCTAAATTCCATCTACTCACAAAAATGACTTGAGGATTTTTAAAATATAAATTCTCTAAGGGTGGCCGCTGATCAGGCGGAAAACCCCCAGCACTCTACCTAATGTTGTGGACGAAATTTAAGAAGTGAAATCTCCTCTTCCTCCTCTTTCTTTTCCTTCCTGGTTAACATTGATGGCTTTACTTGGCTTTGGTTATGGATGCTTTTTTAAATAATTAAACTAGAATAGATCCCTCAAAATTTAGTATTTTAAAATAATTTATTCAAGTGTGCTGAACATTTGATTGGAGACACACAACTTTCCAATTTAACGGAAATATTTTAAGAGTAAATGGTTTAAACTATTTTTCTCTCATAATAAAAGAATGAAGTGAATATAGATTTGCAATAAAGGTCTAAACCACTAATATAATAATTGCATATAATATAATATGGGACATTTCTTTTCTTGCCATACTCCTCTAAATTATATTCTCACAACTCAATATTTTACCTGAAGATCTCTATCTTCAAAAAAGGGTATAATTATATATAATTATATATAATTATAATTAACCTAATTTCTATTTAGATGATTTAGAATTAATTGGTCTGGGTGTACCTGGAATCCATAAACTTTAAGACCTGTTTAGGTGATTCAAATGGATAACACACATTAAGACTCATTGCCCTTGGTCTTGGAAAGAAATTGCAGCCAGAGGAAACTATTTCTTCATCAACAAGACTGACCGACTGAATGACTGAATGAATGAATGGCTTCCTGATGGCTCTGATCAGATAAACAGTGACAAGTGTATACACCTCAGAGTGAGGACCAGCAATATTTTAAAATATTTAAAACTGGTTTGGGAGGGGATGTTGCGTGCATTGCCTGATGTGGTCCAGAGCTATGGCTGGTCTTCCATTTGGTTTTTCTTTAAAAGAAAACCATTTTTCTATCTTATTTTTTTCTTTATACATAAATGGTCAGTAACTCAGTAAATGGTGCTTCGTTTGAACAGGCCTGGATTAAAGCAAAATAAAAATTGAACTTTCTTCTGGCAGGTGGTAAAGTGCTTCAGAGTACACGGCCCCCTGCCCAGTGCCTGCCAGTTCATCCAAGCTCTGTTGGCAGTAGACCCTTTCACATGTTGTCCTTTGATGATTCAACTAAATGTCTCCAAACAGACCGTCTGAGGCAAGTGAGAGTGAGGGGGAGTAAGGAATGAAAACCTAAGTCAGGATTTTATTTTTATACTATACCCTTAACTCATTTTGATATTTTGGTACAATTTGTACCATTTTGGTTCTGTACTCTAGAAAAAAATATAGTAATTTGAAATATTGTGTTTAACGAAATTCTAGTACTCTACTATCATGACATTATTTACCTTTCTTTTCAGGCTTAACACAGGTTTATTGGGAGGTTTTGTTTTCTGTGAAATATACTAGAAACCAGGGAAAGGGGACGCGTCCACTTTGCAAGATAAGGGTTTTCTGCCATTTAGGAAAGGCAAGAGGTGGGGCAGGGAACTCTGGGATTTTGATCCATTTCCCCACCTCCTTCTGCTTTGCTCACATTTCTTTTCTCTCTCAAGTACCAGAGGACACAAACACAAAGACAAGAAACAAAACTAGCAAGATCAGCCTTCAGCCAGGCCACAAACCAAACCCTCTCCACCTCCATAGATGATACCAGGACTTGGAGGGCTTGGGGTCACATGTTTGCCACTCGATTCTGCATTTGACTTTTTGACAGTGACTCACCCAGATGTTTCCATCTTGATGATAGGGTTTCCAATTTCGTCCAGTGTCACTGTACAGCATGCGGTATTGGGTCACCCAGTCTGAGCTGCTGTATCGTCCTTGGGTTGCAATGGCACTGATCTGCTTCCGATTGCCAAAGTCAACCTGAAGCCATTGGTAATGGTCACTGTCAGATGGAGACCATCCCCCAGCACCTGAAGAAGGTTGAGGCAAGAGAGGAAAACAAGATATTTAGAGTTGAAATTCTTGTGTTGACAATGGATTTATCTACATCTTTTAATTGGCCTTCACAGTGCAACATTCCACAGACATATTATGGAGTGTCCTTTATAGATGCCATTGGGAGTTCAACTAATAATCTTCCAGCTGGGTAACATTGATACTCTAACCTCTTTATGGTGTAATTATGTGCTCATTTTCTCCTGAGCAAATGTCTTCATAATTCCTCAATTAGATCTTATTAGTACATGTCAAAGTCTAATTGGCTGAGGGTGGATCAATTTACCATGAATTCTTCAACTAAAAATCACTAGGAAAAAAATGTAACAATCTATTAATTCCTCATGTGGGGCTTTATGTTTGAGTAGATTACAAATTAAAGAAAAAGCATTTATATTCAACTCTAAAGTCTACTTTGCTTTAAAAAGTTGGGAGTTCAAAGAATACTAGTAGTTCTTAAGATGAGGCCTAATCTTACATTAAGCCCTGTACTCATGAGAAGGTATATAGTTAATCAAGTAATAAGTTCACTAACACTTAAGAGATATACAACAAATGCCTCTTGATAACCACATTTCTAGGAAAATCATTTCACTTGCTAAAGGAAGTAAAACTTCTTTTGGTAAAATATAATCATTGTCAGCAAACAAAAATGCAAAACTATCTTTAGAAATAGAACATATTAGAACAAAAATACTCTTGGTCTATACCACTATGTCAGACAATTATGGTTGTACATACATTACAGAAAATATGCCATAATGCTTAGTGCTAAGGGGCAATATAATTTTTTGAGTGAATTTGGCTACTAATGGGAGTGAATGATAATGAAATATTCAATAAATTATGCAATGTACAGTATATTGATATATATGCATTACTTTTCAAATAAAAAACTTAAAGGCTGATAATAAAATAATTTATTCTATGAGGACCATGGTAATAGAAATCATTCTGTAAATCATCACAGATATATTATCCATTTAATGATGTTTATACAGCTTATTTCTGCTTTCAGCTATGATAGAATAGCTTTCCTCCCATAAAAAAAATCACATAACTACAAAATGCATAAAATTATCCTTTATAGGGATTAGACAACAGACAGTACAGGATCCCTGATCCACAAGAGAAGGTGTCCAAATAAGATGATGCCTGCCAGCTTCCTGACTTTCTGCCTGTTCACTCTCTGGATTTTGGCACATGGAAGAATGTCCCAAAAAGAGTTCAGTAGTGTCACTGAGATGAAGATATACCCAAATCAAAGCTTCTGAGGAAGATGGAATCTGTAGGATAGAGTACCAGGGAAGGGACAGCTGTAAAGAGAAAGAGCTCTGGAAATCTGCATAGTGTCACCAGGGAGCCTCTGGAGTCCAGACTCGATATGAATAGCACACTGTGTATTTGCAGATCAAGATTCCACAAGACCAGGTCAAGGCAATTATGAAATGAACAACAACCAAAAGGTGAACAGGGCCAGGAGTAGTCACATTTCACGCTAAAGAAGATTGAGAGAAGTGTTGAACAATGCTAGGCATTCAGCAGACATCTCAGAAAGACTGGAATGAGTTAGTCCAAACATAAGGGCTACTCTGGACACATCTGAACAAAGGTTAGTAACAAGTCTGTAAAAAGATCAATCTGACCTACAAATAAATCAAAACCTTGCTCAGTCAAAATGCAGCACTACATTAAGGAAATCTGTGACCGTTCAGAAGCTCAATGAGAGAGCATCCATAATGTTCAGTATAACTTTTTTTTTTTTTAATATTAGACATTTGGGGGAGCAGGAAAGAATGATTTACAACCAGAGCAGAGGCAGCCAACAGAATGACAGAGATGATACAATAAGCAGACCAGGACTTTCCATTATTTGAAAGAAAATATACAAATAGTGAAGAAACAAACATGAGATATTAATGGGGAAAAGAGAACCAAAGAGAACAAACTAGAAGTTTCAGAACCATGTTGATACCTAAAATAAAACATATACTGGATGGGCGGAGCAGCAGATTGGAAACTGAGAAGAAAACATTAATGGCTGAATCCAGGGCCACATAAACCATTCAGATGATAGCTCAGAAGGGATAAAAGGCTGAAAAATGAGCAGAACTCCAGTGGCCTGCAGGATAAGTGTCTTAACAATTATCCAAATAGAGAACTAAAAACAGAGACGGTAGAGACTGGGGCAGGAAAAAAAATCAATTTGAAGAAACAGTGGTTGACAATAATAAATCTAGACATCTAAGGAATTTACTGAGCTGTGAGCAGGATAAGAGGATAAATACAAAACAAAACAAAACACCAAGGGTCATCATAATCAATTGGGAAAAAATTAATGCTAAAGAGAAATATCTCAAAAGTAGCCAGAGGGTAATAATATCTTAGTAAAAATGATGCAAGATGAAAGACAACAGAATGACATTACCTGATATGATGAAAAGGAAAGGGAAAAAAATATATGTCAATCTAACGTTCTATATCCAGTAAAAATATCCTTTAAAGATGAAAATAAATGATATTTAGGGCAAAAGCTGAGAGAATTCATCACCGACAGGAATACACTTTAAGAAATGTACATTTTTCAGCTTCCCAGAAAATTTACCATATTGAAACTCATATTTACTCATATCCTATCACATTCACTCATATTTACACACCACATTTACTCATATCACATCATATCTACTCATACCACATTGAACCTCATATTAAGAAATGGATGCTGATAATGGTAAACGCGTCAGTAAATATAAGATATTTGTTCATGTTTTCAAATTTCTTTCAAAGATCATTGAACATTTAAAACAAAAATAGTGACAGTGAATTAGGTTTGTAACAGAAGTAGAAGTAAAACATATGACGACAAGAACACAAAGGACAGAGGACAAACAAAAATATATTCTGCACTGAGTTCCTTATGTTACTGGGGGTGATACAACATTACTTGAAGGAAGTAACCCTATATCAAGGGTCAGCAAACTTTTTCTATAAAGCGTTCAATACTCAATATTTTAGGCTTTGTAGGCCATGCACCTCTGTGAGAACTACCTCTGCTGTTGTTAGATGAAGCAGCGAGAGACAATATATGAACAAGTGTGACGTGTTCCAGTAAAATTGAGAAACTCACTTCTCCTTCAAGTATCAGCCTGTTTACTGCAAACATTGCCTCCTGCAGGTCCTCCTTTATGACAGAAGGAATTCTGCCCTCGGTTATTGCCTAGAGACTGTAGTTAGCTGTAATTCCTCTTTCAGAACTCCTTGAGTAAAAAAGAGATGCTCTACCCAAGGGCACATTCCTTCTTGGGGTTGTACAGGCATAATGGTGGTCAATTTGAGAAAACTCTGGTGGGTCATCTTGGTCTGCAGAACTTGGTGAAGCCTCCACTGACACTCTATTGCATCTCAACTTCTGCCTCTGCCTTTTCCTGCTTTATCCCCTTTCCTTCCACAGGTCTCCACCCCCCCCAAATTACTCTGTGATTAATTGCCTACATGATCTTCTCCATCTTAGAATCTGTATCCTTGGGAATGCAATCTGCAATTCCTCCTTGGAAGCACTCTTCTGATAACCTGCTTGCTAACGATGGGAGTTAGTTGTCTCTGACTTTGTGTGTTATCTCTATGCTGTTTTTCCCTTCTTATAGTATCTAATATACCCTGTAGTCATGCGTCATCCACATGCTTATTTTACATAGAATTATGTAATTTAGAGGAGCTGTAGATAAATTTCTGGGATAGTAAGTACCGAGTAATCAAGAGATTATAAATATATTTTCTTATCTGTTAGGTATATTGTTCCAAACTTAGGAGAAATTCTATAGCTAACTGTGTATAAAGTTCTATATGTGTGTTACTAAAAGCAACATGGTACTTTGGCCATTGAAGTAAATAAGCAATCATCACAATGACTGAAAAGGGGAAAACATGAGGAATTAATTATGTTTCCCCTAACTACTCCTCAAAATATTCCAGTATAAATTTTCTTAAGTTCCCCATTTTTTGCCACATTACAATTTTTCAGTAAGGAGGCAATTACCATATACAACTTCTTAATCCCAGGGGCATCAGGCAGCTCCATCAGTTAAGTATCTGACTTTGACTCAGGTCATGATCTCATGGTTTGTGAGTTCGAGCCCCGCATCTGGCTCTCTGCTATCAGCACAGAGCCCACTTTGGATCCTCCTTCTCCCTCTCTCTCTGCGCACCGCCCCCCCCCCCCCACTCACACTTGCTCTCTCTCTCAAAAATAAACATTAAAATTTTTTTTAATTAAAAAAGAAATTTAAAAAGCCCAACTATTTAATCCCATTAATCTCACTACTTTAAAAAGTAGAATTTATTGTCCACTTTGAGGGAAGCAAAATTCTAAAAGAAGGGAAAATATAAGTTTAAAGTTATTCCTTTATAGAAGTATATGTGGAGAGAATAGTGATTAACCTCAAAGGGAGGGCAAATGTCAGGCTTTCGTGAAGAACATGGTAGAAAGATCGATGAAAAGTTTCCTATTTCTCTTTGATCTATAAAGCAATGTAATTTGGGGAAGTTGATTACTTTGTTCATTTGGCTCGTGAAATGCGTAACCTCTATCGATCCAAGGATTGAGGATGATAACTCTTTCATCACAAAAACCTCAGGAAAATAGTATATAGGAGAGAAGTGTACCCCAACATATAGTGGAGAGTCTAAGAGGGCAAATATATTTCCAGTGGAGACCGTGATAGCACAAAGGAAAAAACTGCAAAGTTGAAGAGGAGGTACAGGAGGTGGAGATACTGAATAGTCATAAAGTCTTAGTTTCTAAAAGACAACACTAATTCTTATTTGGAGATAATAGAACCCAAAATATCAGTAGGTATATGGTTAGTAAATGGTTAGCATGAACTGAAAGATGTGTACTTATATAGAAATTTTACCTTTCCCTAGACAGTAAGGATGATGTTCCCTCCCTTTCTCTCCCCCTCTTATTCCCTTCATCCATTCTTTTCTCTCTTCTCTTTTTTTTCTCTCACTCACATGCGTATGTCCCTCCCCATGTGTGTGTGTGTGTGTGTGTGTGTGTGTGTGTGTGTGTGTTATAAAGATGCACAGTGTTCGTGTTCTAGTTGCCCACTCTACCGGGGTTACTTGAGTAATAAGTTGTAACAGAGAACCTGGAGAAATGGATGGGACTACCACTCTAAACTTTGTGAAAACTTATCATATGATGGCCCTTTCTGCTCTGTAATTTGTAAGTTAGTACCTCTGAGAGAAGAGAAAAACTTAGTAGGTGGTTCAAGAGAGGGCTTGAGATTTCCTTTCTAGTGATAAATGGCTCCTGAATAAACATGATGCCCAAGTGGGTGGCTGTAACACCATCAGAGATTATAAGCCTAGATTCTAATTTAAAAGAAAAAGGTAGAAGAAATTTTCAATTAAATATAGAACTACCTTTAATAACTGGTTGAGAAATATGTATCAGATGAAAAGAATAAATTGAAAAGGAGACTCTGGGGCAAGATAGCATTATGAGTTCAGGCTTGGAGGCCTCCTTCTGCTCTAAATATACAGTATTTTTAGATAAGATAGATAAAAAGAAAATTGAAAAAGACAGAGCCAAGATAAAAAGTACGATAAGCATCTCCATGCACAAGAAATGCAACCAAAATGCAAAGCAGTGAGTAGGACCAAAGCAGAGGCTGGCTGGAGTCAGGGTCTGGGAATACACAGAGGCAGTGGGGCACTAGTTCCTGGGAAATACTGGTGGATGTGAATCTCTCTATGTGTGTCAGAGAAAGGAAGCCTGGGTCAGGGCTGAAAGTTAGCCCAGGACTACCTTGCTTATAAAATGAGCCTGAAATAGCTGATTACTGACTTGGAACTATGGCTTACGGGAGGCCGTGCCCAGAGAAATTAGAAACCAGGTAGGTATGTGCTCGGCACCACTGGCTCATTAATTGGACCTATGATTCTCTAATAACAGCACCAAACAAAGGCACAAGGCAATCCAGGTAAGATGTGGTTCTGGACTGAAGATGCGGGAAGTTGGGTAGAGAAAGTTACAAATTGATAGGGAGTTGAGAGAGAGAGAGAGAGACAGAGAGACAAGCAGACCATCAAGAAGAGTGGGCAGACCAAAGTTTCAAATCACAGGAAAGAAAATAAATGGCACAAAATCGGCCAAGGAAGTCAAAAGTTCAATGGAAATTAACTCCAGATTTAACAGCCATTGAAGACCTGTGGATATATATAAACAGCATATATATATTTTTTAGTTCTCAAAAAATATAAAATAAGTAACGTCATCCATTAAAAACAGCAGTAATGATCAGATACAACCAGGGGAAATAAAACATTTACAGACAGATACTAAAAACAGCCAAAGAGTGATCTTAGAAAAAAAAAAAGGTAGTCATCGATAGGAAAAAGAAAACGTCATCAGAGGAAAATCCACAAATTACAAGTCATCTCAGAAAGACTCAATCAGTTGAAAGGTAATACTGAAGGATTCATACAGAAGTCAGCACAGGGGCACCTGGGTGGCTCAGTCGGTTTAGTGTCTGACTCTTGATTTCAGCTCAGGTCATGATCTCACGGTTCATGGGACTGAGCCCCGCAGCTGACTCTATGCCAACAGCATGGAGCCTGCTTGAGATTCTCTCTCTTCCTCTCTCTCTGCCTCTCCCCCTCAAAATAAACAAATCAACGTAAGAAAAGGTCAACACAGAAAAGTACAAAATATGTTAGAATTCAAGAACTTCTGCTTTTAACCAAGATGGAGTCACATGACTCCATGATGAATTTACTTTCCCACCTGTAACAATGAAAAAGCAGACAAAATATATGAAACGACAGTTTGCAAGACATAAGGTATGAGGCAACCAAGGGCTGGGATCCCTGAGATACAGGACAAAATGAAGTGAGTCCTACTTCCCAGCTTCTGATCTTGAGAGAGTTTCCAGGCTGAGACACAAGAAAGAACGCAGGCAGAACACGGCAGCGTCCTTGAGTTGAGAAGACGGAGCCATGAGACCAGGTGGCTAGTGGCAGAAGCAAAAGAAAGGGCAGCAGGGGGCCTTCCTCAAGGCTTGGCCTGAATAATGATGAGCACAGACATATGAAGAAACCACTCAGAGCTGAGAGCAAAGAATCGTCTGAATGGAGGAAGGTACATCCGCTATGTACAAGTTACTATATGATCCCACCATCCCCCTCCTAGGTATTTTCCCAAGAGAAAAATGAAGCATGTGAACACAACAAAGTCCTGTACATGGTCTTCTTCGCAGCTCCCCTTGTAATAGCTCAAAGCTGAAACCAACCCACGTGTTCATCAACAGATGAACAGATTAACAAATGGTGTATATCCATATGGCAGAATACTATTCAGTTATTGGTACACACTACATGATTAATCTGAAAATAACTATGCAAACTGAAAGGATCCAGGACCAAAAAGAAAAGTGCATATGGTACAATTCCATTTATATAAAATTCTAGGAAATGCAAACATATAGGAACAAAGGCAGATTAGTAATTGAGGAAGAGGGAGAAGGAGGGGCAAAGGAAGGGGTTACAGAGTGGCAAAAGAAAACTTCTTGGGGTAATGGATATATTTGTTACCTTGATTGTGGTGATGGTTTCACAAGTGTAACATGTATAAAATGCTCAAATTGTACAATTTAAATATGTTCATATTAGTGTACATCAATGATACATCAATAAAGCTGTTAAAATTTATGGACCTGAAGGATAAAGAGGGAGTTTCAATGATCAGTCTAAAAAGTTCTGGAATAAGAAAATACATAGACTATAAACACTTGAAGAAGTAAGGATTGAGAATTTTTTTCAAAACTGAAAAATAAAAAAATCAGAGACACGATTCTGTGGATTGAAAAAGACCCTCTGAACACTAAAAAGCATATGTTAAGTAAAAGTATTATGGAAAGTGTATTATGAGGTGCAAATGAAAGATGGTCTAAAATAATGAGACTGATAAAATACGATATTTAAAAAAATAAAGCTTAAGCATACAGTTGAGAATTAGCTCATTGATAAATAAAAAATAGCATCTGAAGAAGTGCTAGAAGTTGCCTGCTAATGAGCTCAGATTTTATTTACAGTGGGACATGAACAGCTAGAAGGTGTGGCATGTGACCTACTTACAAGAAGTAGAATAGGGTTCCAACCGAGTGTGGATACTTGTTGATCAGAAGCAGAAAAGAGGGCCATGGCCATTTAATTAGCTCATGTAGTGAGCTAGAGAAGCAAAAATGGCAATGCCACTGTCACTCCCAAAATATGGGAAAATTAATGCTTACATAATGTTAAAACAAAAGAGTATGAAAGTACATTTTGAAACAAAACAGCAAAAACAAGTGATTTCATCAGACACCATTAGATGACAAGAAAACAGAATGGCTTGTCTTCCATTTCTACCTTCTCCAATGAAGACTACACCTTTCACTTCATTCTGGGAGTAGCAGAGCTAATCACTGAGGACAGGGAATTACCTCCTGTGACAAGTTAGTACATATGTAGAGAGGCAGAGTTCCTTTAACTTTTTTGGAGCATTCAGATTATATCCCAGAGGACCGCCATTATTCACAGATAGAGCCTTGCTTCTCTGAATATTTACCAAAGGAGTTACCAGAAAATTAACAAAGCTCTTCCTCAAACTTTGGGGGTTATGAGCATTTAGAATAAAAGAGAATAGAAGGGGTTGGTCACATCGGAAGTGTTGCTGGTGAGCTTAGGAATTTCCTTTTTGATCATTCTTGTTTAATAGAACACAGTAAATTCCGTAGATTTATCTCTAACTTGATTTTAGTAAACCACTTGGCAATATCTCTGATAAATACAAAATGGTAAAATGTGGTCTGGAAGATAACAGTTTTAGGAACACTCAAAATTGGTTAATAATTATGCCCCAAATATGTTGATTAATGACTATGTCAACTTGAAGAGAGCTCTCTAACGATGTGCCACAGGCTTTCATCCAGTACACTGTCATTTTTAATATTTTTATTATCTAAGGCATGGAAGACATGCTAATGAAATTTGTCAATTACATAAAACTGGAAGAGAGACCTAATAGGAGAACTAACTGAATTATGATGTAAAATGTTCTTGACTGACTGCAAATGTGAGCTTGTCCCAGCACAATTTGCTTTATCAGTAATAAACTAAGATGGCCGTTATGAACAAGTGTGTTATCAAGTTCATAATTAAGGTGGTGTACGGTGCACAGAAATGAATATGCAATCTTAGTTTACTTTGTGGAAAATACAGTGCTGAAATGATGGCAACTAACTATAGTACTATATTTGCAGTATAACATTCAAAACATTTTTGATACCTCTTAAGTCTTTGCATATGTATATATAGAAAAAAATGAACAAGTCACGAACATATGTATTGGACTTATCACAAAACGAACACATCTGTGAACTGTGTTCACAAAGATCTATAAAGAAATCATTGCCAGCAACCCAAAAGCTCTCACTGTGTCCTTTCCATATTGTCACCATTCTCCTCCCCAGTGAATTGTTCTAAGATTCATCCATGGGGTTGTATTTACACACCAGTTTGTAGACTGCTCATTTTCTTTGTTGTCTAATATTACATTGTATCATTTACTTCTCTTTATTTATCCATTCTAGTGTTGAACGTGTGGATTCAGCCATCACATTCTTGTTCATGTCTGTGAACACCTATTTGTGTATTTCTATCGGGTTATATGTGCAGGAGTGGGATTGTGGGCCCCCAAATTTTGGTATTTTTAAATTTTCTCAATTTTGCCAACAATTTCCCAAAGTAGTTGAGCTGACATTTACCCCCGCCTTCCCAAATACACATTGCTGTATGTCATGAGAGTTTCTGTTGTACCACATTCTTGCCAAAATTTGATGTTGTTAGCCTTTTATTTCTCTCTCTCAAGTTTTGTTTAGATACTCTGGCTCAATGTAAGTTTAATTTTTATTTTCCTGAAAACTACACTTACCCTGTTAATGACACAACTTATTATAAAACTATCATAAATTAAGACATAAGTGTTATGAGTACAAGGATAGACCATATAAACAAGATATTGATTCCTCAAACAAAACCATATGTATACAGTGCATGCCATCACTTAATTAATGACACAGGTAATACAGGGAAACAACAGAGAAAGGTGGAATTTTTTAATAATATGTTCCAGGTCCTTTGGATATCCTCATAGGAACAAGTGATATGTGGCTCTCCCCTACACTGTACTTAAAAATCAAGTTAAAAATGGGTAGATTCAAATGTGAGGGGTTTAACATTAAGGATTCTAGAGATGGTACAGGAGAAGAGCATCATATTCCTGGAATTGGGAAAGATTTATTTAACAGGATTATCCAAAGGCATTAATAAAAGAGTGAAATGGCTAATAATCACTGAATGAGGGATGGCATTTGCAAACATATAAACAACAAACACCCACATCTAACATGGACAAATAAGTCCTACAAATCCATAAGAGATATTCAGAATATTCAATTAGAAAATGATCAAGGAATCTTAATAAGCACACAACACACAAACACACACACGTTATAAAACATATTAAACAATGCTCAACCTCATGAAATTGACATTTTAAGACAGACCAAAAAAAAAAAAACTAAGAATGTTCAAAGAAGGCAACTAAAATGATGAAAGCACCTAGTTTCACTGCATATCTTTGAAGGGAACAAAGATGCTTAGGCTTTACCAGAGAGAATCAAGGGGTGACAATTTCCATCTTCCACTCTTTTTTTTTTTATTTTTTGAGAGACAGAGAGAGACAGCGTGAGCAGGGGGAGGGTCAGAGAGAGAGGGAGATACAGAATCTGAAGACAGCCTCCAGGCTCTGAGCTAGCTGTCAGCACAGAGCCTGACACAGGGCTCAAACCCACGAACCGTGAGATCATGACCTGAGCCGAAGCCGGACGCTTAACCAACGAGCCACCCAGGCGCCCCCCCATCTTCCACTCTTTAAAAGAACAGAGATATAAAGTTTCTCAATGATGCAACGCAATACCACAAACCCTACAAGTATGCATCTTTATGCACGGAGATTATACAGCTTTAACTCATCTTTTTGAAATTAATATTTTGCTTGAACTAAGTGAAAAAAATGTACTTCTTGACTCAACACTCACTTGAGTCTGTCCATAGATTATTCATTATGCTGAAAATTCTCTACATTTTGGAATCTGATCAAGAAATACAACTGGGACCATCTGTGTGGCTCAGTCGGTTAAGCGTCCAACTTCAGCTCAGGTCATGATTTCATGGTTCATAGGTTCGAGCCCCGCATTGAACTCAGTGCTGACAGCTCAGAGCCCGGAGCCTGCTTCAGATTCTGTGACTCCCTCTCTGCCCCTCCCCCACTTGCTCTGTCTCTTTCTCTCAAAAATAAATCCTAAAAACATTTTTAAATAAAATAAAGAAAAACTGAATATGAAACTGAATTTAAGAAATTTAAACAAATATTTTGCTGAGAGAACAAAAATTTCCTTATTAAGTATATTTCTTCCTCCAAGGGTCCTGCCTACTTATGCTATGGAAATTTACAGGGGGGTCTCTTTATAATGTTGATAATATCCAGATATGAATTGCATCATTAAAGTCAATCAATTTCTTGGAATAAGGCCAAATTAAAAGCAAATCCATTGAGGCTTCTTTACACAATCATCACGTCAGAGGTAAATGCCTATCTGAGTTATGAGAAATAGGCTTACCTGCAAGGCAAGTTTAGTTCCATATATTAAAAAATATATATATATATAATAGGGAGCCTGGGTGGCTCAGGTGGTTAGCATCTGATTCTTGATCTCAGCTCAGGGCATGATCTCACCATTTATGAGTTCAAGCCCCTCATCAGGCTCTGCGCTGTCAGCGCAGAGCCTGCTTGGGATTCTCTCTCTTACTCTATGCTCCTCCCCCTCCTCTGTCTCTATCTCTCTGAATATTTTTTTTCAGGAATTTGGCAGGTTAATTATATTTTAAGACCTTTGATTGAAGAATGCCATTTTTTTTTTTTTTTAATGTCAAGGGGAGCCTGGGTGGCTCAGTCAGTTAAATGTCCAGCTCTGGATTTTAGCTCAGGTCATGATCTTTCAGTTCTTTGGTTCAAGCCTCACGTCTGGCTCTGCCCTGAGAGTGTGGAGCCTGCTTGGGATTTTCTCTCTCCCCCTCTCTCTCTGCTCTCCCCCCCACCTCAAAATAAATAAACTTTGAAAAATAAAAAAATTGCAAATATTACCTTAAGATTATGCTATAATAGACAAGGAAAATAAAAGTCAGACACCAGAAGTATGTTGCTGCATGAAATTGCGTAACGGCTGGACAACAGCTGACACTAATGTGGCCTCATAATTAAGGATCATGAGCTTCCTGTTCTGCAAAGAAGACACAGTATGATCTCTTGTCTCATCAGAAAGAGGAGGGAGCTCTTCACAGGAAGTTAGCCTGGCCCAGGGTGTAAAAGTCAACACATGTACACAAGTCTAATTAAGGTCAAATAATAATTAAGTTTGATTTAGAAAATCTTGAACACTGACATGCCCTTTAATTTTTAAATTTCCTGACCAAACAGTGTATTTTATGTATGTTCTTATGTTTTTAATGTCTTGGCAATATTATAACAAAGAGAAAACAGACATTTTCTGGGTGTTACATCAGGTACATGTATTAGGAAACGAAGATTAAAGCTACAGGTGATCAGAATTCAATAAAACAATTAAAAAAACCAATACAATAGAGAACACCAACAATAGACTATATTGTTACACAAAGTAGTGAGCTCCCCATTACTGGAGATATTCAAGTGAAAGCTGGATAATAAGAATTTCTTCAGAGGGGAATTTTACTTAGGATGGGAGACTGGACTAAATAGGCTTTAATTTCATTCACAAAGAAAGTTGAAATGTAATACAAACTATTATGTTTAATTTATTAGCAATACTATCAAGTGATTTTTATTTTTTATTGCCTTAAAACTAACAGTTATTATCCAAGTTTCGGTTGATCTATTTTATTAACATCATGGGGGATATTCTTTATACTATTGCTAAGTAACATTTGACTATATATAACCTTTATTATTAAACAGTCTGGTCATTTCCATTTTTACTGTGAATAACTTCCCCAGTTTATTCATTCAGCAAATATTTACAGAGTACTTCTAGATGGCAGCCATTAAGAGTTTTGTGCTTTGGGTTGTTTTTTTTTCTAAAGAATTTTTTCATAAGCAATTTACTACACTGTTTTTTATATGTCAGGATACAATTTATTTATTTATTTGAAGAACATATTTATATTTAATAAAGACTTTATTATTGGCAAAAAGAGATATCTAATATACATTTAAGATTCATAGAAATGAGGTCTTGGGTGCAAAAAATAAAGGCTAATGAACATAGAATAACCAAGTGAATGTCATAGAAGCCTTTTTCCCTCTCTGCAACTATTAGGTAACTGCTGTTTGATTCCTGCCTATAAGAAACACTGAAGAGTTTCCTTTTGTACCCCAGTATCCCTCTTTCTTTATTTTTTTAAAATTTTTAATGTTTATTTATTTTTGAGACAGACAGACAGAGTGCAAGGAGGACAGGAGCAGAGAGAAAGGGAGACACAGAATCTGAAATAGGCTTCAAGCTCTGAGCTGTTAGCACAGAGCCAGATGCGGGGCTCGAACCCATGAACCATGAGATCATGACCTAAGCCAAAGTTGGACGCTCAACCAACTGAGCCACCCAGGCGTCCCAGTGTGCCACTTTCTGATGCACTACTGAACACAATTAAGGTCAAGGAATTCATTAGTGTGGGGCATGAACTGAGCACATGTTTTTCAAAAAATTAAAAGTTATGTGGGCAAGGGGTCAATTTTTTTTTTTTTTTTTTTTTTTTTTGCCAACCTACTGCTTTATTCTGTATTCCTTCTCTGGCATGAATTCCTATTAAAATCCACAGAATTTTACAAAGTGGTTTATTATAAATAGTTTCCCAACTTCTTTAGCCAACTGCATATATTCACCAGCATTGTCCAAAAATGTCATCATTCCCAAGATGTGATTCTTTCTGATAAAATAAGAACCGTAAAAACACAGTTCACTATACATCTCACAAAGAATGTACTCGGTGAAGGTGGAGGAGGTAAGTTTATAGGTTAAGAAGGACGCAGAATTTTGACACGCAATACTTCTCTTCAGGTTATCAAATAAATCTGATCTCTATTTACAGAGAAGACTGAGGAAGGATGTACTGCAGAAATCAATTAAGTCATGGAGCTCAAAACAAATCCTGAACAAGTCCTTAAGTAAAGTCAGGATAATCAACTTTTTGAAGTCAAGGACTGAGTTTTATTTTTTTTTTTTTACTGTTTATTTATTTTGAGAGAGAGAAACAGAGTGTGAGCGGGGAAGGGGTGGAGAGAGACAGAGACACGGAATCTGAAGCAGGTTCCAGGCTCTGAGCTGTCAGCACAGAGCCAGATGTAGGGCTCGAACTCACAAACCACGAGATCATGACCTGAGCCGAAGTCGGACACTTAACCAACTGAACCACCCAGGTGCCCCAGGACTGAGTTTTATTTTACTTAATAAATATCTGTTAAATGAGTGAATACAGAATTACTTAAATAGCAAATGAATATATGAATGAATGAATTGACAAAGAGATGAGGTAAGAGCCCTGAAACAAGAGAGATAAAACCTTGGGCCCAATTGTATGACATGAAAGAAAGGCACAGATTATGAAAGACAAAAATAAGTTGTGCTGTAATAAATATATATTGTTACCATTGTCAGTGATTCACATTATATCTTCAGTAAAGAAGAACTGACTGAGATTTCTGTTAATGTACTCATTGTATTTATGCTAAATATTGTTTTTGGCTTAATACATAGTAAGTAAATTCTCACTTAAGAATAGGTGTTTTGTTCTTTTGAAAATAATTTGATTGCTGTCAATAGTGGAATATTTATACATTAAATCTTTATCTTTAAAAAGTCCTTTGTATCAAAACTCTAGCCCTCAAAAGGCACAAAATTAGGGAAGGAATGGTCATTCAGAATTCAGCTTTAACAATTATACTTGTGAGCCGTAATTATTTATACCTAAGCAAGTCCAATCCTGGGAGCATTATCCCAACCCTTCCTTAGTGTGGCGGAAGCAGATGGCCCGTGCAGGTCAGAAAAGTGGGCAGACAGGGCATTGTGACGAGCTGGAAATAAGCAAGGACTTTCTCATTCCACAAGGGATGGGCAATCTTGGTGTTGGTCTGCTCCAGAGGTAGTCAGGAGACTGGACTGAGGGAATGCACAATTCAAAGTGAAAATTTTAAGAATTCAAATTTCACTCATCACGATAGAAAACTCCTTTAACTTCTGTTGCAGCGTTTAGCTAAGTGGCTAAAATTAAGTAAATTCCAAAACTGATTCTCATCTATACCGTCAAAACCTAGTCTCCAGCTAGCATTTTGTACCAAATAAGGTTTGGTTATTTATTACTTTTTCCTTCACTTAAGAAAGAAAAGGGTCAGAGGCACATTTACAAAACGAAAATGTTCTCACTGGTAACTAAATTTAGTTTATTGTTTATTAACAAAATAATTAGGGATGCAAGTAATATCTTCATGCCATCTGCCTCAGGGACTCCTTTATTGAAGCCTCATTATTTTCTGGGGCAGAGGCTCTGCAATAAAAGAGCTCACTGGAAAAAATGCAGGATAGCAAAAAAGAAGTGTACATATTGCCTGGGCATTAGCAAAGTCTGTTATTGTATGTGCAATAATGCCAATGAAATATGCAAACAGTATATGTAAAACTGCATGAAAAATTGTCTACAGTGTATCCAAGGATAGTCAACTGTTATGTACAAGTTTTATATACACAATGACCCACGCAACAATGCAAAAGTGTCAATGGTCTATGCAATGATATAAGGAAAATATCTGATACATGCAATGATTTTCAAGCTAGGTCTACATGAAAGTACAGAAAGATGAGGCCATTTTCCTGTGAAAGATCATATCAATTGAGACAGATATTTCTACTGACTTAAAGTAAGTGGAAAATCGCCTCGTATCTCCACTTTTTACTTCTGTACACTCAGTCCCCGACTACGATGTAGCAATTTGAAAGGTTTGAAAACATAGGTTTCGTTCTCTGCTTTAGTTCCCCTCCTTTATTTTTTCAGAGAGAAAATGCGAAGGGATTATTTTCAAGATCAATATAGGTAAATTTAGTAAACATGCCCTTTAGATCAAACTCAAATGTCTTTTACAGGTTCTGTGATCTTTCCCGTACCTCATGCATGGTAAGTGACTCCCTCCTCTTTGACAAGCAGTTCCTGTGCACATAGTTTATTCCAATCCCTAACCCCAGTTCCTGGATGGCAGTCATTAGATCATCCCCAAATTCAGGCTTAGAATCCTCATGATCCCTGTGAAGTTATAAAGCACACTGCAGGCTCTTTCAATAAATACCTGCTGTAATTATAGAATCTGTTTTAGGAGAGAGGAGATTTTTAGCATCTGTATACTTGGCAACATAAAACTATTTCACCAAAAAAGTAGTGGGAGTGTTTTGATATAAATAGAAAATATTTATAGTAGTTCCACCTCCTTAGGCTCTGAATGTGTAGGGAAACAACAGTAGGAGATGGATATGGATAGATATAGATATATATGACAGATGGGGCTTGGAAATACAGTTGTTTTTAGTTCAATCTTCTATAAATGTCATCTCCATATACATAAAGCCATCAATTCTCCTTGCAAAGAACTTCTTTAATAGGTTTTCCTATGGTGCAAGTTGGGAATTGGCTGTTCTAACAATAGACTGGGACAACTTAAAGAGAAAAGTCAAAGCCACATCAAGACAAAACAAAACGGGCTCAGAATGCTTTGTACACCTTCATAAAGTTAACATCTTCCACGGTCATGAAAAGTTTCCCTATCTTCATGACCACCACATCACTAATTCTGACTCTTCAAAATAGAATGATACCTACTGGCTAAGATTGAAGTAATATAACAGAATGACCAGTGGACAAGAATTAGGAAGAAATGGGACCTGTCTGTCCACATTATAGTCTGTTCACGTGGCTATAATGAAAATAGCCTAGACTGGGTGGCTTAAAAACAAATTTATTTCTCACTATTCTGCAGATTGGAAAATCCAAGTAGGAGAAGCTGGTAGATTTGTGTTCGATAAGAATCATCTTCCTGGTTCACAGAGAGCTGTCTTCTCACTGTGTCCTCACATGGAGGAAGGGGTGCAGGATCTCTCTGGGGCATCTTTTATACAGGCACTAATCCACTCATGAAGTAGCAACCCTCATGACCTAATCACCTCCCAAAGACACCACCTCCAAATACTGGGAATTAGGTTTCAATGTATGAGTTTTGGGGGGCACAAACATTCAGTCCATGGCAGGTTCCAAACTTAATTAAAAAATAAGTTTGTGTTACCTTATGGAATATGGTGTCCACATGATAAGCCTCAAAATTTTGAGTCAACCATGATAAAAATTACAAGAGAAGTCAGACATAGTATTTGATGAGAAATCTTGGAACAAGAAGGCACAATATTGTTGGCATAAATACTTTGATAAGTAATGTTCCCACCATTTTGTCAGCCATCTCACTCACAAAAGTTCTCATCAGAAAATACGTAAAATCCAATGACTGTAGGAGTCAAATGATAAGTAATATTAGAGATAAGGGAAGGTGGAGTAAGCTATTTATCGAATGCAAGTTAAAACTGTATTTCTCTTTTTATCTATTTTTTCCAGTTCTCTTTATACTTACTGGCACACCATGAAAAAGCAAAAGAGTAAGGTATTCAACTGCTAACTAGACAGCTTTTGATTAATTCCTCAAAACATAATCTTGTAATTTTGTGATAACCACAGAACTGTAAAAAACACATTTGTGGTAGGAAATTGGATTTTTATATTTTAAGCTGTAAGCGAACGCCAGTCGTGTATTATCTAACTTATCACTGTGAAGAGAAAAAAGAAACCCAGCATCACACCAGCCTTAGGGTACCTGATGCAATACTATGGATACTATACTTGTGTTTTCATAATTCAGAAAGTATGGGATGCTCTGCATTTCTCCATGAACACTGCTTGTAGTGTCTAGCAACTTCTGATCAAATTATAATGGTAACTTTGTTTTATGCTGAAGAAAAAAGGCCACTACAAGTGCTCCATGAAGAATAAATTGCAAGGGAGTACAGAAGCTACAGCTGAAGAAAAAATACATATATCACAGAAGTGATTTAAGGTGCGTTGCCAGTGGGTGTATGGTGAGCAGATGGAGGAGACAAGTGACAGAACTAACTGCTAGACTGGATGATCGGGTGAGGGCTACCAGTGACAATAATGAAATTAAGAAGAAAAGAAGGAATCAAGGATGACTTGCGGATATTTTGGCTCGAGGAACTTAGAGCATACTGCGATGTATTTACAAGATGGGAAAGTGTTTGGTCTCAGTTACCCTCAGAAGCAGATGGACATGGACCTACATCATTCACCTCGCTTCATCTCATCATGCAGACATTTTATCATCTCACATCATCACAAGAAGAAGGGCATATGCAGTACAATATGTTGAGAGAGAGGAAGAGACAGGGGGACCACATTCCCATAACTCTTATTACAGTATGTTGTTATAATTGCTCTATTTTATTAGTTACTGTTATTCATTTCTTACTGTGCTCAATTTATAAATTAAACTTTATCATAGATATGTATGTATAGAAAAAAACAGTATATATACTTAGCTTTGGTACTATCCACGGTTTTAGGCATTCAGTGGTGGTCTTGGAATGTATCCCATGTGGACAAGGTGGGGACTACTGTATTAAACAATCAAATTTGGGGAAGAGTATCAGTAGTTGTATTTACTCCTTAGGTCTGAAATATCTGTTGGACATTCGAGTCAAGATTCCAACTAGGTTGTGTATATATATATATATATATATCTAGGTATCAGGAAGAAGTCAGGGATTAGGATATAAATCTAGAAGCTATCGGTATATGGATCTTTAGAGATGACATTAAATGAGATGACTCAGTGAAGGAAGTGAAGAGGGTCCAGGACATGAGTAGACATACCAAAGTTTGATAACTATTGATAACTATTTACAGACAAAGAAAAAGGAATGCCAAGTGAGGTAAAGGAAACTAGGAAAGTGCGGTACCATAGAAAACCAAATATAAAAGCTTTCCCAGAAAAGGAAGTGGTCAACTATGTTAATTTTTGTGGCAATGGGGCAACACATTTTTTCAAAAGTCAAAATATAATCATACATTTAATCTATCAACTCCACCTTGCCAATACTGAAATATTTTATCTTATAGAAATAACTCTCATTGCTTGCCACTCCTTCCCTAAAAGAAAGAGATATGTGCATGAATATGGTTTTTGTTCCACCATCCCACTACTCATAATCAACTGAAACATGGACATCTAAATTTTCAGAGGGGAAAGTTATGGAACTTTGCACAAGGAAATTGTATAGAAAACTTTGTAACCAATAAACATGATAATAAAGATTATTTTCAAATTATTTATGAAAAGAACAGAATATGAAACTATACACTGATTAAAAGTAGGCAAAATTATGAATAATATGGATTGTATAGAATAAAATTTCCCTTTACTGGATCAACTTATTATCATTATTATTGTTTTAATGTTATAATATGAAAGTTTATCATTAGAATTTTACCATTTGGCATGTTAACTAGTGATGTTGAATATCTTCCACCCACAGACACAAAGTAACTAAAAACTACCAACTAAATTATCTCTTTATGGCCTTTGTCTATTCTCTTATTGATGTTTTAATGATTTTCTTATTCCAACGTGTGAGCTTTTTAAATAACAGGGATGCTGCTCTTTGATCTCATTCCCATAAAGAAATACTAACGGTTTACATTCAATGACCATACATAGTAACAGACTTATATGAGATTGATACCAAAATTCCCATACTATGTGTGCTTAAAAACAAAATCCTGGGGGGTTGTAGGTGACTGGCCCAGGTCACAGAGAACAAAGGGAAGAGCTTAGTTTGAACTCTGATGAATCTGATTCCAAAGTCAGTGCTTTCTTTCTCCATGCAAAAAGTATTTTTATAAGAGATATTCAGAATACAAGATCACTGAAAGCCTAAACACTTGAAAATCATTCATTTTCAAAGACTGTTTTGCTTTCAATTGTTTTCAAATGTGTTTTTGATTAATGAAGAAATATGTTGAGCAGAGAGGAGTATGCAAAATACTTTGGCCTTGTTAAGATATTGAAAGTAAAGGGTTTCTATGAACTTCTTAATGGGCAAATCAAATTCCTTTAAAAATTAATGGAGTGTCACTAGTTTAATACCAAAATAAAGGCAAAAAGCATCATGCTCCATTAGGAACACTGTCTCCTGTTATTATTTGAATTTGGGGTTAAAGATGATTCATTCTCACCATCCCTTAGTAGAGAACTTCCAATTCCATCCAACCGTGAAAACTGTCTGATACAAGAACCAATAAGTATATTTAAAGTTAAAAAAGACTATGAGAGAAAATGAAAAAAAGATATTATAAACTAATGAGGAAAAATATAAAGTATAGAAAGGCTTCATCAAATCTATATTGCACTGTATGTTAACTAAAATTTAAATTAAAAAAAAACATAAAGAAAGAAAAAGAAAAGCTTAACCACATTATTAATGTTTACTCAGCTCTCATTCCCATTCTAATTTTTCAAAAATTACAAATATATGTGTTGCTGGTGAGGAGGTACTATTTTATGGAAAATAATATAATGTTATATGGATAGGTTGATATTTATATTGTATACAAATAGACCAGAGTTTCTTTATGAGTAAAGGCATCTATCATCTAACTTCTCACATCTAGTGAATTCTTGAAATTGCTATTACTGAACAGTGAAGCAGAGTAGTATTGTGTGTTTGCTACAATCTTGTCAACAGATTAACAACCAGGTAAGACAAGAAAGTGCATTCTCCACTAATTCATTGGGAAAAGCATTTGTCATCTTGAAAATATGTTCTCCGAGGACATGAAATTTAATGACTATGAATTAACTCTAAATAGTTTGTGACTTCAATGTAATTATAGGTCAGTGGATTGCAAGGTACATGTTCAATAAGTGAGAAATAAAAGTTAATTTTTCAAAACATAAGGCTAAATGATTTCTTTAAATTATTCGTACATTTTCTTTTCTTTCTTTTTATAAGTGCTATAAATATCAGGAAATATTACATTCATGTCATACTGATGAGAGAAGCCTGACAGGTTGTTTTTTTTTTTTTTATGTAATAGGGACCGGGGGGATCAATCTCATCAGACCAAAAGTGGAAAGATCTGTCCTGAAGCTGACATTGTATCACAATGATAATACACAACACATACTATATATGGAAAGAATATATAGTGTGTGTGTGTGTGTGTGTGCACACGCGTGTCTTTGGGTTAGCTTAGGGTGTGAAAGATAATGGGTGTAGCTAAAAGTCTATGCCTTCATACCTTACTATCATTCATTCATCTGGCCTTGTTATTAATTCAAACTTACCTTGTTTTCAGAGAGTTTGGGGATTCTCCTGCAATCTGAACTTTTAAACAAATTCTACAGATTGTTTACAGAAGAATATGAATTATCAAAAAAAAAAAAAAGGATTTTCTACAGCCAGCTTTCAAATGCTCAATTAGCATGGGATCCAAAAACTTGATATGCAGTATGCACTCTTTTTTTTTTTTTGATCTGCTCTTTTATTTAGACAAACATGGCAAAGACACATACATTGTTGTTAGCAATTTTATTTTTTATTTTCTCTATTTACCTCACATGTATTGTGTGATAAGCACGGAGCTAAACAAGTTATTTATTTAATATTTCAATACAGCACTAAGAAAAAGATGTTATGCCTACCTTAACAGTAAGGACATTAAAGATTGGAGGGGTCTAGTCATTCTCGCAAAGTTATAAAGATGGCTAGGGACGGGGTGTGGATTCAAATCCACACCTGTTAAATTCTAAACTACGGGTTCAGCAGCTCACAAGTTATCAGTCAAGCTCAGGGCAGCTGACTTTGGCTTGTTACCTAGTAATTTATTTTGCTTATATCTGGGTGTGTCTAGGGAAGAGTTTTACTTCCTAGCAAATGGAAGTAATAAGAGGAAGAATAGAAACAATAGTTATATCAGAAACATTAACAAAGGCACAGGTGAACAAAACAGCTTAAAAGCAGCAAAAACCTGCAACCTCTGCTTTTGAGAGGACATTTTAAGCTTATATTGATAAAACCATCTAAGCAGAAATGCATTCTAGCCACACTTTACAATTTAGTTTACATTCTTTACAGTGCTCTCGATCAATGCACAGGATCTTGTTATAGTGCGTAAAATATAAATTACAAATATCTATAGAAGAATTATTTGAAACATATAATGCTGTTGTCTTTGGGGTTTAATTTTGTATATTGTAAGGAGATGAAAATAAACCCCTAAGGCAGAAACACAATTGTATGCTTCAATGAATAAATTATATTAGGGAATGTACTTGAGAGATGGCAAGAAACAAAAGACAGGCTGCTTATGTAATAAACTCGGTCTCCAATGAAAGTAACAAACTTTTAGTCTACGGTAACACCACCATCTCAATAATTTTGCTATTTTCCAAGACATTTCTTATTTTTTTTCTCCACATTTAAAACCAAAGACAAACGTGGAGAAGTTTCTGGTGCCTGTTCCGCTCCGCCCCCGCCCCTCCCCCACCACAAGATCACCAGCAAATGTAATGTAAATCTTAAAGCAAAGAATGTAAACCTTAAGGAGTCTGAGAGATTCTTAATTACAAAAGAAAGGGGGGGTTCCTTATCTTGACATTAGAACAAGGTCTGTGACAATCAGGAGGAACATATATCACTTGTTTTTCAGCCGCCGCTGAAATCTAATACAAAGGACAGGCAAGCAGAAGAAAAGAGACACAGAGTGAGAACAGACACAAGTGGAGAGAAGACAAGCAGGCATCGGCAGGGTGCAGAGGGTGAAGGCTCAGGGGGTTCCAAGGTGTGGGCTGATTAAGGTAGACTGACCTTGGTATAACTTGGTTAGGCTGGCACTGGGAAAGATAGTGGTTATGCAAGTAAATCAACATAATATTTCTGGAAGTGGTTTTGGCAGTACTCATCAAATACATTCAGTGACTCTTTTCTTTGTTCCAACAACTCCATTTCCAGGTGTCTTCATTCCCCGCAAAGCAGCCAAAGACTTGAAGAATGCTTATTACAGCATTGTATAAAATTGCAAAGAAAAAAAAAGGGGGGGGGGGACTCATCTCAATATCTAATAATAGGGAATCATCTAATTATAGGGAATCAGGTTAATAAATAACTATCTTATTTAGTTACAGGATCATGCTTATAAAATTAAATTCAAATGACATTACCAATGATATACAGTTATATTGTTTGAGCAGGCAGTTAGTTAACTTCTACCATGATGCCTGGAGGCCAATAATGAGGAAGTCATGGCCAGCTATAGGGAAGTCAGAGGCCCGTCCCAGCAGCACCCCAAAACAAAACCACAAGAAACCAGATCAAAGCAGACAGGCCCAAGATGGCAGACAAAGTAGGCCAAAGTTCACATTATTCCTTCATGATCCTACATGACCATGTCAAAATCTCCTCCCTTAAAGGTGTCATGACCGGAAACCTTGACCTAATAAGGACGAAGAAGCAGGTAACCCATATTCCTGGAAGAGACCACCCTGCTTCCAAGAAATCCCTATCTCAAGTAATGAATATTCTACCGCTTGGCTTACAGCTGTCAATAAAATATAGGAACCCAAACCTCAGTGGACTCAGCTCTCCCTTGAGTTCAGCCGCTCTCACACCCTAAGAGTATACTTTGGCTTTGTTAATCTTTTATGCTTGTACTGCTCAGGTTTCAGGACCCAAGGCCTCCTTGGTCTGCCCGGCAACAATATGTAGGATTCCAGTTTTGTGGATAAAAGGTAGCAAAATCATACACCAAAATATTATCAGTAGTTAATCCCAGATTATAGGATTATGGGTAAATTGCATTTTTTTCTTATTCCATTTACTTGATTTCCAAACTTTCTACAATGAGTATGTGAAGCTGGCATAATTTTAACTTATATACAATATTAATTTACAAAAGCTCTTAACATCTGCTTAAAAACTGGGAAATTTTATTTATTCACTTGTTCATTAATTTGATTGATTGATTTAACCAGCGCTTTTATGGTACCTACCAGGTGCCAGCCACTGTTCTAAACACTTTATAAACTATTTAAGTTACTCCTCACAATTACCCTATGAGGTAGGTCTATCACAGCGTCACCTTTATGGTACGTGCCAGATTTGGGATTCAAAATCTGGGAGTCTGGCTCATAATTTGTGTCTTAAGCACTGTGCTCTGCTGCTCTGCTCTGAATGGACCAGATCAAGCTGCCCATTTTAAGTGTTATCAATTTGGACGCCTTTGTTTTAGGTGCCGGAATGACATCTCTCTATAAACAAGATACAATCACGCTTAAAAACTGGATCCTATACATAGGCCTGTGGTTCTCGATCCCTATTCTATGCAGATTTTATAAATAGGCAGATGAAGGTGAAAACACAAAATAAGCCCTCAGACTATTCATAATTGTGATTATTCAGGCAGGATAGTGCCTCGTCTTCATTGCAAATATATTCCTCACATATCTTCCCCATCCTAGCAGTCACCAAGGCTTACCCTCTTGTAATGGCTAGTATGGGATAGATGATTAGTGGTTTACCTATGATCACTAAAGCTTTTACAGGCGTTCACACAACCACGGAGCAGGAAGGAGTGACAAGAAATCATCTAATTTACAATGGCATTGTTGCTAAATGAGATTGACCTATCTTGTGTCTACAGTGACTTCATCCCTGACTTATCAGAACCTGAAAATATGAAAACATACAGCTTTAATTATTCTGGCCAGCTATGTGATTTTTTTTTTAAATTGAGTTTTGCTCTTTATTATTCTCATTCTCAAATATTACAGTTAGGTTGGCCTGTGTTAATAAGAGGAGGACTAACACAATAGTTCAAATAAACATATAACTTCTTCTGTGGTACAAACTGCCCATCATTGCTCATCTTTTTCTAAGCCCTACTTACTCTGGACAGCTTTCCCTACTGGTTATGATGGGCTGCTTCCCTCCTGACCTGGGGATCAATATATGATAAACATAGAACGCAGAATGCTGGACATGACCCAGACTTAATGTCCATCAGTGGGTGCCCATCTTCCTTCCCTCCTTCCCTCCTTCCTTCCTTCCTTCCCTGCTTCCTCCCTTCCTCCATTCCCTTCTTCCTTCCTCCCTCCCTTCCTTCCTTTCTCCTTTTGCTCCTTCCTCCCTCCCTCCCTCCCTTCCTTCCTTCTTTCCCCTCTTCCCACCTTCTCTCCCTTCCTTCACTACTTTATTTCTCTATAGTAAGCAAATACTTGTTTTCAGATTCAACTATCAATTTGTAAAGAGCTGCCTTATGCCCAATGACTTGGTTGGCCCTCCTCTAAATCTACATTGGCTGTTTCTCCACACTCCTGTACCTTGAGAGTTTGAATGCAAGGAACATGGGCCACCTAAGCCCACTGTCTGGTTTGAGGGATCACTGGCCACTCGTTCTTCTCTGATGCTGATACTTTGCTCATGTCTTTTCTTGTCCTTTCCTGCAGACCCCAAACACTATGAGTCCTTCCTTTACTTTACTGAGAGGGGGACAGAAAACCTCCTCCACAAATCCCCTGGCTGTGTCCTCTCAGCTCTTTGTTTCCAGAGACTCCATTTGGTCTCTTGTTCCTGTGCTTCCAGAGGGACTAGAAAAATCTTTCAACCAGTAGGTGGTGCTGGTACTACCAAAGACCCACGGGAATTCCAGAAGCAAGAGAATTAGGATGAAAACAGACTTCCAAGATATTGAAAGGAAGCTTTCCTGAACCTTCCCGAGTACCAGGAAGTGGATTGAAGTGGATTGTGGGGACTGGGGTGGGAAGAAGGGAAATCATCACTGAGACTGGGGTTTGTGTGCTTTAGACCAAGTGAATATTATTTTTTGTTAAGTAAACATCTTTCTAAAACACTGCATGAAGTGTACTTAGAAGTGGTATGTATGAGGCTCTTCTATAAGATTTATTTTTCCAGATGTTGAATGGTGATTAATGCAAGTGACATCGTTGTATATGTAATTATCTTTATACTTACTTACATCTAACTTTATGCAACAAAAGATTTGATGTGGCCAACATATACTTTGAGTACTTATAGCATTTAAAAAATATCTTTTGCTTTATTACATTTTTTTCCATTCAGAAGGAAAACATGTATTTATCTCTCCTTCCCCATTGATTAAAAGTCCCCGGAGGTCAAGGGCTGTATCTAACTCATCTTTGCACCCTCCAAGCACCGACCACAGAGTCTAGCCAAAAGCATTCAACAAATATTTGTAGATTTGAAATGATTTAGGATCCTGAGGATGGAATAAATTTCCCCTTATAAATGAGCATGATAAATAAACCTGAAGCAAAAATGTTTTCCTAGCAAATAAATCATTAGCATCTAAAAGTAGGATCAGTAAGTTTTTGTTTTCTGTGACTAAAACATAAACAACTATATATGATAGTTCTATCTTTTTACAGAGAAAGGGAGCATCGTGTCTCCTACCTTTCCCTTGCTACCCTTCTTCTCTTGCTATCCCATCTCTAAAGCTGTGCCTGCACATACATAATCTGAAGATACAGTCAGAAGGTATAGGCTACTTCTAATGGATTTATCTCAGGTAAAACTCAACAATGCTCAGGTCCAAAGGTAGAATTTTTATCCGTAAATTGAAAACCTGTTTCAAACCTGAGGCTGGAAGAATTGAAATTTCCTACCCTCTATTTTTCATTCTAGGAATGAAGCACCCTTGAAATCAAAGGGAGATCTGCAAGGAGACAGGGAAGCCAGATGAAGGAATTCAAGGGCTTTAAACAGCATCCCAGCATTATTTGAAAATATGCAGCTCACAGAAAACTATACCAAGGCTTTTCTTGGAGCATACATTTTAACACCCAACCGAATATTGTATCATGCATGCAGGGACACTGTTTCTAAATAATTCACTGCCACTTTTACAATTCTTTTAATATTTTACGATTATATCTTTAAAATTATATGCATCTGTATTTCTGGGAAGAGTAGTCTATCAAGCTTCTGCTAGACCGAACGCTGGTAATAACAGCTCTTTTTGTAGACGCAGACTACCTTCCATTATCTGGAAGCAAGCTCGCTTGCATGCGTGCTTTATTTAGTTAGTTGAAATTTACTGAAGACTAATATGTGTCATAGATCAAAGATGCAAAGGCACACCTCCGTCTTTAAGTGACCCAAGATTCACGACAGAGATGAACAGACAAAAGATTGTGAACATAAGGTCTTATCCCCCACCTCGTGAGTCTTCCGCTCTCTAGTCCACTGCATGTTCTTATCACCATAGCTGTCATAATCTGCGTTTTCATCCTGTTCACACCCCATTCGCTCCCTGAACCTCGGTGACTTTTCCTCAGACGGTGTGTTCCTCACGAGTCTCTCACACAGTGGTGTCTGCTCTGTGCACTTTGTCGGGCACCTGGGGAGGCTGGATCACCCTTTCTCCCTCCTGCCTGCAGCATCAGGGCCAGAGTTTAACCCCTAACTCTCATCAATCTCTCCTTTTTTTTTTTTTCAGTGGATGACATTTGATTTGGGGCCACCTCTCCCTCTTCTCAATGTAGGACATGCTCTCTTTCCCTCAAATTCAGTGACTTGTTACATAAATAAAGTAAAGATCAGTTAAGAGGAGGGAGCCCTGGGTGACTCAGTCGGTTAAGCATCTGCTCTTGATTTGTCAAGATCACATGGGTTATGAGATCGAGCCTCACATCAGGCTCTGTGCTGAGTGTGGAACCTGCTTGGGATTCTATCTCACCCTTTTTCTCTGCCTGTCCCCTGGCTGTGCTCTTTCTCTCTCTCCCTCTCCCAATAAGCAAACAAACTTAAAAAAAAACCTACTAAGTGAAAAAATAAAGAATTAGTCCCAGGCTTGCAAGTTTTCTTTATTTTCTTTTTTTCCATTACTATTAGGTGTTTCACTTGCATGAATGACATTCAGATCTTTTCATTAAAACTTGATTTTTTTTACGTGCAGATCTCTGACTTTTTTTTCCTTTTTTCTTCGTAATGTAAGTAAAAATGGTTCCTTGAGTATATCATTCAATTGTCTTTATATTCCTTCTAGAAGCACAACTCTTATATCTGTTTTCTCTAACTTCAGCCCTCTTCCAAGTTCCAGAACACACTTTGAACTGCCCACTGTTCACCTATGATTCTGAGGTGGCCCCCACCAAGATGTCCTGTCCTGATCCCAGGGACTGTGACTACGATGAGATAGCAAGCCCATGATTATAGGGATCCACTGCTGAAGACAGCAGGGATCTCAGCTCTTCAACCTCAAGGAATTGACCTGCCAAAGTAATGAGGTTGAGAGCAATTATTCTCCAGAGCCTCCAAAGAACTGAGTCTGGCCAACACATTTACCTTCCCCTTTATGAAACCTAGGGTGAAGAGTCCAGTCCAGCCACCCAGACTTCTGATTGAGAGAACTTTGATAAATCGGTGTTGTTTTCAGCCACTGAGTTTGTGGGAATTTGTTATATACCAAGAGAAAATTAATACAATACATTAAACTCAACACCTTTTATCTAACTGAATTCTCTTTCCCCCAAATGGTGTTTCCCATCACTTTTCTATGGATTGTAATGATATGAAGTCCATCCAGCATGGTCACATCTGCCCTCCTCCCCACATCTAAAAATTGTCAAGAACAACAGAATTTGCATCACCCGCACCTCTTTCCACTCTGTTCTCTCTACCATGATGTGGCTAAGATCCTCCTTATCTGTTGCTTGGAATAATGAAGTAGTTTTCTAATCTGTATCACTTCTTTTAGTTCACATGACACTGACAGAGGAAATTTCCAAACACCTTGTTTTAATCACGTCAGTCTCTTTGTTGGGAAAATAACATCAAAATAATAAAATGAATTTCCAACCTGAGTTCTTTATTATGGAATTTACCATCACTCCACCATATCTGTAGGCCCAACCAATTTTTTAGTCAAATGGAACAGTCCATCTTACCCTGAATGATCTCTGTATAGCCCCACATATATATCTTTTTGATAATATATAATATAAACCTTTTACTTCTTCTCTTCTTCTTTTTTCTTTTTTTTTTTTTTTAGTAGGCTCCATGCCCAGCATGGAGCCCAACGTAGCCCTTGAACTCACGATCGTGAGATCAAAAGCTGAGCTGAGATCGAGTCGGCAGCTTACCCAACTGAGCCACCCAGGCTCTTTTACTTCTGAATAAATCTTTCAATATCTGCAGAAAATGTAATATTTCCATGAAACATATACTATCTGACTTTGAGTCTTCATTCCCTATATGAAAGGCACTCGGTAAATGTTTGCTCAGTGAACAAATGCATGCAGCCTCTCCGTGGTCTTCCGGAAGGAAGAAGTTTCCCTCCGTGCATCCAGAACACTCCCTACTTAACACACACGACATGTGACATAATGTAATGGTATCAATAACCTCTTTTACCTCATTGTAAAATTCACAACAGGGTATCTTATTGTTCTCTGTATCCTCGAGTGTGAATACTACAGGAGGTTGCACCTGATAGATTTTGTTTAATGTTTTTTAACAAATGCATGTATTTAAGCAGTTTAAACTCTATGTGAGAACTCTCCTTACTGGTACTGATATACCAAGTACCAATCATCTCTATCCATTCAAGATGCTCCTGACGGTTCTTATTTGGAGTGGCTGATGAGGGCTCTTCTAGTTAATTCCATGTGCCTGAGGACACTGTGCAAACCCTGTGGCCAAGCAGCAACTTTAAAGAAACTGCCTATCTGGCGGATTCCAGAGATTTCCCTCCTCAGCTTCCTTGCTGCTGGAATAGAGGCATGTGACTAAATTCTGCCCCACAGAAGGATAAACTTAAGACCTTGTTTCTGAAGAAAAGATAGGGCAGAAGTGGAGACTGTGGAGAACTGATTTCCTGACAAGCATGGTGTCAAAGGCAGCCGGCCTTCCCAGGACGAAGGGGGGTCCTGGTAGGAGTGCCTGACATCAGCAGGTCTGTGA
This sequence comes from Cryptoprocta ferox, assembly GCA_028646485.1. Lineage (NCBI taxonomy): Eukaryota > Metazoa > Chordata > Mammalia > Carnivora > Eupleridae > Cryptoprocta > Cryptoprocta ferox. The sequence goes on along the minus strand of CM053559.1, from coordinate 92,411,114 downwards.
CAGTAGCTTCCTCCAGGAGCAGCCCCATGGAGGTATGTGTGTCCTTCTTGCTGGCACCCTTTCAAATCTGATGCTAACTCTCCAGAAGTTTCTGCAATTCTCTAATATCCTTTAATAAATCCTTTTCTGCTTGAATAGCCAAAGTGGTACTATAGTTTATAACTAGAACCTTGAGCAGTATGTGTCTAAAAGTGCAGAAACAAATACTTATTCAAAAGAATATACCCCATATCAGTTATCAATAATTCCAAATGCATCCTCCAATACTCAGAATTAGAATATGGTTCTTCATGAACATAGTTTGTTATATATTGTCATTCAAGGTTCTTTTTTGTTTAACTTAGTATAATTCTGTATTAATTTAGTATTACTCTTGCACAGTTATATGAAGGAGAGTCAGGGTATTTTCACTCATTGTCTTCTGATATGTTTGAAAATTATCAATCACAGTATCATTATTGCTCTTTGGAAATTTGATTATTTGGACGTCCATAGAGTTGTGTATAAGACAACAAAAATTCAGAAGATCTTAATCTCTCATGTGAATAAAGAACTTATAGAGATAAACTCTCTTTCAACCAAAAACGTTCATTAGAACATATTCAGTGCTGCACATGATGTCAGATGCTGTGGATACAAATAAAAATAGGAAATGGTAGAATCCTCAGTCCACCTAGAGAATGGTATCAACAAGCGAGTAACCAATAATATTTCAATGTGACGTGGGCTGCCAGTGATTTTATGATAATGGTATGGAAGCTCATTTCTTGTCAAGGGAAGACCATCACATTCTAGATGCTTTCCTCTCCACTTTACTTTGAAACAAAACTCGAAAGAATTTATCTAAAACAAATACCTATTTTCACACAAGGAGAGGTAAAGCTGTAATAGGCAGGAAATAAAATCTATGCATATTTGCCACTTTCTTATTATATAACTTCAAATAACACAGTCCATTTGACCCAAACATATTCCCTTACAATAAGGGGGTTAGGGTACACGAGGGAACATATCTATCTCTACACCTTGGCACCTGGAATAACACTTAGCACACAGAAGGTACCCAAGAATAATTTTTGCAGCCAAACAAATGAGCAAATGGTAGAAGTAGAGGCCTCCAAGGACTATCAGTTGAGTTTGGGAAATTTGGAAATTATAATTTGCTTTCTGAAAGGAATCTTCATGAGGTCAATGACTATCTCTTTTGTTCATGCCCATAAACAGCACTGACAATAGCATCTGGCCCATAAATTATAAATAATATTTATTTTCTGAACTACACTGTTGACCTTTTGGTAGAACATCATTTACAATAATTGCACCTGATAGGGGTGATAAATTGGGTGAGCTTATGTCTGTTTTAGATAGGGTCACCCACAATATCAATTTCATTGTCATCAGTTGCCTCTATGTGGTAATAATGGTTGAAAGAGTAGAAATAAAAGATGAAAGGTCATGACAATGCATGTAATAAATGCACACATGGATATACCAGAAACATTTGGGGAGATTTTGGTGTTTCGCTGTTGCATCAATAGTTACAGCAAGAGACTGGAAAATGGCCCTGAACAAACAGATCCATTCTGAAAGCGGCAGCTGCACCAGACGTATCTTGGTGAGAAAAAACCCTCCATTGTAAATTGCTGAGATTTAGCATACAGTTTACCCTATAGCACAGTTTTGCCTCTTCCACTCTACCTCCACAGCTAATCAGTTGTGGAGGAGAGTTTGTTACAGAGAAACGATCATTTAATCTCCCTTCTTTCCTCATCTACTTCTTTGCTTAAGTCTATTGGTATTTGTCACCTATAATAGCTTCTAAGCAGTCTTCTTCCAACAACCTTGTCCTTTTTCAGCTCATCCCCCACAAGGCATGAGTCATACCCTAACTAATGTGATCATGTCATGCTCATGTCCAAATTCTCCCATGCGTCACAGATACTTCCAGGACAAAATCCATATTTAGGGGCGCCTGGGTGGCTCAGTCGGTTGAGCGTCCGACTTCGGCTCAGGTCATGATCTCACGGTTTGTGGGTTTGATTCCCGCATCAGGCTCTGTGCTGACCACTAGCTCAGAGCCTGGAGCCTGCTTCAGATTCTGTGTCTCCGTCTCTCTCTGCCCCTCCCCTGTTCACGCTCTGTCTCTCAAAAATAAATAAATGTAAAAAAAAAAGATAAAAAAAATCCATATTTAGGAGCCAGCATCTCATAATATCAAGCCATTTTCTGCCACTTCCTGTACAATCTCCTTGTCCTTTTATATCACATGGTTTTGCATGTGCCAGTGTCTTTGACCAAAGTGATCTTTCTCACCCTGTGTAGACTCTTACGATCCTGAATGGAAACTATTCTAATAAGTCTCTTCTTAAAAGTGAAAGTGGCCCACTCTTTTTCTATGCAATCAAATTCCTGTGTGATAAAAAGGATTTTTATCCATTTAATGAGCACCTACCACGCCTCTGGGCTCTGCTTGAAGCATTCTGCATGTATTAATTCATGCAATCTCAATGCCCAAGTGGATGATATAGATAGTTATTAGCATTGTATTCTCCAGTCTACAGATGAGGAAACTGAGGTTCCATGAAATTAACAAACTTTTCCAAGGCTACTCAGCTCCTAAGTGGCCCAGGTGTGCATCTAACCTGGAAAGCCATAGTTGACCCTCCAGGTCCCCACATTGCTGCATTACAACTTTAATTACAGAGCTCTGCTGTGAAAACCAAGTCACTCATCTCCACATCCGGAGCTTCTATAAGAATTCCTTGCCCCCGTCTTCCTTTATTCCGTCCTTCCTTCCTTCTTCTTTCCTTCAAATTTTTATTTAAATCCTAGTTAGTTAACATATAGTATAATATTGGTTTCAGGAGTAGAATTTAGTGATTCACCACTTACAACACCCAGTGCTCATCACAAGTGCCCTCCTTAATGCCCATCGCCTATCTAGCCCATCCCCACCCACATCCCCTCCATCAAACCTCAGTTTATTCTCTATTCGTAAGAATCTCTCTCTCTCTCCCTCTCTCTCTTTATTTTTTAAGTTTATTTATTTTGAGAGAGAAAGAGACATCATGAGTCTGTGAGGGGAAAGAGAGAGGGAGAGAGAGAGAGAGAGAGAGAGAGAGAATCCCAAGGAGGTTCCGCACTGCCAGAGTAGAGCCTGACATGGGGCCCAAACTCATGAAACCATGAGACCATGACCTGAGCTGAAACCGAGAGTTGGAAGATTAACTGACTGGGCCACCCGGGCACCCCTCCCTCTCTTTTTCCCCATCCCTTATGTTCATGTGTTATGCTTCTTAAATTCTGCATACGAGTGAAGTCATGTATTTGTTTTTCTCTGACTCATTTCACTTAGCATAATACACTAGAGCTCCATCCATGTGATCATAAATGGCAAGTTATCATTCCTTTTGATGATTGAGTGATATTACATTATCTATACATATATACATCACACACACACACACACACACACACACACACACCACCTCTTCTTTAGCCACTTGTCAGTCGATGGACATCTGTGTTCTTTCCATAATTTGCCTATTGTGGATAATGCTACTATAAACATTGGGGTGCCTGGGTCCCTTCGAATCAGTATTTTTGTGTCCTTTAGATAAATACCTAGTAGTGAAATTGCTGGATTGTAGGGTAGCTCTATTTTTAACTTTTTGAGGAACCTCCATTTGTTTTCCAAAGTGGCTGCGCCAGTTTGCATTCTCACCAACAGTGTAAGAGGGTTCCCCTTTCTCCGCATCCTCACCAATACCTGTTGTTTGCTGAGTTGTTAATTTTAGCCATTCTAACAGGTATGAGGTGGTATCTCGTTGTGGTTTGAATTTGTGTTTTCTTGAATGAGTGATGTTGAGCATCTTTTCATGTGTCTGTTGGAGATCTGGATGGCTTCTTTGGAAAAGTGTCTATGCATGCCTTCTGCACATTTCTTAATTGGATTATTTGTTTTCTGGACAGTGAATTTCATAAGTTCTTTACAGAGTTTGGATACTAACCCATTATCAGATATGTCATTCCCAAATATCTTCTCCCATTCTGTAGACTGCCTTTTAGTTTTGTTGATAGTTTCCTTTGCTGTGCAGAAACTTTTATCTTGATGAGGTCCCAATAGTTCATTTTTGCTTTTGTTTCCCTTGCCTCTGGCAATGTATCTAGTAGGAAGCTGCTCAGGCCAAGGTCCAAAAGTTTGCTGCTCGTGTTCTTCTCTAGGATTTTGATGGTTTCCTGTATCATATTTAGGTCTTTCATCCATTTTGAATTTATGTCTGCACATTTGTTGACCATATAGTAGTGGGGCCATTTCTGGATTTCCTATTCTGTTCCATTGGTCTATGTGTCTGTTTTTGTGCCAGTACCATACTATCTTGATGATGACAGCTTTGTAATATAGCTTCAGGTTCTAATCAGCAAACATTTGCTGAGTGTGTGCCTTAAGTACAAGTAAATCAGAGGGAGTCCACAACTCTCCTTTTCTCTCTCTGTCTGATGCTGGATAACAAGTTTTTCCACACAGATCTTTAGTGACTTTTTGAGTAATACGAACAGAAGGAAATATATATGTTCAGTTTAAAAATAAGCCCACCAACTAATTTAAGAAATAGAGTATTGTGAATACCTTTGAAACTCCTTTCAAGAAGTACTTTTCCTAATACCATCCCATTCCCTGCAACTTAGTGGTAACCAAAATTTGCATTTCACTTTAAGCTTTCTCTTCCTTTTCTTTACAGTTTTATCATGTATGTATACACTCCAACATAACATACTGTTTTATCTATTTATAAACTTTATATAAGTGGAATTATATTGTATATAGTCTCCCATGACTTATTTTAACCAACCTTATAGTTTTTGTATTCTTCCATGTAAATTTGTTTATTTGTAGTACATTCACATTCGATTTTAAGTTGTATCTCATTATATAAAATAAGAGTTTACCTTTTCTAACAGCAATGCTCTTGATGGACATTTGAGTTGTTTCCACTTCTTTTGCTATTACACACAATGCTCCTATGTACATTTTTATACACTTCTTTTTTTTAATTTTTTTTGGTTAACATTTATTTATTATTGAGAAACAGAGAGAGACAGAGCATGAGCACGGGAGGGGCCGAGAGAGAGGGAGACACAGAATCTGAAGCAGGCTCCAGGATCTGAGCTGTCAGCACAGAGCCTGACGCGGGGCTTGAACCCACAAGTGGTGAGATCATGACCTGAGCTGAAGTTGGATGCTAAACCGACTGAGCCACCCAGACACCCCTTTTATACACTTCTTCTGACCCAAACGTGCAAGTGCAAGTATTTCTAGCATTGGAATTGCCAGGGCATAGGTACCGACATGTTCAACTTTATTAGGTAACAGCCAGCACCAGTGTCTGCAGCACGCCCCTTAGGTTGCCAGAACTCACCTTGCCTGAACTTAAGGAGAGCTAAGATTTGTGAAAATTAATCAAGGTCTGAAGGATGTAGGGGTATAAAAATGTCAGCTTCTAGCCGCTCTTTCAGACAGCTCTGAGATGTGACTTATTTCCAGAGCATCCCTGAGGGGTCCGAGCCAAAGGAGGGTTGGTGGAATTGGGCTGAAGACTGTACATAGGCTTCACTTCTCCATATTATCCCTCATACCCTTGCTAGTTTTCTCTGGAAACACTTCTATTTTTACGTGAATCCTCATCTCAGCTGTAATACATTTCATACTGTAAGTGATTGGTCCGTGATTGTTGATGTGTGGGTCCAGATGTATTATGAAAAGCACAAAGTGAAGTCAGAATTAAGAAGGGAGCCAGAGAATTAGCTTAGTGTTAGCAAAATGTCAATATATGAAACTGAATTGTTTCAAGTATCGCCAGCATAGTTGGTCTTCTAAAAAATATTTATTAATTATATTCTAATATCCCACTAAGCTATATAATGTAAGAAATTGCTTGTATTATGAAGATGTGTTTAATCATTAATGTTCAGACTTTAGGGAAAAATAGTTATATTCATATACATACATCATGTCTGTGATTAGCATTTTTTTCTTCAAAATTTTCATTGAAAACTCCTCAAAGGCAATGGGTGTCCTTGATTTCTACTTTCTCTGACTGCTCTGTCTGTAGCATATAAAGCTGTAGGTCACATTCAGAGATGCTGATTTTAGAGCAGAGCTTGGTGAATATATAAGGCATCACATAACTAATATAGTAAAAAAGCATATTATTAAATTCTTTAAAATAGATATTTTCGAGCTATTTCAATTAATTATTTATTTCAAACAGATATTTGATTTCATCTCTTCAAATTAAAAAAACTTTTTTTTTAAATTTATTTTTGAGAGAGAGACACAGAGCGTGAGCAGGGGAGGGGCAAGAGAGAGATTGAGACACATAATCTGAAGCAGGCTCCAGGGTCTGAGCTGTCAGCACAGAGCCCAATGCGGGGCTGAAACCCGTGAAGAGTGAGATCATGACCTGAGCTGAAATCTGTTGCTTAACTGACTGAGCCACCCAGGTGCCCCTGATTTCACCTTTTTTGGGTCATTTTTTTGCTTTATGCATTTGCTTTATGAAATGCTATTGGGATAGACTTTAGCTGCTATTTTAAGTGTTATTTATTTATTTTTTTTCCTGGATGATTAACTGATAGAGTACATTATGGTACCTGTGGCGTATTACAGCAGCCCTGGGGTATCCCAAATAAGTAGGCAGCTTTTCTTTACGAAAAAAACATACTGTTAGGTAGACCTCAGTTTTAACCTTGGCTCCAGCTATATGTCCATGGCCCCTTGGGAAAATTACTTAATCTTTATGACTATCAGTTCCCACCTCTGCAAAATTATATCTACCCCATGACCATTAATACTTTAATCTCCATTTTGGGACTTTAAATCATGACTGATGTCTTCTAGGGTCATGCTATTTATGACACCGATACTTTTCAGCTGAGAAATAATTGAATGATTTTTATTTTTAATGAGGAGCATTATCCTTGCTAAAGAATGCATTCCCTTGTAATTATTAAATAATGTCCTCCTGTCACCTTCTAATCATCAATCCCCTTGAATTTAATAGAAATTATGCACAGGCAATGATTTGGACAAACTTTTGACTATAACACTAAACAGGAGGTTACCTATAATGTTCCGATATGTGAATGCAATATTATCTTTACATTGGCACAGGGTGTAGGCTATGCTAGAGTAACCAATTCAGATCCATACTATTAGGACTACGTCCATGAAACAGGCTGCCAGAAGGCATTAAATCCAGTCTTCACTAGGAAAGTATCAGTCTCTCCAACATCATGAGTCAGTCTGGTTCCATAAGAAGGATTTGCCTTCAACTGTCCAACACAAAGTTTCCCGGCTTCCTTACCCCTACTAGCAGCAGCTGAAGCTGTCTCTAGGGCCTAATGAAAGAATTGTTTTGGCTTCACAGACTCAATACAATCTCAAGAAGCATCAGGAAGTTTATAATATGTTCTGGGAAAGAAAGGAAGACTCTAGCGCCATTTCTTCTTCAAGAGTGAACAGAACTCCTTACATTAAAGTAGCTCCTCTTCAGCCCCATAGAGTTGTAATCTACATACTACCTAGTCTTCCTTAGCTCCAAAGCATGCTTCCTGATACCTCTCTCTCATGCAACTGAAACCAACCCTGGACCAGAGGCGACATGTGGCCACTGGCCCCCATGGCTGCCCCAAGGCTGGTGGTAGTACTGGCTCCTACATCTCAGATACCCAAGAAGAACCCCTAAACCCTGGACATTTCTGGAAGACTGCCAACACTGAATAACAGACACCTCATTCTTATCTCTGACATTATCACTTTTCCTGATAAAAATGCCATTGCTCTGTAGGTTGGCATGAAGCACTTAGCATGCTCCCCCGCCCTACAGTTATTACAATTCTATGGTCTTCCAGCCACCATCTGGCTTTGACTGAATTCAGACTCTCCCCCTGAGATTAATGTCACTGCACATGGTTATGCATTACGAATCCCCAGTCACCATTCACGCAGACCTGGGCTTGACAAGTATGTATGGCAATGAAGCACCTGACGTGTGGCCAGCGAGACTGCCACTTGTCTGAGAGAATAAAGAAGTAGATTTTTTACTTTAATTAATCTAAATATTTATTCTATTAAATTTTAGTTAGTTAATGTACAGTGCAATATTGGTTTCAGGAATAGAATTCAGTAACTAATCACTTACCTACAACACCCAGTAGGATATATGAGTGATTGCTATTAAGGAGAGCACTTGTGAATTTAAAAACTATTACTCAGTTCAGTTATTGGAGGGCATTTTAAGCATTTTGGGAACAACTCAGGTATAAGTCTAGTTTCTCAAGTTTCTATAAAACTTAATTACCGATTGCATATTTCTGAGGAAAATTAAGCTTCCAAATCAGGATGTGCTGTAAGTGTAAAATGTATACCATACCTTAAAAACTTATATTTCATAATATTCGGAAAAATATGAAATTAACAATGCTTATATTACTTATTGAAAAGATAATATTTTGAAAAATTACATTAAATAGAACATGTCATAAAATATACTTCACCCATTTATTTTTACCTCTTAAAAATGGCTATAAGATCATTCAAAACTATGTATGTGGCTCATTTTCTATTTCATTGGGTAGCGCTGCCATAGACTATTCTATTCCCCTTAGAATCATACAGTGTACAACTTACAAAAACACACTTGTTGACACTATCGGTGTCAGTGATTCCTCTGCAACACTTAGGACTGTCTAATGGTACTGGAAATGCTTTCAAGTGAAAGAGTAACAACAACACACAATCTTGTGCATTGAAGTTAATGTCATTAGGTTCTACTACGTTCTAACACTTGTTGCTGCGATGTACAGAAATTGCGGTAATTCTCTCCTTTCTAGAACGTTAGAATTTGATTCCATTTTCCTGTTGAATCCAAGGCCTGTCTTCATGGTGTCCATGCAGATACCCTATCCAAAGTAATAATCTCATGTTTATTTGACTTCTTCATCTTCCATGACCTTTCACACACTGGTGATCTCCCTCTATGGCCGCACCCTGGATCCAGTCATTACCCAGATGTCTGATATCCCTGAAGTTTTACAGGGCAGAAGCCAATGATCTGGTGATAACCACCTGTTCTCCTCATTCCTCCATGTCCTTAGCTATATTATACGTGGTCTGTGGTGCTTAGATAAGACTTGTTGGTGTCTTTCTATGTGCTCTAGGTATGGATAGTCTCAAGAAATACTATCTGAACATATTTAAATATGCTGAACTTCCTGTAACATATATCCAGCAGAAGTCCAACCTAATTCTGTTTTCTCTCTTCTATTCCTATATGGATGAGCATTGCTAGAGAAAATTACACAATTTTAAAGATTGTTACCTTTATAAGTCATGAAACTGATGATCTTCAACAACAATTGTGTCCTTGAGCACGTCCATTGGCATTTCAGCAGTTTGGTTCTTGAGTTCTCTTCATTGCTTTCTCTAACCTCCCCCACCACCCACCCCCCAGAAAAAAATTCTATGAGCCCCTCAACACTCCCCATCTACTTACAGCATAGTTTCCCTTAAACCTTACCAAGAAATCTAAAGTCATTAAGTATGATTGTGTTTGAATTCTTTTCTCCTCTCTACAAACTCGTATTATATCTACCCATACTAATTCTTATCTCTTTTCAACCAGTATCAGAAGATGAATCTATCTAACAAATCTATCTATCTAACTCCTGTACCTGTACCCCCAATGAATGATACTAATGCAGATAATAATGAAAAAATATTCATTTCATGAACGCTAACAAGGTGCCATGTACTGTGGTAAGCAAATTACAAAAAATGACCTCATTTATACCTTAGAAAAAGCATATTGGGCATAATGGACACTATTATATCCATTTTATGGATGAAGAAATTGAGTCGAAAGATGTTTAGTGACTTTACCAAAATTACGTAGCTAATAAAAAGTACGAACAAGTTTTAACTCAAGCTTGAATTTAATCTAAAGGCAGTGCTTCTGAACACTATGCCATGGCAGCTTATACGAGACCCCCAAGGACCCCTGAAACCTTACTCCAGAAGTCAGAGCTTCTTGACTGTACTCTCAACTCACTTCCCCCTTTGTATAGGCTCCTTTTTCTCTATACTTGATCTTAGCCAAAAGGCCAAGAAGCCATGGGCTCCTTTTTCTCTAAAATATTCTTAGATCTCACTCATTAAAGAAGAAAACACACCTTGGCTATATCCCATCTCTTGATTTAACTAAATTTTCTTCTTTTCTTTCATCAAAACATCCTGGAAACGTACTTACTCTACATGTGCTGTCTCCACTTTTTTTTTTTTTTAACGTGTATTCATTTTTGAGAGACAGAGAGAGAGCGAGGGAGGGGTAGAGAGAGAGAGAGGGAGACACAGAATCTGAAGCAGGCTCCAGGCTCTGAGCTGTCACCACAGAGCCTGAGGCGGGGTTCAAACTCACAAATCATGAGATCCTGACCTGAGTTGAAGTCTGTCGCTTAACTGACTGAACCACCCAGGCGCCCCTCCACTTCTTCACCTTTCATTCATTCTTCTACACACCAACTTTGGACATCTCCTGCAAAATTCTACTGAAACCACTCTTGTAAAGTGCACGAGTCACCCTCATACTGACAAATCTACATTTTCTAGCCTTTCTACAGGACGTCTCTGCGGCATACAACTTCACCATCAGATTCACACCATCAAAAAGATACCAAACTCCTCTTATTTTGCTCATTTCTCCAGGACCTCCAAATTTCTTTGAAGACTTGCTCCTCCTCCACTCCTTAAAGGTTCATCTTTCTCAGCATTCTGTGCCCAGTTCTTCTCATTCCTTTGCTAAATAACTCTGAAATATTTCAACCCCTGATATTTCTTCAGAGAGCACTTGCACACTACCACCTCTTAAATTTGATTATCAAACATTTCTATTTTGAATTTTTGCTC